>SRLM01000113.1:702053-842820 GCA_015708895.1 Populus ilicifolia | reverse complement strand
TATATATATATATATATATATAAACCCAGAAGGATGCATTATATCCTGGCAACGTTTAAAGGATTTGTGACGCGGTGCGGTTAAAACTATTTTTAAGTTGATCATAACTTTAAATGCTTGGTTTTTATTGTATAAATGTCCTTCTCATATTAAATTATGATAAAATTTTAGGTTTTGAGTATGTTTTTTGAAATCACAAATACAAAAAATATCCATCTTTGTTTAAACATTCAGGAAGGGTAAGCAAAGAAATAAATTTTATTCGTCATTTTTTTTTGTTTGCTTGAAACATCAGTCACTGAAGAAACTGGGTTACCTCACAATTATTAGCAATTAACTTGCATGCAAAACTACTTTCTCGTTGTGGATTGATCATCGTAAGAATCTATTGTATCATGCAATTGGGTTGTACTACATCATTAGAAAAGGTGGCCGACATTAGGTATGAATGCCTCTCAGAAAGTTTCTGAAAAAAGGAGCTCGTACTCTTATTAAATAAGGTGTTTATTTTTTTAATTAATATGGTGTGCGGCAACTTTTAGTTAATTTTACAAGTTTTAAAATTAAAAATTATATAAATTTTTAATAATTTTCAGTAAATTTGAATTTATAATCATTAAAAAATCAATCCCAATGCTTGAACATTAAAATACCCCTAAGATTTTAAAGAAAGCATATTACATGGCCAGCAATTACACTTTCACACACCACAGAATAAAAGTTGAAATCAGGACAGCTAAAAGAGTTCATTCAATGAGAACCACCTATTTGTATGCCTCAATCTCAGCACTAAGGGTACCATTCCAACTATAAGAACACTCAGTGCAAGTGGTAGATCGACTCCAGCAACCAGTCTGTGCTAAATCCACGGAAAATCTAGTAAAACACAAACCTAATCCCAAAAAGAATGAGTGGGTACTGAAAAAAGGAAGAAGAAAAGATTATGACCGTACTCAAATCTTGAAACTTGCAAGATTGCATGCATTTGGAATCTTAGTCCAATGACATTTGACTCTTTATCAGTTGCAAGGAAGCCATAGGCAAAGTGAAAAGTTCTAATGGACTGCTGCAGCCTGCAGGTAGAATAGGAAGGTGTGGGAGCACATAACCAGAACACAGAGGTGATACGACTGGATCCTGTCTACTAGCTAGCCCTGCCTACCATACACTAATCGATTCCTACGAGTAATTGTAGCTCATAGTACAACTGCCTGGGCATTGGATGAGACATCACTTGCTTTGGTTTTGCTGGGTACATGGCTCGCATTATCAGTATGTTTCTTTCTTTATTCAACAGGATGTTCAATGAGCTATGAAACTAAATAAGTAATTCCTCAAATTCCCATCTATTCCTCTCAAATTTTCACTTTGAGATTTCCTAGTAAAATATTTTCAAGTCTTAAACGTTAGGCCGTTCTTTGAGGGTTCTTTCTTTTCTTTTTTAATAAACAATAGATTATTTTAAAACACACAAAAAAAAAAAGCAAAAAAGAGAAAAAAAAATCCATAAAATTTAAAAGTCAAAAGATAATAAGATTAAAAAACTATGTTATCTGGGACATCTAACTAGGGCCACAAACTAAAACCTTCCTAGTCACATGGTTAAGAAAATCATCTGTCAAATGGTTAGCATAACATTGCACATAACATGAGAGAAAAACACCAAACGTAAATGTTAAGAAAATCTTGATGCATAGATAAAAAGTTCATAAAATTTGTATGACCTATTAAATGAGTACTTACACATCCAGTTAACCATAATATCATAATTAGATTCAAAAATAAACTTTACTCCAATAAAATCATCACCCAAAGAAAATAGTTAAAGAGCATCAATCACATCTAGCATCTATCACATCTAGTAACTTAACTTTGTTTGAGTCTTTAAACCCTGTAGAAGCGTAGAAAAAACCCTACAAAAAGCCTTTATGATTGCAAAGAACCTTTTCATTACTAGCTAGTCTCGGTTTGCCAATAAAAAAACCATCAGCATTTCATTTCAATATATGAGATTTAGGGAGAGACCATGAAATGAAGCTCTATTACTTTTATTATTTGACAATCAAACCAAACCATCACCACGAGATTAACAAGGGCACATCGATAAAAATTAGAGAATAAAGCCTTAATCCGCACACATACATAATTTAATTAAAATTTGAAGATATATAATATTATAGTCAAGCTATTTATGATTGAAGAGTAGTTTATTTCTAATAAGTAAAAGGGACCATGAGATTATAAAGAACAACACAAACTACATTTTCCTTTGAAATTTTTTATAAATAAAGACATGTAATTGATGTTATGAGATGATTAAACCATAACATTTGTTGATGACTTTTCCTAGATCTTGTTGTTGATTATTGTCTTTAAAAGCGCTAGATGATTAATTTTTTTTTTAAAAGAGTTCCAAGATCCTCTTAGATAGATTTAGAGTTGTTTAAGATTTATACAAAAATTACTTGAATATCCTATGACATTGAATAATTGTTTGATAGTTTAGTTGTCATAAACTACAAGTTGTTCAAGTATCTAGCCTCTAATGATAATTTAAATGAATCACCAGTAAAAAATCTCTTTTGAATGCTAACTCTTTTCTTTTATATTTTTTAGGTTTTTTTTATAATGTAACATGTACTTTTACAAAAAATAAAAGATATAATATTCTATTTATAGGAAAACTTAAAAACCATATAAATAAAAAATTATCAATTTGCTCTTTAAATAATATCACTATATTATTTCATGATAATCTTATAAATTTATTCATTCAAGTCTATACTTAATTTTTTTAGATCTATAATTGTAATTACTTATATAAAACTTATTTACAATCAAGTTATACTTGATTAATCATTTTATTTTAATTTCTAACTAATAGTTCTTATGTGTGTAACCTATTACGTTACCTAATAAGTTGACTCAAATATAAATTACATTAGTACAATATCTAGTAACATATCACGATCTCCCTAATATTATAAAAGTCATAAGTTCTTCGACTTAACTTTTTAATTATTGGTTTATTAATGTAATTATTATTCCTTTATCAACAATATTTTGATTTAGATATATTATAGTATGAAGTGTGTCTACTATGTCAAATCATGTTTTTTTGACATGAACCCCTCTAATATTATGAAAGTCATAAGTTGTTTGACTTAACCTTTCAATTATCAGTTTCTTAATGTAATTATTATTCCTTTATCAATAATATTTTAATTTAGATATATTATAATATAAAATTTATTTGCTATGTTAAATCATGTTTCTTTTCAACATCATAATTTTTGGTTTTTTTGAATAAGATTTGAATTTTTTGAGTATGACAAGTTAGTCCACAACTTATAAAACAAAAAATATGAGTGTTTTATCTTCAAGCAAAACTTCCAAAAGGAATTGGATTTGATTATTTGGGATTATACAATTCATTTACTAGACTATAGGATTTGGAAAGAAATGGTAGAATTGGGTTCTAAAATGCATCACAATAATTCAAATAGCGGTTCTCATCTATGGTTTCTTTATAAATGAATTTATATTAGGTAAATGCATTGATGATGTTTTAAAATTCAAGATATTTAGTAATAGAGTTCTTTAATGATTGAGTTTTAGGTTAATCAAGTGTTCTTATAATTACTTCAATTCTCCACATTAAAGGAAGGTAATGACTTGATGTAATGCTCCTAATACCTATAATTTTTTTTTCTATTTATGGATTTAAGGACCTTTATATGCTTAGATTATTATCTTTGTAGAGAAAAAGTGCAATAAACATGCAAAAGAGCATTAAATTCTAAGAATAAAGTTGTTTGTTCTTCTTTTGATATAGGAATAAGGGTTATGTAAGAAAATAATATACATGTATTGAGAATGAAAATTATAAACTCTTTTCCTAAATAGTTCAAAAGGCATTTATAGTATATAAACCTTGTCTTTTTACTTAAATGGAGAGACATAAGAGTTATTTTATTCTGATAGCAGACATGATCAAAAAATTGATGTCTTCTTTGAAGTGCAGGAGTGTTAAAGTAATAAATAACCTGACAATATCAAAGTCGAACCACATGGAGATTAATTGTATAAATCATAGATAAAAATAATACAACAACAACAACAACAACAATAGTAATAGTAGCAGCAGCAACAACAGTAATAATAATAAAGAAGAAGAAGAAGAAAAAGAAGAAAATATTGATGAGAACTTTGAGATGGAAGATTAATGTAATGATTAAACAATAATAACAACAAATATCAAGGTTAGAGGATCCACTAATGGCATGTCAAACAAGTATAGTATAAACTCTTATTATTCAATTAGAAACCACAAATAAAGGAGGTTCTAATCAAATTATAAATTGTTAACAAGATTACATTAGTTATCTTATTCGATTAATGCTAATACTTGTAAATCTTATTAGGCATTCATGATTATAACTTATGTTAACAACAACTCAAGTTCCTTTCATATTTTAGGTGTCAGTTATACCATACAGTATGAGCTATGAAAGTGCCAAACATTTGTTATATCAAGCGTTATATAATATAAATCTAAATTAGTCATTTAACAAGCAAAGTATTAAAGAGTGAACAAGATAATAAATATAAAACATGATAGTATCAAACATTAAAGTCTATGCTAAGTTTACACTATACTTATTCTTACATTATTAGTATAACCTTTTCACCTTGACATAATAAACTTAATTAAACATAATAAAAGAAAGAAAAATAAATAAACAAAATAAGAACATAAATAGCATGAAAGGTAACTAAGTAAAGGAAAGGAAATTGAAAGGCATAAATAAGATATTAATGAAAATAAAACTTAAGCATTACAAAAATACAAAAAGTGAAAGCAAAAGCATGATCTTGATCTGAAGGCCAAGATGCCTAAATGCATGGAAAATGTCTTCTTTTATAGGATAAAATTAGAAACTATTGATTTGATGATTCATTGATAAGTGGGTGACCAACTCCTGACTTGGTGATAATCCTTATCTTCTCTTGTTTACCCAAAACATCATTAATAATGTCGGAATTAGAACCACTTGAAAAACATGAAAGTTGTGGAAAATTATCTCAGCTTTTCAGAAAAAAAATAGAGGTCATTTGGACTTCTAGAATTCTAGATATGGCCAAAACACTAAACAGTATTTAGGTTGCAGGATAGATTCAAACTTCTTTGTTATTGCTATAATTTGGACTTGAAAATGATCTTTTTAAATCTTGAGCTCATATGAAAGTTGTAGGTCTATGTCTTACCTTTCCATCCATATAAAGTAGATATAAATCTGAGATCTACAACTCCAGATATGATCCAATTACCAAACAGTGTTTTAATTTAGACAACACCAATTTCTCTTTTCTAAGTTTGACGATCTCTTTATCCTTTCAAGTTCAGTTCTTAAACTCATTAATCAATCTTTTTAATTTTGTGATAGGCTTGCATTTAAAAAAAATATTTACCATAAATTAAATATATCTTGTATTATTAGATATGTTATTATAAAACGTACTTTAATTAAGGAGTTATTGATAGTTCAAGTGCAAAATGATGATGTAAAATCTTGATAAAATTATACTTTTAAGTACTAATTAATAGCATTAATGAAGGATGAATATTCCTTACACATGTGTTAATAGGAGATAAATATTTCTAATATAAAGATTAATGAGGAACAAATATCTCGTATATACATATTAATAGGAGAAAAATATTACTAAATAAACATTAATGAAAGATAAGGAACCATTTTATGTCCATACCAGCCTTACTTTATATTATGAAATAACGTATTTTGTACATGTTGGAACTAGAAAATGTAATATTTAAATTATAATTATAAAGAAAAATAACTTTTTTTTGGGTGAATCTACTATGTTTTGTATTGTTCCCTAAGGTAATGTTTAGTTATTTTCATGGAAAAAAGATGGAATTAAAAATATATTTAGTTGCATAAATAAAGATAACTATAGGTATAAAAATAGAAGATACAAAGAGTATATATCTTCAGAAAAAATATTTTTTATTTTTCATTCATAAATATTCTTGTAAAAAACTTATGATTTCAAAATTATCCAACTAAGAAATATAAAGATAGAAATTATTATTATTATTATAGTTTTAAAACTTAACTCGACGGTTAATCTAGGACATAACCCAGGTTAAGGGTTAGGAGGGTTGAATCAAGTCATTGTAATAATAAAAATAGTTATTATAATAATTTTAAAACTCGACTTGGAGATCGACCTAAGGTAAAGCCCGAGTCAGTAGTTAGGTTGACTATTAACCAAGGTCGATATAAAAATAAAAAATAGTTATTATCATAATTTAAGAATCCTACTCGAGGGTCAATCTGGGGCAAAATCTAGATCACATGATTTAAGGATAAAAAATCAACTAGGTTAATTACTATCATAATTTTAAAACTTGGCTAAAGGGTCAATCAAGGGCAAGGTTTATGTAACAACCTAGCCCAACATATTGTATATTGTACGTTTTGGGCTTTACCGCCTTCACAGTTTTGTTTTTCATGACATGAGCCCAATTTTGAACCTGACACCCCAAAATACATACAGTATGTTAGAAACCAAAACTACTAATAAGGCCTTAGTTTTGGATGCTTGTTTTCGATGTGGGATATCACAGTTTATATCACTAATTAGGATGGTTAATATATGGATACAAATTATTATTATCATAATTTTAAACTTAACTCAAGAGTAGACATATGACAAAACCCAAATCATTGGCTAGGAAAATCAACCTGGGTTTACAAAACAGAAAAGAAAAGAACAAGAAATTAAGGTAACCTTTTTTTGACCAAAAACTCTTTCAAAAATAAAATCAATGGTTTTTTTACCAGTGTTTTATCATGGTCAAATGGGTCATGGGTCAACCCAAGTTTATGACCAGGTTAGATCGTGTTAATCCTTCCTTTAGTTTTTTTTACTCATATTGATCTATGCCCCGATCTCGAATCAACTCGTTTGGTCAGTCTTGATTTTATAACTAGGGTTATTATATCATTATTATTTTTAAAAATCAATATAAACTAAGAAAAAATATCTAATTATTTTTTAATTAATAAGTTTAACAATAATATATATTAATAGTAAAATATTATTTTTTTATATTTTTGTCCACCATAATCAAATATGATACATAGATAGTCACTTTATCTTGATCACCAATGTCGGATATGTGCGGCGTCGCAGCCAAATGTTTCATTTTATCAGGAATGTATCTATTTTTAAAAAATATAAGAGGGACAAAAAAAGCTAGTTTTTTATCGGTGGAAAATAAAATGGGAGTCATCACCTAATATTTTGATTATTAGAAACCGTAACTGGTCTCATAGATCGAGTACGGGGACTGGTTGCGTAAAAAAAAGTATTAGCACCATAAATATGCTCTACCTAGAATAAGTTGTATTGTTTTATTATTTGATAAAATCTAAGGTCTTTTCATATTTTTTAGTTGTTGGTATGGTTTAAGAAAAGTTCTTTTTAGTAAAGAGATTCTTCTCTTATCGGATAATTTTGACCTTAACATAAGAATTTAATATTCGGAATATGTCTTTGCATAAGGTCGTAACCCCAAATATTAATAGAAAATAAAATATTTTTTTTTAAAGTTTTAAAATATTGGCCTAGTTCTCATGCATGCTAATATATATATATATATATATATATATATATTTTAAAACTGGTTATTATAGCCAAAATGCATGCTAATATATATATATATATATATATATATATTGGAAAGACTAGATCGTATGCATGAAAACTCTCTCTCTCTCTCTCCTTTTTCGTTCAAACTCCCTCCATTTAAAACTCCCTCATTCTTGTTCTATCTTCTTTTTCTTTTTTTCCTTCTACTTTAGTTTCTCTCTTCTCCATGCTCTATACTTATCCTCACTTCAAACTTCCCTCCCTTATCAATTTTTTTAAAAAGCTGCCTCTCTATTTTGGTATTGGGCATATTATTTGTAGAGCAAAGAGGAGTGGCTTGCAATTACACATGTGGAGCAGGGGACACCAAGTGAGGTCTCCAAACATGCATGGCTTTACAGGGCATGCCTTATAATAAATAATTCGGTAAGATTGAGGTCGAACCACAAGAAAGATAATTGTATAAATTATAGATAATAATAATACAACAACAACAACAACAACAACAATAGTGGTAATAATAATAATAATAGTAATAATAATAATAATAAAGTTGATGAGAATTTTGAAATAGAAGATTAATGTAATAATTAAACAATTATAACAATAAATGTGAAGGTTAGATGATTTACTAATGGCGTGTCAAACAAGTATAATATAAAATCTTATTACTCAATTAGAAACTACATACAAAGTAGTTTTCAATTAGATTATAAATTATTAACATGATTACATTAGTTATTTTATTCGATTAATGCTAGTACTTATAAATCTCGTCAGACATTCATAATTATAACTTATGTTAACAACAAATCATTTCTTTTATAACTTAAGTGTCGGTTATACCATCTAGTATGGGCTATGAAAGTGCCAAACATTTGTTGTACCAAGTGTTATATAATATAAATCTAGATTAGTCATTTAACAAGCAAAATATTAAAGAGTGAAAAAGATAACAAATATAAAACATGTTAGTATCGAACATTAAAGTGCATGTTAAGTTTACACTATACTTATTCTTACACCATTAGTATAACCTTTTCACTTTGATATAATAACTAAACATAATAAAATAAAGAGAAAAATAAATAAACAAAATAAGAACATAAATAACATAAAAATTAACTAAGTAAAGGAAATGAAATGAAAGGCATAAAGAAGATATTAATGAAAATAAAACTTAAGCATTAAAGTAATATAAAGAGAGAAAGCAAAAACATGATCTTGATTTGGAGACCAAGATGCCTAAAGCATGGCAAATACCTCCTTTTATAGGTCAAAATTAGAAACTATTGATTTGATGACTAATTGATGAGTAAGTGGCCAAGTCTTGACTTAGATACAATCCTTATCTTCTCTTGTCTATCCAAAACATCATTGAACATCAGAATTGGAACCATTTGAAAACATGAAAGTCATAGGAAATTGTTTTAGCTTTCTAGGGTAAAATATTGAGGTCATTTGAACTTTTAGAACTTCGGATATGGGCTAAAAACTAAACAATGCTTGGATTAGAGGACATATTCAGACTTTTTTGTTGATGTTATAATTTGGACTTGAAAATGACCTTTTTAAATCTTGGGCTCCATATAAAAGTTGTAGGCCTATGTTTTACCTTTTCATTCATATAAAGTAGATCTAAATTTAAGATCTACAGCTCCAGATATGACTGAATTACCTATTATTGTAATAGGTGACCTACTCGGTGGAAGAATGATCTCATTGTAATAGGTGACCTATTTAGATAAAAAAAATAAAGAAATGATCTCATTATAATAGATGACCTACTTAAAAATAATGGTTTCATTGGAATGGGTGACCACTCTAAGAAAAAAAAAGAGTGGTCTCATTATAATGGGTGACCCACCTAGATTAAAAGAACATGAAGAATTGATCACGTTGTAATTAGTGATCTACCCAGAAAAAATGTTGGTCTCATTGTAATAGGATAACCTACCTAATAAAAAAAAAAGAGTGGTCTCATTGTAATGGATTACCTGCCTAGATAAAAACCATGATAATAGTCTCATTGTAATCGGTGACCTACCCACGTAAAATAAACATGAAAAATTGGTCACGTTGTAATAAGTGACCTATTTATAAAATTTTTAGCGAGGGCTCAAAGGCACACTTGAAAGGAGGTAGGGTTAGAAAAAACACTACCTAAAAGATGATAACTCAAAGGTGCACTTGGAAAGAGATAGGGTTAGAAAATATACTACCCAATAAGTGAGAGCTCAAAGGCGCACTCGAAATGAGGTAAAGTTAGAAAATGGACTACCCAAAAGGTAATGATAAAAAATCAATATGACAATATTGAAAACATTGCATTATGATCAACTTACCTGAGAAATATAGGTCCCTATTTTTTCATGGTGTCTTTCTTTTCTCAAAAGTTGAAGTGTTGATAGTAAACTTTAATGGCTTCTTTGGTCTTACTTACTCGAGTTGCATCTTGTGATTTTAACCTTTAGGAAGGGCTCGATATCATCATACTTCTTTGTCTTATGCCTTTTATCTTAAGGGTTTCTAATTTTTCCCATTATTTTTTTAGAAAGGGAATCATGGTGGCCCTACCATATATTTTTGTTTATTGCCTCCAAGCTTTATCATGCTCCTAAATATTCATATCGAGTTTAGGGATAAGGTTATGTGAATGAAGGTTTAACAATGAGTTGTTTTTATATAGAATTTTTAGAATTTCAAAGCTATTCTAGACATAAAAATCATTTTGACATTGATTCAAAGCAGACTTATTCTGAAGAAATTCAAGTAATTCCTATAGAAAGGTTTTCAGAAGTAATGAAAATGTTTTGTTTTGATTTTGGTGAAAAATATGAAATGACATTTAATTGGTCAAAAAGGTTTCAGATTTAATTGGAGGGTTTTAAAGAACTTGTGTTCAAAACATTCATTTTATTCGTATGAATAATGACTTGGTTTGCATAAGAAAACACTGCTTACCAATCCAGATTGCTTGCCTTTGATCAGAAAGGGTTTGGTTAGGCATGTAATGTAGGCTTGGGATATTGGTTATGAAGAATGAGATACTTGTAAGTTTAAAAGGTTTTTAAGAGATTTCAAGACCAAAGATCACTTATGCTTGTTTCTTGACCTTTTATCATTTGAATTTATTTTCAAAATTGTCTATTGTGCCCCCTAGTGTTGGGCTTAGGCTCTTTCTCTTGTTTTCTTTATTTTTTATTTGGTTGAGCATCATCATATCAGTTATTTTTTCGAAGCTTAGATCTTTTAGATCCTTTGGATTTTTTTATGCCCCTTAGTTTTGTTTGGGTGTCTTTGATCATTTCATGCCCCCAATGTTATTTGAGGCACTTTTCAATATTGAGGATTTTGGTATATCCCTCGTACTTGTCTCAAGTATAGGGTGTAATTCTAACCAAGATCATTTTTAAAAAAACTTTACTAGGCTCAAAAGGGACTGCAAAGGGTATATTTTTAGTTTCGTGAATGGATTATCAAAGATGACATTTTTTCATCTCAAATGAATGTATTAAGGATCCGTAAGCCTTGCTTTCATATAAGTATGTAAAGTGATTTCTCATTATTCATTTAAATAAAACTTAGCTTTTAAGTCACTTCATGGTTATTTTTTTCTTTTTTTTCTTTTTTCCAGGTTTTCTAGGTGTATGGTTACCTTCATAAGGAATTGCTTGAACTTACAGAACTTGTTTATTTAAACAAACACCAATATGATTTTTGTTTTATACTAAACTTTGAATTCCCAAAAATCCTTATGAACATATGAGATCATACATTGTTTTTAGAAGAAAAGGGAAAATACCAGTGGTTTCGCGAGTAAAAATTATACCCAGCGTGTTATTTGTATGAAACAACAAGAAAAATATAAGTATGTTATGAACATAGAAAAACACATGATCTTACTAACAAGAAATATTCATTTGACAGAGAAAGTCTTATGGTATTATGAGCCAAATTACTAATAAGACTGAAATAGGTTGAAGCAAAAATAATCAAACAAAAGACAATAATAGGGCAGGCTTCATCCTTTCATTTTCATAAATCTCCTCTTAGGCTAGCCTTCCCATAATAGCTCTTGTAGAGGTCTCATTGACGGTGGGGATAAAAACTGTAATCAAAATTAAAATCTTTCAAAATTTATGTTGCTTTTTTCATACCCTACCTTGACCATTAATGCTTTTACAGCATTCTACCTCTAGTGCCTTTACTGATCCACCACTTTAAGCATGATTAGGTAAAGGGTTCACGTTCATATTAGAAGTGCCTTCTAATGCTATCTATCCTGCTTAATTAGTTGCAATTTTTTTCTTTTAAAGGTGTTGCAAGTATGGATGCTATGTCCAACAATAATAGCATAATATTTGCAAATAAGCTCTAGCTTGTACCAACTAAGGTAAGGTGCCTGCATAAGTGTTAGATGTTCGAGAGTTACCTGCCCAATGCTTAATAGCTTTTTATATATCTCATTCAAGGGTAGTGGTAATGGATGTAGTTATTCTTGGACCCTTTAGTAATTTCCAATTTGGCTTTCGGTTGAAAGTTTTGGGGCTCAGTTTTTTTATGCGAGGTGAAGAGTTGATGTTGATAATTTGGGATGGAGTGTGATAGTTTTAGGATGAGTTTTTCCTACCCCTGTAGTCATCTCTAACATGGTTGACCTCTTTCTTTTCGAAGCTTTTTTTCTTCGTAGGTGCAAAAATTTTACCACTCTTGATGCCTTACTCTATACGTTCACATACTGCCACAGAGTTAGTGAATAGCTAGGCAAAACTACCCATTAGATGCTTATAGTATGGCTCTTTGAGTGTGTTCGTAAATAAAATGACCATCTCTTTATCCAAAAGTGGAGGATGGACTCGAACAGTTGATTCTTGCCATCTTTGAGCATATTCTCTTATGCTTTTTTTGTCCTTTTTTTTTTAGATTGGATAAGCTGGTTTTGTCGGGAGTAATGTTCATATTGTACTTTTACTACCTGATAAAAGCATCCACAGATATTTCCATCTCTGGATCTTTATGTTGTTCAATCTCATGTACCAGTTCAATGTTGCCCCACTTAAGCTATCTTGATAAAAGTGTATCAGTAGTTTTTTATCATCTTGAAAAAAATATATCAGTAGTTTTTTATCATATACTACTTCTGTCATTTTGCAATAGGACTTTAAATGAGTTATGGGGCATTGTATTCCACTATATTTGATAAACTCAGGAACACAAAACGTTTTCAAGACAATCACATTTAGGGGCCAAACACATCTCTGTAGTCGTACTAGATCATATAAGTCTACCCCCTTAATTACTCTAATTCTGGCTTGTAGTGCCTCCATCTTATCTTGACCAATGCTATCAGATGACTTGGCTTTATGGACTCGTTAGCAAATGCATCTATGATGATAGGGGTTGGTGCAAGTTTCGCTGACTGCATAAATACTATATTGTTATGAGGCTCTTGACCATGTTCACTCATTCTTTCTTTGGGCTAAACTATTATTGGAATCTAATTAAAGGTGGACGATCAGTTAGAAAGACCTTTACTAGAGGTATTTCTCGGTGTTTACTCGAGTAAGCTAGTGAGGCAAGCCACATATGACTTCAAAGACTTCAACTATTCTTGAAAATAAGTGCCATGACATATTCCATGTTTCTCACTCGAAGTCAGGTGTTGTAAACTCTTTAGGGACCTATATTTCAACTTAATGCATGTATATATATATATATATGTTATTTACAATGAATAGATGTATGTATATGATGCAAATACATGTATATATGTATTAGGGAGTTCATACTCTAAGGACAGGTTTGGGCTATTACATGGTAGGTGGCTTTTTACCTAGTCTCAAAGAGTCTTTCGTTGTCTTAATGATCACCCTCGTGAAGGCAATATAGGGGCTTAATAAATAATGGGATGATATATGCACTAATTGATTAGTACTTAAAAGTGTATTTTTATCAAATTTTTATATCAATATTTTGCACTTGAGGTATCAATAACTCTTTAATTAAAACATGTTTTATAGTAAATGTTCATTTTAAATGCAAACCTATCATATAAATGAAAGGAATGATTAATGAATTTAAGAGCTGAAATTGAAAGGACAAAGAGATGGCCATACTTAGAAAAGAGATGTTGATGGAATTCAAACCGGAACACTGTTCTGTAATTGGGTTATATCTGGAGTTGTAGATCTCAGATTTATGTTTACTTTATATGGATAGAAAGGTAAGACATAGCCCTACAACTTTTATATGGAGCCTAAGATCTAAAAAGGTAATTTTCAAGTCCAAATTGGAGCAACAACAAAGAGGTTTAAATTCGTCTTTCAACCCAAACACTATTTAGTGTTTAACTCATATCTAGAGTTATAAAAATTCAAATGATCTAAATTTTTTACATAAGAAATCTGAGACAATTTCCTACAACTTTCATGTTTTTAAGTGGTTCTAATTTTAACATTATCAATAATATTTTGGGCAAACAATAGAAGATAAAGATTGTCACCAAATCAAGAGTTGGTCACCTACTTATCAATTAGTCATCAAATCAATAGTTCTCAATTTTGGCCTATAAAATGAGGCATTTGCCATGCATTTAGGCATATTGATTTCCAGATCAAGATCATGCTCTTGTTTTTTCTTTTTGTATTTTTGTAATGTTTATGCTTTGCTTTCATTAACATCAAGTTTATGCCTTTCATTTCCTTTCATTTACTTAGTTAACTTTTATCTTATTTATGTTCTTATTTTATTTATTTATTTTTCTTTTTTTATTATGTCTAGCTAAGTTTATTATGTCAAGGTCAAAATGTTACACTAATGGTGTAAGAATAAGTATAGTGCAAACTTTATATGGACTTTAATATTTGATACTAATATCTTTTGTATTTGTTATCTTGTTCACTCTTTAATACTTTGCTTGTTAAATGACTAATCTTGATTTATGTTGTATAACATTTGGTACAACAAATACTTGACACTTTCATAGCCCATACTGTATGGTATAACCGACACCTGAACTATGAAAGGAACTTGATTTGTTATTAACATAAGTTATAATCATTAATGCTTGAGAAGATTTATAAGTATTAGTATTAATCGAATAAGATGACTAATGTTATTATGTTAACAATCTATAATCAGATTGGAACCTCCTTTGTGTGTGGTTTCCAATTGAATAATAAAAGTTTATACTATACTTGTTTGGCATACCATTAATGGATCCTCTAACCTTGATATTTTTTATTATCATTGTTTAATCTTTATATTAAGATTCCATTTCAAAGTTCTTTTCTTCTTCTTCTTTTTCTTTATTATTATTTTTACTATTATTATTATTGTTGTTGTTGTTGTTGTTGTTATTATTGTTATTATTATTATTATTGTTATTGTTGTTGTTGTTATTGTTGTTGTATTATTGTTATTTATAATTTGTATAATTAACCTCCTTGTGGTTTGACCCTAGTCTTGCCGAGTTATTTATTATTTTGACACACTTGCACTTGAAAAAAGACATCAATCTTTTAGTTGTGTCACTGATCATTACCAGTCTAAGCTCTCAGTGAAAAGTTGAGGTTTACACAAACTTAAACCTTGACTAAAAATCATAAGATAAACTACTAGTCCCCTACTTAACGAAAAGTTTTTTCATTATAATTCCCCTCAAATGTGAATGATGCATGAAATAATTTTATACAATACATAAATAAATATGTATAAAATTAAAACGTATGAGCAAATGAGGAAATGAAAATTAACAATAATAAAAAACCAAACAATAAAACACGATAGTCAGACAAAAACAAAGCTTAGTCCATAAGGTTCCTAGTGGAGTTGTTGTTCTGTCACATATGTGCGGCGTTGCGATGATAGTCTATCTTCACTTATGTGTGTATTTGAAAAATATAGGGAAACAAGGAATTTTTGTTTTTTTGTTTGTGCAAAAATGGGATAGGAGTCACCACCTAGTATTTTAGTTACTAAGAACCCTAACTAGTCGCAGAGATCATGTATGGGGACTAGTTGCATAAAGAGAAGGCATTAATATCCTAAATATGCCTTACCTAAGGTAAGTTAAATTGTTTAATTATCTGATAAATGTTAAGGTTTCATTGTATTTCTAATTATTGGTCTGTCTACAGTTTAAGAAAAATTCTCCTTGATAAGAAGATCTTTTTCGTATCAGGTAAAACATACCCATCCTACCATCAATAAAAAAAAATTTCCTTTTCAATATTAAGAATACATTTTACGTATAAATTCATAATTCTTGATATTAAAAAAAATATATTTTTTCTTAAATTTTTAAAATATTGACAAAGTTCTTGTAACTTTAATAATATGATTATTAAAGCAAAAAATGCATGCTAAAATATTTTTTTTTAAGTTTTTCTTTGCTGTATGAAAATACAATGTGAGTTTTTTTTAGCTTTGAGAGACTTGATCATATGCATGAAAACAAAAAATATTTTTTAATATTTTGATGAAAACTGGATATTTTAATACTGGATTTATATTTTTATGATATAAAAATATAAACCGATATTAAGCGAAACTTAGCTGAAAAATACACGGAAGAATCATACATTTTTTAAAATAGTTTTTTAATATATATTTTTTTGACCAGGCTGCACTGACCCTCTCATTTTTAAGCACTCTCCACTATTCATAACCTATATGAACAATGGAAAGTGAATTAATTCACTATCCGTTGTTCATACAGAATAGTGGAGATGGTATAATGATGATGAAGAAGAAGAAGAAGAAGGAAGAGGGGCGGACCTGTGGGGGCTTCGAGGCTGTGCTGCTGGCCAAACAACAACTTGGACGATGGTTGACTTTTCTTCTTTTTCTTTGTGTTTTTTTCATCTGATTTTTTCTTTTTTATTTCTGTTTTTTTAGTGTTTCTTTTTCTCTCCATTTCTATTTGCTGCCTCTCCTTTCTTTTTCTATTTCTAATGATGGCTACTGTTGGCAAAACGATGATGGCTTTTCTCTATAGTGACAGGAAGTGTCTGCTACTGTTGTTTTATTTATGTAGAGGTGCAGGCTCCTTCTTTAAGGGTGTTGTAGCAGGGGGAGGAAGATGGTTAGAGGTTAACAGTGGCACTGTTGGTGGCAGAGGAGTTGTTATCGCGGCTCAGTGGTTGTGACAGCAAGTGCTACTGTTTTTCTTCTTTTTCACAATATTACAGTAAGGAAAGAAGATGATGGGAGGTTGACAGTGGTGCTGCTAGGACAGTGGAAAGAAAATACAGATGTGGTGCCCGAGGGGTGAGGAATGGTCCTTCCTCTTCCCTATGTTGAGACCACCAGTCTCTATTCTTTTCTTCCCTATGTATGCTTTCACTTTCTCTCCTGTCTCTAAAAAAAAATCCCACGTTTGGTTTCTCTTTTCCCTTTGGTTTTTTTTTTTAACCTCTCTTCTCTGCCAAACAATTCTTCCTCCTCTCTAACCTTCTGTTACTTCTCTCTTCTCTTGAAATCTGTTCCCCATGTTTTTTTTTCTCCTCTCTTCTTGTTCTTCTACGCATTCCTCTATATTTATAGGTAGTTGGGAAGAGGTTCGCCATACCTTGTTCAAGTGCAGGGCATGGATCTCCATCTCATCTATCTTTCATAATGCTTGCAGGATATAGTTGTGTCTTGTGTAGGTAGAGGTCATACGAGATTTTTGGGCAAGTGGGGTGGAGAGAAAGAAAGAGTTGGAAGAAAACATTTTAAAAATCTTCTTCTTTCCTGTCTCTGCATTCACATGGGAGGAAATGGGTTATGACAGTTATTAAAAAAAACATTATTAATAAAACAAATGACATTTTTTCATTAAAATGATAAATGCATAAATAAGGAATGTGGCCTTCAACCTAAAAAATACATTTCTCCTCTAGAATTTAAATTCTTTGAATTTTTATTTTAATTATTGAGTAATTAAATAAAAATTGAAGTTTGTTTCACATAATTGCTTGGGTGTAAAATATAGTATAATCACTATTTGTCAACCCGCTTACTTGTTCAAGTAATATGATTAAATAGAAAATAAAATTATCAATGAAGTACATAAGATTAGGAAAAAACTATAGCTAATGGAAAAATCATTATAGATAATCAATAATATTTTTATATTTTAGCATCAATTAAATATTAATTAATCTGAAAAATATACTAACATGTGGGAGGCACCCATACATTTTAAACACTACATGTGATGCCTTCTAATAGAATAAAATATTTTTTTTATGGTGTTGTTGGATAAGTTGTCGCATCCTTTTTCTTTTTATATCTTTTTTTTTATCTCATTTTCTCTTTCTACCTTGAAAAATATAGGTTAGACCTCTTTGCTTTTGATATTTTAACTTCAATTTTTATTTTTTTATTGTTTATTTTTGTTATTGATTCTTTTATTAAATTTTTATTTATTATCAATTTAATTTTTCAATACTAATTTATTATATATATATTTCTTTCTAGTTTCAACCTTCTTCTTTCACAAAATCCTAGTCTCTTATAAAAATAAAAAAAACTCAAATTCAACTATTAAATTCAATATATACCTTATTTTTAAACACACATATTAATAGAGTGCACGTATATTATGTTGAGAGGTTCCTACAAAAAGAAAATTTTAAATGCTACAGCATATAAAATAAATAAATAGAATCGTATGCTATTTGTAGGAATAAGAAGCTCATAAGCATTAAGTTACAATTCCATTTATGTAATGTGTAAGAGATATTTCATATTTCTTTCTTAAAATGTCAAAATGAATAATTTCAACTAATTTTAATAAGGAAATTTAAGATATTAAGTGAAAATGAATGATTTTATATTATATTTTAATAAAAATTTTCTTTAATAAAAATCTTTTAGGATTTTGAAAATTTCCACAATTATTTTATATTTAATTTAATTAGATGGATATGAAAAATAAAATTCAAATTCATAACTATTTAACAATTGATTACATGAAATTTAATTGATGATTTTATATTATAAAATATTTTTCATTTTAAAAAATATATGGGAGGTTATGTGCAAGTTCGTAAAAAGAGAAGCATGCATGGAAAAAAAAAAAAAAGAAGCCTAGCTGTAATATCCCGTAGCCAATTAATTAATTCTGGCTCGTCGCAGCACAACATTGAAGGTGGAACAAGTTTGTGATGGACTTTAATTTAATTTAAAAATATTAATAAAAGGAGAAATATGATGGACCGCTAGCTAGTGGCAGATGGCAGCCATGATTTTATTTTCCTTATTTGCAAGTCAACTGCCTCAGGAAGCGTGCCAATAGGCCATCGTCGATCCAACTGGTTCGTTATCTACGACTAGTAGATTTGAGATCGTGCCTTTTTGTAGACTATTATTTATTTCAAAAAGTGATATACATTTTACCATAAGAGTATGGTTAGCTACAGTTGACATATTAGATATTAATATTTATCTCAAAGATTTGATATATAATATCTAGATAATTAAGTTACGTGCTCGGCTTGTTCAAGATTTCTAATGCATGAATTCATCAATATTTACGCGTTCTCAGCTTCGAAAAACAAACTCCAAAACATGAACTATTCCTACTTTATCATGCTTTATATAATATTTATTAAATATTATTATTTTTGAATATGACAAGATAATTATTACACTTCATATAAATAACAATTAAACATGTTATATTTTAGAAGCGTGATAACTTCATATGCACATTTTTTATTATCATGAAAAATAATTAAAAAAAAACTAAGTTTTCATCACTGAGTTTATACCTTAAAAAAACAAAATAAGTTGGATGAACTGGCCGAGACCTGTTCTCCTTACCATTAGTCTCGTACGTATGTGTTTAAATTATAGGCAGTAGTAAGGTTTTAGTTTCACACTCTTACCTGCGAAAAGAGGATTAATTTGTTGTTGAAAATAAAGAAGATGGGTAGCTTAAAGCTAGAATGCAAGTTTTGAAAAGGCTAAAATATGTTGAGAGAAGATTAATTTGTTGCTTAAAATATGAAAAGGCTGTCATTTGAGAGAGATAGAGAGACAAAGAGATTGGAATTAAAAATTAGCAAGTGATTGGACAGAAGTGCAAGGTTGTGATGATGAAATTTATATAAATTATATTTTAAAATTTTATCTAATAATTTAAATTATTATTAGATTGAGATAACTTTTAATATGATAATAGAAATTTTAGGATAAAAATTAAACATAAAATAGTATGAGTTTATACAGGTTTTAGGATAAAAAAAACTTTCACATATATAAATATGTTAAAGAATAATATAAATTATATCTTGAAATCTTATCTAATAATTTAAGATTTTTAATTGAAATTGTTTCTTAAAAATAAAATCTAGGAAAAAGTGATACATGTAATTATAAATAAATAATAATTAATTATTTGTCGTGTTTTTGAAATTTAATTTTTTTACAAAAACTTTTTATTTTTTTTTATTCACTTTTTATTTTTAAAAAAATTCTACACTAATTATCCGATTTTTCCAACTTATTTTATCATAGAAAGCTACCTCACACAAATCATCTAAGACTATAACTAGTTGTGTATGATATAATATACGTTACCATCCCTTTTACAAACGAAAGGACAATTCACGGAGTATCACATATATAACAAGGACAGATCAATCCAATAATCTGGAATGTTATATTGATTGATGACGAGGTAAAATCTGAATATATAATGGTCATCAAGGTCCGGATTAAAAAAAAGAAAAAGTTAAGGGATCATTAGCCAGGCCATGTCAGAAATTTAGGAAGACCGAACATTAAATCTTGCAAGTCCATTTCCCTAACTGGTACACGTTCAATGGCATCCCTCAATTATTTAGGTACAAAAATTAAATATTTATTATAAATTTAAACATAATAGTTATTAAAATCTGTTTGTAAGAGGGTGCAGTCCGCAATATTCCAAACTAAAAACGTCAACGCGACTATGTTTTTTGATTTAGAAATGGAGGCTGCACCCTTCTCCATACCTAAAGATTACTTGGTCAAACAATAGGTGTTTTTAAAAAAACACTTCAAGCTTCCCTAAATGGACCAGATCCTTGGAATATTACCTGTCTAGTTAAGAACCAAAAATGGGAATCGAGAATAGGAGCAATTAGGAGCTAAGACAGCAACACGTGAAGTTAATGCGTAGGAAACGCCATGAGGCGCATGAGAGGCTGCCGGCACCATCCATGCATCATCCACCACATATAATGATCTGGACGCCTTCTGTTATTGACAAATGATGGAAGTCAAAGGCCCATCTAGGACGCATAGAGCACACTTTGCAACACCGACTCTTGTCTCAATACAAGGGAATAGTCTCCCCATTATTCATTTCTTTATATAAAGCTAAAGTCAACTCTTAGTTTTTGAGCTTTTCTTCTTCCAAAACCTTGGAAAAGGTCCAAGATTAATGCCCTCTCTGATTTTCCGTGTGCTGACTTTCGCTGGCTTCAACAACTTCCACACACATATAAAAACCGCATCCCTCCCCCCCCACAACTTTGAATAATAAAAATGCTATCTTGCAACTTCTAGCAGACAAGTTTGGAAGTTAAACAAATCCGTTCAAGAAATTCCATTTTTTCAGCTTTTAATGGTAGAGTTCTCCTTACCTCCTTTCGGCCATTCAAGTGCTATTTTTGTTTCTTGAGTTTTGATGTTCAAGTTAGAGCCCTTTTTACTATAATTTTTCTATATTCTTATTTATCAGTGCACTTGGTACGTTTGATCATATTCTTTCAGCTTCTCTTTTTTAGTTTTGTTTGTGTATTGTTAAGTTTGCTTCTCTGTTCTTCAAATGGATCAAATCGATGTTCCTTATCATTTTCTTTGCCCAATTTCCCTTCAACTCATGAGAGATCCAGTTACAGTCTCAACTGGGATTACCTATGATAGAGAGAACATTGAGAAATGGTTATTTTCATGCAAAAATGAAACTTGTCCAGTTACAAAGCAAGAGTTGTTTACCAAAGATCTCATCCCAAACCACACCCTTCGTCGTTTGATCCAAGCATGGTGCACCCTCAATGCCTCGTTCGGTATCGAGAGAATCCCAACTCCGAAGCCACTCGCTGGCAGAGCTCAGATCTCCAAACTCATTAATGATGCTGAGAAATTTCCACACTTGCTGCTCAAGAGCCTACGAAGGCTTAGATCAATCACGCTTGAAAGTGAAGGGAATAGAAGCTGTCTGGAGGAAGCTGGTGTAGTTGATTTCTTGGCTTCGATTTTGAAAACTGATGATTCTACTTCAGTTGAGATAGACAGCGATGATAATGAATCGGAGTTCACTAGGGCAAGTGATGAAGCATTGAACATTCTTTATCATCTCAAAATATCACAGAGGCAATTAAAGAATCTGATAATCAACGATGGTGATCGGTTTCTAGAGTCGTTGCTGCAAATCTTGAAGCATAGTAGTTATCAATCTAGAGCTTATGCGACAATGTTGTTGAAGTCCGTTTTCGAAGTGGCAGATCCAACGCATTTGATTAGTATCAGACCGGAAATGTTTGTCGAGATAGTACGCGTACTTGATGATCAGATCTCACAACAGGCCTCAAAGGCAGTATTGAAGCTTCTCATGGAAATTTGTCCATGGGGAAGAAACCGAATCAAAGCCGTCGAAGGTGGTGCAGTGTCTGTCTTGATCGAGCTTCTTCTTGATACATCAGACAAGAGAGCTTGTGAACTTATTCTAGCTGTTTTAGAACTGCTTTGTGGTTGTGCTAATGGACGAGCAGAGTTATTGAAGCACGGGGCAGGACTCGCAGTTGTTTCCAAGAAAATACTTAGGGTTTCTCATGTTGCAAGTGACAAGGCAGTGAGAATTCTGTGCTCCATTTGTAGGTTCTCTGCAACTTCTACGGTTCTCCAAGAAATGTTGCAGGTTGGTGCTGTGGCCAAGCTGTGCCTGATTTTGCAAGTGAATAGTAGTTTGAAGAGCAAGGAGAGAGCTAGAGAGATCCTCAAGGTGCACTCCAAGGTCTGGAGGAGCTCTGCTTGTATCCCTGCATATTTGATGTCTTCTTATCCATCTTCCTGATTGGACCCTTTGTGTTTTGCGTATATAATGATCAATGAGGCAAGGTTAATTTCACCTCATGCAATACAACTTGAAATACTATATTTTTTTGCTAATTTCAAGTCAAAATATTTTTCATTTGATCAACAAGTATGCTAGACTAATATAAAATTATATATTGTGTTTGAATCTTCTCATCTTCCTTAATTAAATTAAGCAAATTAAATATAAGATGATGATAAACTTAAATAAACTTCAAATTTAAAAAGATGTTAATAAATAATAATTAAAAAAAACTATTCATTTACGTTATTAGATTGAGGTGCAATATCGTAGAGTAAGGATTAAGTTTGAGCCCCCAAATATGAGTTAAGAAACATTCCTTTATGCATGCAATCTCGTAGTCAAAGGGTTAATTTTGATTTATTAATTATATACAGCATGCTGGACTTGTTTAAGTTTTACTATGTAATTGTGATTTATTTGGTACTGTGACGTGGATTTATTTTTAAAAATATTTTTTCATTAAAAATATTTTAAAATATATGAAAGTATTTTTTAAAATATAAAAAATTTAAAAAAGACATTGAAAAATATATTATAATGAAAAAAAAATATTTGTGGCTGGTTTCTTTTCCCCTTGAGCAAGTATAAGTCATTAATTCTTTATGGATGTTTTTGAAATTGTGATAGATATTATTTTTTTTAATTTTTTTTAGATATGTATTAAAATAATTTTTTATTCTTTAAAAAAAATATTTTTTTATATCAATACATCAAAACAATTCTAAAAAATATTAAAAAATTAATTTAAAATAAAAAATAATTTTTTTAAAACACAGTTCTATCGCAAAAATAAACACAATCCATGTATATACCTTGAAATGGTAAGAAGATGCGACTGCTTCGAAGTTCAATGAAGTGAACCTGCGGCTCATTATTCATTATCGGATGAGCAATTACTTCAGACCATACATTGCTATTTCAAAAATAAAAGCATACATTAATGATTTTATTTGTATAAGACATTTATTTAATTAATATATGAATTGAACCACGGCCATTATGGGCTATCTAAGCTGGCTTGGTAGATGCAATCTCATTATCAGTTTTAAATTGAATATATGGTTCCCAAATTTGAGGGTTTTAATTGAAAAACAAAAAATCATTTTTAGGTTTAAAATGGATTTGTGACATTAAAATTTTATATGCATGGCCGAGAGAATTATTTCAATGGTCTTTTAATACTAGAAAGATGGATATTCAATGGTGAATGGTGACATCAAGAAATATATAATCAAACACATTAAAATTTATATATTAAAATCAAAAGAAAAAAGATATAGAAGATGTTTTATATAAAAAAAAATGTTATGAACATTATTTTAATATTTTGAAACAATTTTTTTATGAACATTTTAAAATAGGATTAATTGCCAAAATCTCAGATCTGCCCTAGCATTTCAGCAAATATATAGAATGCTTCAAACACTATCTTTCAGTGCCGTAATAATTAGGACCAGATTAGTGTTTATCCGAATCAGTATAAAATGGTAGTGCTGAATTAGCTAATTAAATGTGTACATTAACTAAAAGGTCTTAAACTCAAGAAATTGCTCTTAAAAATCTTAAATACTTTCAAAAGTAATTAATTTAAATAAATGAAAATGAGCAGAGATCAACGTGATTTTCTCCTTAGTTTGGCTGGAGACTTAAAAGAGAAATTAAGATGCATAAATACTTCCTGAGAGTTGCAGGGCCTGCTTTAAGAATATGTTTTAGAGTGTGGTGTTAGTTAGTTTTTAAAATATTTTTTATTTTAAAATAGTATATATTTTTAAATTTTAAAAAATTATTTTTGATATTGGTATATTAAAATAATTTAAAAATATTAATTTGAAATAAATAAAAATATAAAAGAATTTAATTTATTTTTAAAATACTTCCAAAATATAATACTAAACATACCTAAGACTGTATAAAGAGCCGGATGTAATTTTAATGGTAGGGACTAAATATATACACTACTCCAATCTTTAATACCTTCATTGCAGGCCTTAGTAAACTCTTACAAATACTTCCTTTCTCTTATGAATTATTCTCATCAATACTCTTTCTAAAGCTTTAATCTCATTCGTGAGTGACTTTACTCTTCTATTCTTCGTTACTATCAACCCCCATTGATTTATTTTTAATATTGTTATTATTCTTTTAAATTTTATTTTTTTTATAAATTATTTTTTTATTTTTAATTTTATTCTTCAATCCTAATTCGTGATTTATTGTTATTTTTCAAATTGATCATCACTCTTTTAATTTTTTTATCCTTTTGTTAAATTGATTTTTTTCTTTATAATTTGACCCTTTGATAAAATTTTTATAGTTGCTCCCTAATTTATTTATTTTTTTTAATTTTTATCCTTAATTTTTTAATAGCTATGTTTTGTTTTAAATTGATTTTTTTAATTTTATTTTTTAATGTTTAATTGATTGGGGATTGAACTTCATATTTTTTTAATATATGAAATTTATAGTTTAATGATTCATATCATAAATTTAAAAAATTAATATGAGTTGATGTTTAAAAAAGTACTTATTTCTTTTCTAATTTTATCTTTAGAATTTAGTTTTTATATAAAAAATAGTCTTTTTGGTTTTCTTTATTTCTTTATTTTGTTTTCTTAATTTTATGATTTAAACTATTGGGTTGGCTCACTTTTTATTACACAAATTATAAATTTATCATATTAACTCAGATTATTTTTTTAGTATTTCTATTTTTTTTTAAATTTTATTTTTTAATATTAAGTTGGTGAAGGATTAAACTTCATAGTGTGTTTCGGTTTAATTTCTATAAGATTATCTTAGTCTCACAACTCGGGTTGCAAGTTTATTGGCAGGTTAATCTAGTCGACTCGAGTTTTTTTTTTTTTTCAGTTTCATCTTTCAACATCGAGTTGACTATAAATTAAGTTTCATGATTTATTTTGATTGCTTTCTATAATGTTATACCGGTATTATGACTCGAGTTATATATTTTATGAATTAATCTAAGTAGACTTAGATTGTTTTTTTATCATGTCTTGTTTTTAGATTGATTTCTTTTTTGTTATTTCAACTTTTAATAATGAGTTTATTGAAAATTAAAATTCATAATTTTTTAATTTTCTTTTTATGTATTACAATCTTATGACTTTGGTTATGAATTTAACATGTTAACTTCGGTTGACTCAAGTTTTTTTGTTTATTCTCTATAAGTTATTTTGATTTCATGACTCAGGTCACAAGTTTGATAGGTTAATTCGGGTCAAATTTTTTTGTTAATTTTTAATTAACTTTTTTCAATCATATTATTTTACATTGAGTTAGTTGAGTATTGAATTTCATAATTTGTTTTGAATTACTTTATATAGGGGTTATTATGATATTATGATCTAAGTCATAAATTTAACATGAGTTAACCCATATTGATCCAATATATTATTATTTTAATATTTGTTTTTAAAAGGATATTTTTTTTCAATTTTTATGAATCAAATCATATTTTTACTAGTTGCTTGGATTGCATTTGAATTTATTAAGTTGATAAGACTATATCAAGTCAACCTCCATATAATTTTTTTTTCGCTACAACAAATGTTAGGAATGTCTGGATGGTTTTTTTATGTTAAAAATAATAATTCAACTTATAACATAACATGACTAATAATCTAATTTAGATCTAAAATAAGTAAAGAAAGATCAAAGAACACCTTTTTAATAATAAAAGAAAGTTAAAATAAATGAAAAGAACCCATCAAGGGAGAAAAATGGATGGTATGACTAACCCCAGCCCAAAATATTGAGCTAATAACATTTTGAGTAATGAGAATATTTGAGAAAGCTGTAATTTTTTTATATATATAATGAATGAATAAATCTAGATGTGGATGGTTTGTTAAGATCTAATAATCTATAAAAGAGTAAAGAGCTTAATTTTGATTTGTGAAAGTTAGTTTGGAAACACCTTTTTTATTTTTTTTAAAAAATATTTTTCATCATACACATCTAAAAAATAAAGGATATATTTAGATAGTATTTTAATTTTGTATGTGGGAAATGGAAGAAATGAATCGAAGATTAATTCAAAAGTTTTTTGTTTTTTCAAAATAAAATGATAAATTATTGTCATTAAAATTTGATAAGGTGTGTCCATATCTGCAGCATGGTAGACCCACTAGGAGATATTGTCCCACATGAGTTCTACTGGTTTTTGTCTCTTAAAAGACACCTCACAATGAGAAAGGTGTTCTTGATGCCATATAAACAACCAAGGCCTTCTTCTCTTAATCTATGTGAGATAATGACCTCATCAGTGCTCTTTATATGAGGGATTTGGATAGAGCACATAACTCATTCCCACAAACGACGCCAATTGTTGAGGTGTGTCCATATCTACAATATGATAGTCTCACCACGAGGTATTATTTCACATGGCTTCCAATGGGTTTTGTGTCTTAAAAGGCACTTCATAATAAAAAGAGGTGTCTTTAATACCATATAAGCAATCAAGACTCTTATCTTTTAACTGAAGTGGAGCACTTTGCAATGAAAAAGGTGTTTTTAGTGTTATATAAGTAATTAAGGTCCTTGTCTTCTAACTGAAGTGGGATATTGGCCTCATCATAGCCTTCCAAATAAAGGGTTTAGAAAAAGCATATGAGTCATTCCCAACCAATTGATAAGGTATGTCCATATTCATAGACCCATTAAGAGATATTGTCTCACATAACTTTTAATGAGTTTTGTTTTTTAAAAGATGCCTCACAATAAAAAAGATATCATTGGTGCCATATAAGCAACCAAAACCCTAGTATCCTAACTGATGTGGGGTAATAGTCTCATTAAAAATCATTCTAGTACGAGACTTATTAGATTTATAATAATTTTAAGATTCATTAATTTTTATTTTATATTACGAACATATATTTTTATCATATTCACCAACATCATTATACAAAAACTTGACTAAAGTGGTTCCAGGAATAACTTATAAGTTCAGGATAAATGAATTGATGTATTTTTCTTTGATCAAATATGTTTTCAATATATTTTTACATTTCTTTTCATTAATATATCTCTAAATTTCTACTTGTGTTTGTCAGCTAAATTTTTTATTTTTTAATATGTATTTTTGTAAAAACATTATTTTGAAAATTTTAATCATTTTTGTTGTTTTTTTCTTTTTTATTAATTTTTGTGTGGTTAGAAATAATCATAAAATTATAAAAAAATAATAAAAATAAAAATAAAAATATATAGCTAGTATTGAAATTGGATAAATAATTGAGTATCACATCCAAAAATTGAGTTTAGAAATTTTTTGGTCATTATTGAGGGTTGAATTGAAGAAGAAATTAAAAAAAAATGGCTTGAATCCATCTAATTTGGCTGAAACTTAAAAAAATAAAGTTCAAGGATGAGTTTGAAAGAAATAGCCATCAATTGATGTCTTAACTGAAAATGAATATTCAATTTAGACGTCAAATCTACTTGAAAAAGAAAATTGAAAGATTGGAGACCATATTAGAAGCAATCGAGAAATCAGAGGGGTTGTCCTAATTTGTTCAAGGGCGGAATTGATAGAAATTAAGGAAAAAAGGTGAAATTAACTGAAATTAGGAAAATTCAAAGAACAAGAACTGAAGTGCAAAAGCAAATGAAATGGAAGGACGAATATTAAGTTTGACATGATTTTAATTAGGAATACCTAATTGGGACAAAAACGACATCGTTTCACATTACATGAAACAATATGTTTGGTTTAATTTGGGGAGGAACAGACTTTGAAAATTCAAACAAAACAACGTCGTTTTGTTCATGAGTCTGCATATTTTCTTGGTAAGGCAAAGACGACTGATTCTCCCATGATCTTAGAGCTTAATTTATGATCCTGATTGATTCTCATGATAGTGTAAAAAGCAAGAAACATGTTCTCTCATAGATCAGCTCAATCATGGTGCAAAGAATCGCAATTAAATTGCTTGAATCTTCTCCAAATTTCCGGTCAAACACACACCCTCTCCATCAGTCTCTCTTCTAGACCATAAGCTCAGACTTTCCATGCTTGCTTAGAATCCAACTTTTAACCCATGATTCTGTCCTCACAAATCAAGTGAAGAGGGATTGGTGGTCAACATCTAAGTTGATTTCCAATCCAGATTCATCAGGACAATTTTCAAGGATTCAGTTTCCGTGAAGTTGGTGATGGTTTCCTTTCATAAAAAGATTGACATTCAGTAGATATAAAATAAAGAAAAAGAAAAAAAGAAGAGAACAAAAAAGGAGGAAAAAAAAGAGGAATTCAGAGAGTGCAAGATTAGTGTCAATGCCATCAACTGTCCCAATGTTTACAACAACCAAAATCTGGAAGGAAGAAAAAAGAACAAGAAGAAGTTCCTTATCAAAAATAGAGTTAGAAAAGAGAGGAAGAGTAGCCTCTTTTACTCAACTTTAAGCCAGTCGCAAGACCTAAACCATGTCCTCTCGCCTTCTCCCAAAACCCCACCAAAACCCTTCATGTCACAGCCTGAAGCTTGCTCACATTGCTCGTCATAGCCACTGTCACCACCCTCTTTTACCCACAGCACGACACCCTTCCACCTCTGACCTCACTAAACACATATCCCAACCAGCCCCACCTACCCCACATCTACCTCCTGCACCTTTAACGAGTTTGGTTCAGATATATTTTCAGCGTTTCCCAATCTGTTAGGCTATTCCTCCTCGCGCAACACTTTCAACAAGAATGGGACCGTCGCTAGTCTATTTATTTCGCAAAGATTGAATCGCTGGCAATGGCTGTTTGGCTTTGTTACAATGACTGCAGGATCCCGAGAACAGGAAGTTATTGACAAGCTTAATGGAATATGGTTTGGTTCGTTTAAGCTCCATGCAAACATACAATGTTATCATAAGGAATCGAAAGCGTCCTCATCAAAGAGTTTACCTAAGCCCAGGGTTCCTAGTGTCTCTTGTTCTATTTGATTGCGAGATACAAGAAGTTGTCCTGTTGTGCTGTGCATAACTAATGGTACATATGGAGATTTAGCTATTCCTAAAAATGAAATCAAGTCAGGCTCTATGCCGTTGATTGCTCATGATCCTGACGAGGATGATATTTTATGGCTAAAGAATAGCTTAGTCGAACTGATCAACGAAGGAGTAAATTATCAGGATATTAGGAAGTCTTTGGTATCAGATGGAGTTCAATTTCTAGGATTTCAGTTTATGGGTGCATCACAGGCTTCAATCTCCTTCTCTACTTATGATTCAATGATGGGGGTCTTTGAGATGAACTTAACAATATGGTCTGTTTATTTTGATGAATTACGGCCTTGTATCGATTCAGGCGGTCCAATTGGTCGGTATGCTTGGATTGAGGTTATTGATTTTCCACTTCTTGGCTGGTCTGCTATAACAGTCACAAAGATTTCAGCGTCTTTTGGTAGAAATATTGGTTTTGACAAAGTCAGCTTAGAATTTAGCAGCCCAGGTCATATCAATTCCTTAATCGGTACCAGACATCATAGATTCATTAAATGGGGCGGATTATCGTATTATCTCAAGGAACTTGATCCACTGCATTATCCCGGTTTTGAAGCTATTGAACACAACATGGGGGCTTTTGATTTGATGTTGCCGACAAATAAACTTTCATTTGATTCTAGCACTGAACACAATTCTGATGTCGCCAGCATTGATGACGTTGATCGTGTAACTGACATGGAACCAGGTGCCGACCACCTTGTTTGTTGGAGTCATGGATGGCGGTTCTGTTACGCACGTGTTTCTGATACTATCCTTTTTCCTGGAGTCCACTCCTATTCAAACACTTCTCTATTCCAATAACTTACCTGATTCAGAATCCCACATGCAGGATAGAGGCAGCTTGAGCCCATCTACCAAGCATGCAAACGGCCCACAGTCACGAGTTCCTCTCAGCCCAGATTTATACGATGATAAAGACTCGTCTGTAGATAATTCTTCCACAATACATGAGGAAGAATGGCGTGGCAAGAAACCACAGTGTCCACCGTATGGTTCTACAGAAACGCAAGACCAAATTTAAATTACTTACTTCTTCTGGTAGTCTGCAGCCGCTAATGGCTAACAATGATGATGATTTGTCATGCTCCATGAATTTTGGCATTCCTCAAGGCAACATCTGCAACACTCAACCAATCCTTGCAGCTGGCATTCCAGATAATGGCAAAGCATCTGAGATGGAAGGGATGTTACAAGCAGGACAGACTCTGGGCTCTTGCAGGACAACTGAATTGATGATTTTTGAAAATGACATTGACCACTAGATTGATAGGGAGATTGCAGACTGGGCAGCGAACTAGAGGCTGCAAAGCTCCATCTATCTTGGTATGATTTTCATCTTTTTTCCTATACAGATTTTCTTTTGGAATTTATGTGGTCTGGGCATGTCTGCCAAAAGGTTTTCTGTCAAGAAGATGTTGTTACATAATGCTGTTGATATTTGTTTTATCTTGAAAACTAGGAAGAGATCTTGTACATCTGGTTTTCTGAAAGGAATTTGGAATGGTCAGAGAGGTTGGGGGGGTAAGTGGTTTACGGTTGATTCAGTTAATTGTGCTGATGGAATACTAGTCATATGGAATGATGAATCATTTAAGGTTGATTCCATTGAGCATGGTGGGCAATGGATACCAATCCTGGAAACACATATTCAAACAAATTTTTGTTGTGCAGTAGCAGGTGTTTATACCGGCTGTTTAACTAAGGAAAGATGACTACTGTGGAAGGAAATCATCACCGCTGCCTTTTAGGTACCATTGTTTTTAGATGATGATTTCAATGAAACTTTGCATTAGAATGATAAAAGTACTACCAACCTAAATCAATTAAGAGCAAAGGAATTTAGAGACTTTATTAGTGAGTGTATCTTACTAGAGTATCCTTTAACTGTTCATCAATACACTCGCTTTTAAGGACAGTCGATAAGCCATATTGATAGAGCTTTTGCTACTCCACAATGTCATCTGTAATTTTCAGGACAAGCATTTTTTTGATATCCTAGAGGCTTGTCATACCACTATTAACTACTATTGGGAATGCAGAATCAAGATTAGCGGCGAAGGCCATCTTGATTTCTCAACTATTGGTTGAACCACCCTTTATTTTCTCAGAAACTCAAACTTTCCTAGACAGAAGCCTGTTTTGAGCATGATGGAAAATTCAGATTGGTAAGGAAGCTCAACTATTTGGCATCAAAAATTCAAAAAAGGAACAAAAACTCTTTTGGCAATCAGGATAGAAGGCCCTTCCATATTCAAAACCGACTCCAGCAGCTAGAAGCATCAATTCCATGTTAAGTTTTTTGTTCCACCATGACAATTCGATGACAAGATAATCATTATAAATCATCAAGTTTAATATCTAATAAATGTATTGTATAAGAATAGAATTAAAAAAATAATAACAAATTAAAAAAAAAGACTAGAAAAAGGAAAACATGGTAGGTATTAGCATAGTTTTGAAAGATAGTAACATCTCATTTAGTTAATGGCCAGTCATCCACCATTTCCTATCAAAAATAAAAACAATTTGATTATTACTGCCATCCCTCTTGAACTCAACAATACAGTAACTCTACTTATTCATGATAAATACATATGTCAATGGAGACATAAAGACATGTTCGTCAACCCAGTATATCATGTTCAATGTCGGCATCTCTGGCATTTTACATTTAATTTCTCTACCAAACGAAATCACCACTTAACTAGCTAGCATGCGCGCCACTTTCACGGCTTGATTTTTTCTCCCTTCATAATTCTTAATCTTTTATTTTTTTGAAACTTTCATGATCTCTGACATGTTTTATAAAAATATGGAATAATTATTTTTTAATATATTTTTTATTTTAAAATGTATTAAAATAATATTTTTTTAATTTTTTAAAAACTATTTTTAATAATCAGTATATTAAAATAATCTTAAAAATTATTAATTTAAAATAAAAAAATTTAATTTTTAAAAACATTTTTCAACCACAACATCAAATATTACCTAACAAGTTATGACGATTACTTAGTATGTTACCATGGCCAAATAATATTTTTTTTCCCATTAAAAAAAATAATTGCTGACAACAATTTTTTTTGGACACAAAAAAGATTGTAATTGATAATTGAAAACCTAGTTTATGAATTTAATAAAATAATTTAAGAATTATTTTTAATAATTTCTAGACCACTGTAAATAACAAGCCAATTTTTTTAAGACATATTTCTTTTTACGTTTTAAAAAAATTAAGTTCCCCCCAGCACCACAACATAGACATACAAGGTAAAAGTACTTAATCTAAAATGTTATTAATTTTTTATAGCATTTTATTTTTTCAACTCTGTTTTAAAATTTATTTAATGATTGCAATTGAATTTAGAAAATTTTTATTCCAAAAAAATAAAAAAGTAGTAAATATTAAAAAAAATGTACTATATTTATTTTCTTGATGCATGTCGAATTTTAATTTTTAATTACTATGGATTTTCAAAAGAAAAAAAAATATTGTTATATAATTTAATTTCATAATTTCAACTTAACTGAAAAGTAACAAGTATTCACATAGCATAAAATTGAAAGGCCTCGTTGATATGGGCTGATCGATGGTTTTCTTGTGTTTACATCTCATGAAAAAATATTTAATATATATTTTAAATAAAAACTTGTGTTATAATTAAGCTTTCAATTAGTTTCATCTAGAACATTCTACAACATATGTTAAAAATTATAATTCAAATTTTGTCATTAAAAGTTTTTTGTCTTTTTTTTTCAACTTGGTACCAATGTTTTAATTTTTCTCTTTTTTATTTGTGCTGGGGTACTCCTTTCATGCACTAATTTTTTCCTCTAATATTATCTCCTAACAATTTCAGCTACCCTTATGAAAATATTAATCATCATTATTTTACTATCATTATTATAATAATGATCAAATTTTCTTATAAGAATTTAATTTAGTGAAGATTTATTTAATTATTAATTTTAAAATTTATAGAAATTAGTTGAGATACATAAAATTTGATTTAGACAACCTATGTAAAAAAATAATTTATATATAATTTCAAATAATATATAATTTAATTCCTTATTATTATTTTTATTATATATTTATTAACACTATTATTTTATTGTCACATCAACAATTAATATAACAATTCTTCTCATTATACAACCACCACCAGTCTCTTCCCTGCCTTTATCCTCACCTTCACCTTCTTTCTCTTACCTTTACCTTCAACTTCATCTTCACCTTCTCATAACTACAACCAGCACCTCTACCATAGTTATTTACATTATCTCAACAACTACAACTCTCTTCCCCACCATTTATTATAGCAACCATCACCAATCTCTCCCTCATCTTTACTTTCACCTTATTATCACAACCACCACCAAGGCCCCACTATAATTATTTTCATTATTGTAACATTTACTAGTCTCTCCCCCACCTTTAATTATCACCCCCCGCCCAATCAATGATGCTATTATATATCTTGTTACATTACACCGATTATTCATTTATCACAATTAAAATAACTCTTACTATGGTTGCTACCATTGTTGGTATATTTGACACCATTAATCCTAATCATGTTACCACCACTCCATAACAAATATATATATATATATATTCAAAAGGATATACTCAAATAAATTATATTTAAAAATTTATTTTCTTTCAAATCAAACACACATTGGGCTCAACAAAGATTTTTTAGATGTTTAAAAGCATGATGAAGATTATTTTTTTAAATATTTTTTATTTAAAAATACATCAAAATAATATTTTTAATATAAACACATTAAAATAATAAAAATATTAAAAAATAATTTTAAATTAAAAATTAAAAAGATATGCTTCCAAAAAAACCAAAACACGAGACTAGAACATACAATACCATACACAATACACTTAGTATAAATATTGGAATTTAACTTGATATGTCCAACTTTTTTTGCGTATAAAGAAAGTATTAATATGAAATAGTTAAAATAAAATATAATTTATTTGATAAAAATTAAATTTTTAGCGAACTCTTGGATGAACTTCTTTATATCTTTTATTGAAATTTAAAAGCATGATACGACGACGCATAATTTTGTTTTAGAGCTACATGCAAAATCTTAAAAGCAAATTCAATGAAAAGTTGTAGTTGTTGATTGTAGCATTTTATTACATCTTCCTTCAATGAACTAGAATTTTGCCAACGATCTTTGCTGTTGCAGTCCCATTTTTACCTTTGCTTCCTTTTGCTCAAGGTAAAAGCTTGTGATTTCTAGTAAACGTTTGAACTAGGTATGTTTGCGTGACGTATTTTTTTTGTTAATGTAAAAATAATGATGTTCATGTGATGTCAATATTAAAAAAATACAAGAATTTGATTATTAATTTGATTGAATTTAATAAGCTCAATAAATTTAATAATATAATAAAAATATCAATAATAAATAAAATGAACAAAATTTTTTTTAGTAATAATTAACTATAAAAAATAAATTATCAATATAATTTTAAAAAAGACATTAATATATGAGATATCAAATTAAAATATAAAATCAAATTTTATTTTATAAAATTAATCTTTAATTTAATTTAAAGATTTTTTTTAATACTTTACACTAGTGAATCCATATAAAAAGAAAGAAATCCTATGCATAAATGATACCAACATAACTTGCCACAGTGAAACTCAAAAGAAATAATCTATATCTAAAATCTACACTAAAATTGTGTATAGCTTTAGTTTTATTGAAATGTAATTGTAATATGATGTAATTATTACCCTGCAGTATTGTATTGATGAAATGTCGGTGGTTAATTAACTCTTCTTCTTCTTCTTCTTTTTACAATTAATAGGTGGTCAATTTAGAATATAATTAACAATTTTATAATCCTAATTTTAACAAAATCATAGAGTATTGATAAATAAATTGAAGCATGGTTTCTATTTTTGGTTACCAAATTCTGTGCAAGTAAAGACTGCAAGAAACCTTTTTCCACTTACAACTTCTGATCAGAGACGTTAGGTATACCAGCACGCCAATCACAATCATTCGTACTTTGTTAATTTATTTTAAATTTCTCAGACATGGCGGATCACGCCTAAAACCAACATACATAATTAAGATTAAGAGTCATTTTCAGTAATGGGGCTGTAAGGAAAACTTGTATATATATCCCTACTTCCTACACACCGATTTTCAGCTTGTCCTTGTGCTACGTACAGAAGATGGCAATGACCCCGGTCGCTCGTGAGTTTGCACCTAAGGTACAAATTGAAGCTGTGCAAACAGTGTCACCCTCCTCGGTGACTGATCCATGGGAGATATGCCTGGTGTCAGTGAAGGACCCTGTTGGCTCAAATATTTTCCGGGGGTGCCTAAACATAGTCCTTTACTACAATAAGGCCAGGGAGGAGGATTCCGGTTGGCTAGTTGCCGGATGGATTAGGGAGTCCCTAGGGAGGGCATTGAATGACCAACCGATGCTTAGTGGACGGCTATGGAGAGGTGAAGATGGTAATGGAGAACTGGAGATGGTGTCAAATGATAGCGGAGCTGGACTTGTTGAGGCAAAGATTACAATGACTTTGCGAGAGTTTCTCGGTTTGGAAGAAAGGGAAAAATTAGAAACTGAACTCGTCATCTGGAAGGATATTGATGAAAAGAATCCCCAATTCTCTCCACTGCTCTATGTTCAGGTGAGTCGAGTAGTAATTTGTAGTCAACTATCTTGATTAAACAAGTTGATGTCAGAGGATATACATAATTTCATGCTTATGTAGAAAAATGGTGCGTAGCAGAACATAAGGGTGTTTTTTCCCTTTTCAGGTCACTAACTTCCAGTGTGGTGGGTACTCAATTGGGATTAGCTGTAGTCTTCTTTTGGCAGAACTTCTAATCATGGACAACTTCCTCATGAGGTGGGCAAGTATTCAGAAGAATTTACTGTCCATCAATGATGATCTCAAGATGCCCATGTTCTACCTCCCCACTTTCAAAGACAATAGCCTATTTCCTAATACCATTATTACCCCCACGCCTAGCGAACGCAGTGGGCAAACAAAGATATTCAAGATCTCAGGCGATACCGAGATTGAGGGTGCGAAGAACGAATTGTTCAAGAGGGCTGCGTCACTTTGCATTGAGAAGGCAGAGCGCGAACTGGGCAGTGAAATGTCAGCAGGGTTTTCTTTGTTTGTGAAAGAATCTTCTAACTCTATAAGGGTCCAAAATTGCAAGAAAAATGAGCTTGTAAAGCCTCATCTAAACCTGAGCACTCAAGTCAACTCTTCGAGCTTGGATGATTCAGGGATCAAAGAACTAGCTTTCTACGATGGCAACGAACCCGTTCATGTTTCTTGTTGGATTGGATCAGTGGCTGATGGGCTTGTAGTAGCAATTCCATCTCCTAATGGGAATACTTCCTCTGATATCAACGTTATAGTTACAATCCCTGAAGGAAAGGAGTTTTAAGTAAGCTTTGGTTTAGCCTAGCGTGGGTGTCTTTTTTTCTTTCTGCTTCATTTAAATTCGTTAGTGTGCATCTGTAATGACATTGCATGTATTGTTCTGTCAAAGTTAATATCTATTTTTAGATTGATATAAATTAATTACTTAATGTTTATATAATTTAATCCTTAATTCTTCCCTTGTTTTGGAGATTAATGTTTGATCAAGAGTGTGTGAGCTGTTCAAGCATTGTTTGCCTTCTTTTGAAAATATGATGCCTTGAAAACAACAGGTTTGAACATTCATCCAGAATGAGATTTTGTTGATTCTAGGCCGAATTAACTCAACTGCCTTTTTTAACTTCTGCACTATCTTGGTTATTCTTTTTTCATAATTATTCATCTTAGCTTAACTTTTTAACGCTTTTCTATTTATGAATATGTTCAAAGTACAGCTTAATAAGAACAGACATATATAATTCTTAATTCCGTTGTTGTATCAAGATGAAATTTTGCTAAATCGTCTAATGAAAACTAGGATTTTTGTTTTCGGACCGAAACTAGGACCTACGATTTCTGTTCTGTTTCGTAATTCTTTTTTCATTTTTTTAGAATTCTTTTTCCTAGTTAAATTATGACTTTCAAAAGAATTAAGATTTTACTATTTCAAACGTTTTCCTTGTATTTAAATAGCTTGTATAGAAATTTTAGAAGCTATTCAAGATTTGAGAATTTTCTATATAAATAAAGACCATAACCTTAGGGCATGATATCTCTAGTGTCTTTCTCTACAGTTTATAGGACTGTAAAGTTTTAGAGATTGAGGCCCTAACACTTACATTACGTTAATTGGTATCAAAGAATGCAAGTAACTTCCATAACATCAGCAAAGCAAGTGCAGCAATTTCAAACTCAATTTTGACCTTGATACAACTAGTATATCTCAGAACTTGAAAATAAAAATTGTGTAGCTTTTTCATAATATTACATAACATCTTGAATCATCTCGATTAGAGCGTGAATCAAACAATTATTCTCATATTACAAAGTAGTGCTGTAAGTATCTAAAATTGCTATATTAACTTTGTTTTTTGCTTAATGCGCTCAATTTCATCCTAAATCAAAATATTAAAACAATAAGTACATTTTAAAAATAAATAAGTATAAAAAAAATTAAGGGAGAAAAATATCATATTTTGTATTCTCATCAAATTCCCCCACTTCTTTTGCTTGTCCTAGGGCAAAACTTAAATTCACTTTCTCAAAAACACCAAGGATGTGATGAAGTCAACAAAGAACAACTAAACTCTTTAAAACTCATAACATATTATGAGAACTTCTTGCTCTAGCAAAATGATCACATCAATAGAATAAATAAAATTATCATTACTGAACATTTCATGAAATTATAAATATAATACATAACAATTTCACTATTAAATTCCATGATAATTATGCCACTATGAGCATTTATCTTAGTCTTAAATGTTTTTAAAAATAATTTTTTTTATCAAAACAGGAATATTTTAATCATCCTTCTCCGTATCAAACACATAGAAATCACTAGGGGAACCAATTCGTTAACTTGCACGAGAACATCTTTAAATATACTTTTAGGATCATATGCAATAAATATATCATCCAATTAAATGATAGCACCACTTTTATTCAAATGTCAAAGTTTCAAAAAACATATATAAAATATGGCATGACGTTGATTAAAGCCTATAAATCTGTCATGGTCTTCTTAAATCTAGCATTACCTATTATACAAAGGATAGTAAACATACACGAATCTTTGGCCTAATAACTGTCAACATATTTTTGGGCTCTTCGTAAAAAAATAAAATAAAATAAAATAAAAATATAAACAGTGAAAAATAATAGATTAAAAATTGGTTAATGACATTAAAAAATATAAAGATTAAAATTTGACAGGATTTTATTGACTGATGATAACCCTATTGACAAAGAAAATTCAATTTGAGTAAGAAAAGTCCAAAACCAAATGTTTATGAACTCAATTAAATTATATTGAAGGTTTAATTGAATTTATAGAGAGTTTGATTACAAGAAAAAATTAATTTTAGGGTCAATTTAGACTTTAATTGAAAGAATTAAAGTTTTGAGGTCAAATTATATTTTTTTTAAAGTTAATTTGGTCAAATCAGGGACTTAATTGCATAAATATTAAAGTTTGACGGCCAATTAGAGACTTAATTGAAGAAATTAAAAACCAAGGATCAAAATGGAAAAGGCACGTAGGTGGAGGGGCTTTAATTAAAACCGACCAGGAGCCTAATTGAATAAATTAAAAGTTTACTACTTAATTAAGGGTTAAATTACATAATATCAAAACCAATGATCAAAGTAAAAAGAATGGCCAACTATAGGGTTGCTATTGGATTTTGGCAAGGATGCAATTGCATTAATTTTTAAATTGAAATTATAATTTAGAACTTGATTGATAAAATTAAAAATTGAGAACTAAAATGAAACTTAATAGGTTTTTGTTGCATTTTCATTTAAATAAAACGACGTTTCATTCACTATTTTCATTTGAAAAACTCATAACGGTGCCATTTTGAATGGCACCATCATTTTGAATGGTGTGTTTTTACCCGATAACTTTAAAAAGATGCTAACAAGCCACCCATTCCACGTGTTGGACAGATAGTGGAGGGGTGCCAGCACAATGGACGCCCCATCCACTTGCTTCCTTGTTTTTCGCCTATAAAAACAAGGGGGAGACAAACTAAGGGAGGGGGGTTGAACCCGAGAGAGAGAACCGATCGAGAGAAGAAGAGGGAGAAAGAGGATCGAAATAGTGAAAAAGAAAAGGACACCAAAAAGAAGGAGGAAAGAGACAGAATAGAATAGGAAAAAAACTAAAACAAAAAGAAAAAGAAACCAAAAGGAAAAAAATAGAAAACAAAGAGAGATAGGGAAAGCAAAGCAAGAACTAGTCAAAAACCATCATTGTCGACACTATCTCTACCATCTTCAGCCATCGTAAACGACAACAACCATTGCCCTTCACACCAGGTACGTCCTTTTCCTTCTCTGCTCCATCCATCATTTTTTTCCATTGGCATGTAGAATGTGAATCATGTTGTGCAGCCAATAAATAAATTTGTTGATTACTATGCACAGTAACCAAGCCAATGATGCTATAATGGGCTAGCCTTGACCTATTTTTGCATGTTGGGTTGATGCTAGCCCATTTCATGTTATGTTGGGACGGAGATGGCCTGTTTTATTTTATATCAGGTTGGTCCTGGCTCATTTTATTTGGTTTTGGGCTGGTGCTAGTTTATTTCATTTTATGTCGGGCCAGAGTAGGCTTATTTCATGTCAGGCCAGTGCTGGCCCATTTTCATGTTGGGCCGGTGCTAACTTATTTTGTTGTATGATGGATCGATGCTGGCCCATTATTTTTTATATTGGGCCGTGATGGCCCATTCCAAATAAATACACCATAAAAATACAAACTCGATATTAAAATATCCGGTTTTCATCAAAATTTTCAAAAAAATATACAAAAATAAAAAACAAAAAATATTTTTATGTATATGACCAAGTGTCTCAAAGCTAACAAAAAATCATATTGTATTTTTTATACACCCAAAACAAAATTTTAGTATGTATTTTGGTTTTGGCTTTAATAACCTATTCATTAAAGGAAAGAGCACATTGATCAAAATTTTAAAAACAACAAAAAATTTATTTTATTCGTCACTTAGTATCCGGGGTATGACATTACATGTAATGCATATTTTAGATATTTAATTCATTTTTTGGACAATAAAACGGTTAGGTTTACCTATATTTTAAGATAATAACCTTTTTATTGAGGAGGGCTTGTTTTGAACCTTAGACAGGCCAACAATTAAAAACCACAAAACAAGACATTAAATTTAATCAGACAAAACAATGCAGCCAAACTTAGGTAGGGTGTATTTGGGGTGTTAATATCTTATCTTTACGCAACTAATCTTCGTACCTTATCTCAAAGACCAGTTGATGTTTCTATTAACCAAAATAAACCAAAATACTAGATGCTGACTCCCATTCAAATTTTCCACTGGTAAAGAAACACAAAAATTCCTTGTCTCTCCATATTTGCTAGATAGAATTCAAAAAAAAAAATTTTCTTTAGGGGTGGAAGATCGCCACAATGTCAAACACGTGTTATAGGATGACGACTCCACTAAGGACTTTACGAACTAAGCATTGTTTTTTTCCTACTTATTATGTTTTATTTATTGGCTTGCGTGTTTCTAATATACATTTCCTTTATTTATTGCTTACACGCTTTAAAATTATGTATATATTTGTTCATGTATTGTATAGAATCACCCATACATCATATGCTTTAATTTTTTAGAAAGCAAACATAATCTTTAAGTTAGGTGGGGAACTAGCGATCTGCTCTAGGATCATTAGTCAAGGTTCAGATGAGTAAAACACCTAACTTATATCTGAGTGTCTGCTTTGTAATGATGGGTATACGTGCCTTAACTATTTTTTGCAAAGCCTCTACATTGTCTTTACTAAGATTGTCATTAGACAGATATAAGACCATTTTAAGACCACGTAGAAAAACTACTTATGCTCACATAAGAATAAAGCATGTCCTTAGGTTGTATGTGCCATCTTTAGCTACATAAGGGTAACCCTTGTTGAAGCATCTTGAATTCAAGACTTGTGGATGGCATAATGATCGTCACGCAGTAAATTTTCACTATAGAGTTTGAGTAAAAAGTAAGATTCTTGTTTCATCATACAAGAAGTATAATCATATGTCACCCTCGAAGGGTGAGTTCATTATATAAATTAAAGTGCATAACTTATTTTATTATAAATAATATGCATAAATTCTAATCCATAATACCCAACTTCGAGCAAGAATCATAGAATATAAATAACATGCTCAACGTGATGCCTAACTTGACTTTGATCAAGAATCATGGAAGATGAAGAGTGTGTACTCAATATGATGCCTATTTTAAAAAACAAAATTGGAGTCTCTGAAAACAAGTGTGACTCACCTAATTAGTTTACTCAAACAAACATTAAGAAATACCTCTAGTAAAGGTCCTTCTAACCTGTCGGTCACCTTTAATCAAGTTCCTATAACAGTTTAGCCTGAAGAAGAAATGAGTGAATAGGGTGAAGAGCCTCAACAAAACCCAACATTAATGCAATTAGTAACACCTGCACTAGCCCCAACAGTTATGAAGGCAATGGCTAATGAGTCCTATAAGGCCAAGTCATCTAATAGCATTGATCAAGCTAAAATAGAGCCACTAGAAGCCAGACTCAAAGTCATTGAAGGGGTAGACTTATATGACCAGGTACGAGCATCAGAGATATGTTTGGTCCCAACATGGTTGTACCTAAAAAGTTTTGTGTTCCTGAGTTCATTAAATATAGTGGAACACAATGCCTTATAACTCATCTCAAGTCCAACTGTAATAAAATAGCAAAAGTAGTATATGATAAAAAAACTATTGATGCATTTTTTTCAAGACAGATTGAGTGGAGCAACTTTGAGCTAGCATATGAGATTGAACAACTTAAAAATCCAGAGATGGAAAGATCTGGTGGATGCTTTTATCAAACAATATAACTATAACTTAGACATCACTCTTATTAAATCAGCTTGTCCAATCTAGAGAAAAAGGATAAAGAAAGCATAAGGGAATATGCTCAAAGATGGCGAGAAGCAGCCGCTCAAGTACACCCTCCACTTATGAATAAAGAGATAGTCTCTTTATTTGCCAATACACTTAAAGCACTCTATTACAAACATGTAACGGGTAGTTCAGCGCAACAATTTACTGATGTTGTAATTGTGTATGAAAGCATAAAGCAAGGCGTTAAGAGTGGTAGAATTTCTTTACTCACCAAGAAAAAAGATCCACCATATTGAAGATGGATACAAGGGTAGGAAAAACTTATCCCAAAACTATCGCACTCCATCCCACATCGTCAACATTAAAAAACTTGAGCCTTAAAACTTTCTAGCTAAAACCTAAATTGAAAATTACTAAAGCATTTAAGAATAACTAACTCTATTTTTGCTGCCCTTAAATAAGATGTATCAAAAGCTATTTAGTATTGAGCATATAGCATCAAAACCTCTGACACCTGTGCAGTCACCTTATCCTAATTAGTACAAGTTAAACCTTACTTGTGAATACCATATTGGTATTACTAGGCATAGCATCCATACTTGCAACGCCTTTAAGAGAAAGTTTCTGTAATTAATCAAGACTAGGTGGATAGAATTGAAATATGTCCTTAACATGAATACAAACCTGTTGCCCAATCATGCTTAAAGCATATGATAACTAACCTGCCTTATTATTGTCTTTTGTTTAATGCTTTTTAATAAGACAGTCTATAGCAAATGAACTCTTGATAAATAAAATAATAAGTTTTCCTGTGTTCATATCACATTCCTTTTTGTTGTTATTACATGTAAATAACATTTTGAGGATAATGTTTACTCAAAAACTATAACATAAAGAATCCTTTAGTGTTTTCTTTTTCATCTTCCAAACCATACATAATTTCATATGTTTTCAAGGATTTTTTGGGACCTCCAAAGTGAGTAAAAAAATAAAAAATCATGTTGGTATTTGTTCAAAATAACTACATTCCAGAAATTCAAGTGATTTCTTAGACATGATAAGTGAAACAAAAGACAAACAACACTATGAGGTGACTCACAAGCTAAGTTTTATTTGAATGAATAAATCATTTTGCATACACATAAGAAAGTAAGACCCACTGATCCTCAGTACACCGAGTTTGAGATGAGGAAAGGCCATCTTTAGTAAATCCTTTCACTAGGTTAAAATTTATCCTTTGAAGTCCCATGTTGAGCCTAGTAATATTTTTTTTTAAATAACCTTAACTAGGATCACACCCCACGCTAAGGGAAAAATAAGAGAGGTTTTACAAAAACCCATTAATTTGCAAAGAATTCATTATCATCTAGACAAAATAGTAAAGATAAATGGTGGAATTGATCATGTCATTACCATCCGGACAAAGCAGTGAAGATAAGTGCTGGAATTAATTATGTAATTTGATTGACAAATCTAAAGTATTCAAAAGATTTGAGCTTTTTATAAAAAAAAATTAAGGTGCTTTACCACACAAAAATGAAAAAAAAAAAAGCTTAAACCCAACACTAGGAGGCACAATAAGCCATTTTGGAAAGACAATTCAAAAGAAAAAAGGTTAAAAAACAAGCACAAATGATTGTTATTCTTGAAATCCCTTAAACATTTTTGAGCTTATAAATATCATTTTTCTTCATAACCAATAGCCCAAGCCTACATTATGTACCTAATCAAGCCCTTTCTAATCAAAAGCAACCAATCTGGATAGATAGGTAATGCTTTCTTATGCAAAACAAATCATTATTTATGCAAATAAAATAAATGCTTTGAAAATCAATTCTCTATAACCCTCAAATTGAAATTTGAACCATTTTTTACCAATTAAGCATCACTTCACATTGTTCACCAAAAGCAAAACAGAAAAGTTTTCATCACTTCTAAAAATATCTTAATAGGAATCACTTGAATTTCTTTGAAATGAGTTTTCATCACATTGTTCACATTGTTGTTGTTGCTTAACATGACCAAAAGATTGATGTCTTCTTCTAAGTGTAGAAGTGTCAAAGTAATAAATAATCTAGTAAGACCGGGGTAAAACCACAAGGAGGTTAATTGTATAAATTATAGATAACAACAACAACAACAGTAACAATAATAATAATAATAATAATAATAATAATAAAGAAGTTATGTATTTATAAGATTTCTGATAATGATTTTTTCCTGGGTTTCCTCTAATTGTTTCCTGCATGTATTGAGATATGTATTTATAATATAATATAAGAGTCTCAACTTTTATCAAAAATAAATTTTTAATTAAATTTATTTTAAAAAATAAATTAGGATTAAATTTGAAAACAAACAATTATTATAATCTTAAAGGTAATGATTATTTAAAGAATAAGGATTATTTTGAAGATAAAAATAGAATCATAAAAACATATTGTAATTTCGAGTTTTGTGCAAGTTTACAAATCATATTTTTTTATCAAAATAAATATTTAATATTTTAATTTTATATTTTAAATCCTATAAAATTAAATTAAAAATCAATAGATGAAAATTGAATAACAAGAGCATTAATGCATCCCATTTATTTCAGTCCATTTTAATCAAATTAACACTCTGAGATGTCAATACAGATACAGTGGCGACCTAAGAAACCCATCTTCACAAAACACAAATATTTGTTATTTTTTCTTTTGTCATGGCATTGAGAGTGAGAGCTCAATTAAGTAATACAGCTTCAGTCTCTGCAGAGACAGAGAGACTGATCCGGATCATACTATATGTCCTACTTCATATGAAGAAAGTTAGGAGCACGAACTCTCCCTCCTTTTATAGGGCATGCCAAATCCTACGTAAATTGGAAAAAAAAAATACCTAATACAGTTTCGAACCAATTTCTTCATTAATCATATCAAATTGAAGATTATGTAAAGAACACAAAAGAAAAGAAAAGAAAAACCTTGATGGTTAAGATATTGAAGATTACTATATGATTAATTTGGCTTTCTTGTTCCTTTTCTTAATTTTCTTAAATATTAAAAAACAAATTGACGTTAAACTAAAATCAATGTTCTAGCCTTGCATGTCGAAGCAGGCAAGCAGCCCGTCGCAGATATGGGAAATGACTTTTATCTGCATGGCCCCATAATTTCATAACGGAGGAGGACTAACTAAAAGTTTTGCTTGATTGTCGTACGGTAATTCCTCAACCTTGCATCAATGGCAGCCAATCCTCCATGGATAAAGCAGTTGCGTAGTTTTTATTCTTTTAACTAGATCTGGGAACAAGGAAGGGCACACTTTACAAAGTTATAGAGAAGACTTTGTTGGTGTAAGAGTTTGAAGTTGACCTGAAAAAGCCTTCGCTTTCTAAATTCTGAATGAAACATCAAATTTGGAGGGTTGGGTAAGAAGCTCTTCATACGTTATGTTATGCGAACTTACAAGGCTGAGAATCTTCTCAGGATTTGGAAAGTGGAGGTGAAGAGAAAGGAAGGCAACAACCTACCATGTCGGAATACCAATTCCAGAAGAAAAATAAGAGAAAAGGTTGGAATTTAGATTTTTTTGAAAAATGAAAACTAATATAGTTGAGTTATAACTTATTAACTAGCAGCGAAACCGCGTTGTAAGAAAAGCATTTAGTCGGTCAACATGAAATCTTTAATTTCTGCAATATATGATTTTAATTCGGCAATGGTCACACATAAGTATCATAATTGGCAAGAGTCAATATTCAACACAACATGTAGGATGACTTGAATTATGGAAATAAAGAGTGGAGACTATAATGGAGTTTCAATTTTTATTATTCAGTAAACGCTAGCTTGGAATGAATAATAGTTATAAGATTTATCAAAAATATTGAAATTATATATATGTCTCTATCTTCATGAATCATAATGACTTCTTGACTTATAATGAGCGATCATATATGTGAATAATATTATTATTTAATTGGATCAATATGACATATAACTATCATGGTTGGCAAGAGTCAATATTCATCACTGTAGAAAAAGATCAAATGGGTTGGTAGCTTAATTGATAATAATTAAGTGGTGAGCCCTTCTCAACCCACATTTAAGTATATAATCAACTAGGGATCTTAAGTTGGCAGGATCTTTTTCTTAGTTTGGCTTTTAGAAGTGGCTACGTACCTACCCGTAAATCATGTCGAGGAATGCATGTATCCTTGATAAATAAAAAAACCTATATGAAAGAATTTGAATTATAATCATTCTTACACTATAATGAAGTTTCTAGTTTTACTATTCAATAAACGATAGCTTGGAATGAATATTAGTTATAAAATCAATAAAATATGGAAATGATAGATATGTCTTTCTCTTCATGAATTATAATGACTAATCATATATGTGAATAATGTTATTATTTGACTTGAAATCAATGTTGACTAAACATTTAGAGAAATCAATATGAGTTAAAATTATTTTAAAAAAATTCATTTAAATTAAAAACTTAAGTGGTTAAATAAGGTAATTTAGTTTTTTCATCAAAAAAAAAAACAAGTTTTCAGTTAGCTAATACTTCAAAAGAAAACATTCAGTCGATGGTGAATTTGTTTTTTCCAGCCCATTGATCGATTAAAGCTCATATCCAATAAGATAACGGCAACTTTAAGTTCTCAACCATCAACATTAGTGAGCAATATTCAGATGCAATGAAAATAACGTAATTTTAAATTTCTTTTATTGACGCTTCCATTAGGTACATCTTCAAATATATACAATAAAATTAGGTCTTCACTCCTCTTAGCCTCTCTCGTTTCATTAGTGATTCAATTTGAAAATTTTCAAGCTGCTATTTAGTCAACTATACTCACCTACTCACCTCGGAAGAAATTTTATATATATATATATATATATATATATATATATATACATGTTTTGAATTTTCCAAATAGTAAAATTAGCTTGTGATGCTTATAATTAAACCAATTCTCTTTGTATTTATGACATATGCTTCATCTTTTAGATCATCATTCCTTGTTGAAGTAAGAGTTCCCTAGCCAGATGCAGACAACTCTAAAATCCGGTCATCTACACAATGGCCATTGGCTTCAAGATACAAGAAGATCCTATGACTTGCTTTTATTACAAATTGCATGTTCAGGATATAGTAAGAAATATACCAGAGAGCATCCAAATTGCAGGTAAAGAAACCGAAACAGGAAATAACTATTTTCGATTCGTTTCATACATTAGTGACTTGTTTGTGTGTGTTGTTAATGATGCTGTATGTTCAAATGATATTATAACAAATCGATGGCCCTATATGGAACATAAGATAAAGTTAAACGGCTACATAGTAGTCATTAGTCAAGCTTTGCTGCTAGTACCATTGCTTCAAGGTAAACGCATACCGTACTTAGAACGCATATATCACGTAAAGAACTTGAACAAAAAAAATCTTTTATATTATTAAATAGCCCAATTAATCAAAAAAACTTAAAAAATTATATGAGGTTATAAAATTTAATTTATATTATTTTTATCACATAATTTTTAGTGAAGTTATTACTTAAAAATTACCCAAACTCAAGCTATTTTATGTTGTTAAATAATTTTAATTAAATAACAAAATAAAAATGATGTGATTTGAATTTATAATTATTTGATATTAAAATTCTAATATCATGTTAAGAATTTATTTTAATTCAAAAGATTAAATTATTAAACAAAATACTAAAATTTGGTTTATTACACACACACACAATATATATATATATATATATATATTCAATAGTAAAAGTTATTCTAAAATCAGTTTATACATTAATCAGAACTAAGCTTTCTTTCTTTACAATTTTAAAGGCATATATATTTTCTACGTCAGTTTAGTGCATTTAAAATACATTAATCCTTTCACATTTGTCTCCAACTTATCCCCTTTAGTTTTTAGATGAAACCGATAAAAAAAAAAAACATGTCAAAAAAACCACTTTAATCCAAGAGATCAAACTAATTAAGACTAAATATGATTTTATATATTACTATGTATCTTACAACGTATAGAACTAACTTTCTCTAAGCATCATGTATACACCATCATATTTACTTAAAATAAATAAAAAACTTATATATATATATATATGTATGTATATGCATGTATGTATTGGTTACTTGCTATTATTTGTTTGGAATAAAACTCATTTGAACTATACAAACATGATAGAACCTTCATTTTTACTCCAATCTAAATATTATACCTCATGTGAAGGATTTAACAAGCGTATTTCGTCTCCAGAGAACTGCTAATTAACAAATAAGGCCATTTGAGCCTGCCTCGTGCATGGTTAGCAACTAGAGTTGCGCACCTTTTCCCTTGGAATCATCAGTTGAAAAACTACAACAACATTTTTCCAGCCGACCATACAATTTTTGACCGCTGATTGATGTAGATAAAAATTATTGTAACTGTAAACTTGATAAGTTGATCTAGTACCCCATCAATCTATCATTGATTCAATTTAACTTGATTTATCAAATCAAAATATAAACTAATTTTTAAATAAAATTCAAAATGATATAGTAGCAGATTAAAAATTAAAAACCTCATTATTGGTCTGAATCAACCTAGTTAATTTGTAATTTGAATTTTAAACCAGGTCATGAGCCAGACCCGGTTTCATTTCCATACCTGTAACCTCTGAAACTTGATTTAGCACCGGCATCCTTTCAAGTGTTCTTGGATTTTCCTACTAGCGTTCACGTAGGCAGAGGTTCACTTTCCCGTGTTTGCAAACCGTGGTGTGCAGGTGAGAGCATATAGAAGTACAACTATGCATAATAATTTACTCAAATTAGTTTCCCAAAATAAGAAAGTTCTTCTGAAAATTCAAATTTTACCAGGATTACTGGTCTCCTACTTAAGCAAAACTCACAAAGTAGAAGTGAAATCAAAGACGGATCGAGATAGAATCCAAATTAAAATCTCATTAAGTTACCAATAAAAATTACAACATGTATTATGCCGAAATTCCTCTAGATATAGATTACTGTAAATTAAAATAATGTAATTATGGAATTATTCTCACCCATAAAAACTTGCTAAGCATGCAGATGAATAGGATTGTCTTTTCTATTGAATATATTTAGTATTGAAAGAATGATGAGAACAAAATGCTCCGTTCAAATTGTTTTTGGTTGTAGTATAAATATTAATTTGCTCTTCAAAAAAACAAAATTTTAACCTTAGGGCTTTTTTTGTTTTTGTTTTCTTTAAAATAAACAATGAAAATATAACCATACTCCTGAGAGAGGGGAATATATATATGTGTTGAATGGTTTCACAATCTTTTTTTTATTAAAATAGTTCAAATACAAAATTATCTTGAAATTTCAATAAAAATAAGATTGCATGTGTTGATGTTTTAATTCGAGCACCTAGGTTTTGAGTGGATGTCAGGCCCAAGTGTCTAGGTTTGGAATGGTTGTAATGTCCAAGTGCTTGAGTCTAATATAGTTGGCAGATTCAAACATCTTAAGTTGAGCGTTGTCGCTAGCCTAGACACATAAGTCTAGCATTATTGCCAGGCTCAGACAACTTGGGTTTGGTGTTGTCGCATGTTCGTCAGGTGCCATGCGTTTAGCGTTATCGTTAGGCCCAAGTACACAAGTCTGGCTTAGTTGCTAGACTCATGTGCTTTGGTCTAGTATTATTGTTTGGCCTAAATACATGGGCCTGGTGTTGTTGCCAAGCCTAGACGTTTTAGAGCTAATATGATATATTTGTTAAATTAGTAATTATCCAAGTTCACAGTATCATGGATTTATCATTTTCACCTGTTATTGCAATAACCATTTATATTATTTACTAATCGACTCGCAACAATGCTAAGACCATTTATCTAATTTATATACATATATGCATCATGTTTTATTTCTTTCTTGAATTCAAATTCAAGAAATCTCTCGGGAAAAATGATATATATATATATATATAATAGAGATAGAGACATTTAATGGTTTTAAAATGAATTTTTATGTTTTCTAAGTAAAAAATATAAGGAGATGCTTTTTCATTCCTTATTATTTTTTTATTCTATATTTTAAGATAATAACCAAACACCATAGATAAAGCATAAGCTTTTCTGCTTGTTTATCTAATCTTGAAAGTGTTTTATATAGGTTGTACAAAACATTTGAGGAAAAGACGGAATTAAAGGGTTAATTAATTATGGATACCTTGTTAACAAATATACGGCAATGCAAGGAGAATTGTTCCACGTATTGGAGTGCAACCTGAGGATCCCTCTTGCTTTCTTTTTTAAATAGGGAGCACAGTCTGCCTGAACAACCATGCAGAGTTTTGACACAGCACCAACTCTCAACATCTCTAGAACAGCTTCGTCTCCAGCAGAAAATTTTGAGATTGAATCAAGTATGTGCACTGCTCGATCATCTGTTGCTGGAGAAACCCTAAGGACCCTCTTTGAAAGCATGGCAATGCTTCCTGCGTGCTTTAGAAACTGTTCTCTCCCAGCTGCACATGAACACAACTGAGCCAAAAGATTAAAAATGAGCTCTGTGATGTTCCTCTCGGGTTTCTCTAGCTCTAGTTCAATGAGCTCAAAAACCGCATTAGCTTCAACAATTTTCATTCTGTTTCTGCCCCCAAAACACACTTCTGTTAGGATAAGCAAGGCTGACTTTATGGCCAGTTTAGAAATTCTCTTCCTAAGAACCCTTGTTATGATCTCTTTGAAGAAATCAACCCCTAATCTCCCCAATAGCTTTTGACAAACAACGCATATTGTTTTGTGCAATACTAGCATTGCGTGAGTCTTGACAGCAACATGATTATCTATCTTACAACGTAAGATCCATGTCAATGAATCGATGAATTCTTGGTTCTCCCTGACAAGAAGCTTGATTTCTTGTGATTGGTTCCAAATAAGATAAAGAATTCTCAAACCTTCTTCAAGGCCGGTTGTCTTTCCTTCTTTGAAACATTTAATAATGAAAAGAACCATAGCTTTTGCCACGCCAGCTTCCACCATGCAAATCCTATTCCTTTCATTATCTGCGGCCAGGGCGTCCAGTTTCATTAATGCTTTAGTACTGGAGTGATGATCAGGGACGTCAAGATCCTTGATGAGTCTAAGGACTTGGCTCTTCTTGACAGGAGATTTCGGAGTGGGAATTCGATCGATGGCATTCAGAGTGCACCATGATTGAATTAGCCGCCTCAATGTGTGATTTGGTGTCAACTCAGATTCTCCTGGCAAAGGTTGCTTTGTTACTGGACACGTAGGGTTTCCTTGGGCTGTCTTCAACCATTGTTCTATGCTTTCTCGCTCGTATGTGATGCCTGTTATTGTTGTTACTGGATCTTTCAGGATTTCTAGCGATATGGGACACAGAAAGTATTCAGGAATTTCTATATCAGCCATGATAATCAACAAAAAAAAAAAAAAAAAAACTAAGGAATTAAAAGTTAATTAGCAACGGGACTTAATCAAAAAAAATTTCTGTGTCTAAAGGGGATAGCTTTTTTTGGAGGATTTAGAGCAATGGAGAGAATTTTTATTACTATTTGTAGGGATGCAGCTAGCATATTTAATAGTGCGGTTTCAAAGTATTCAGATCGATAATTCAGGAAACAAAAATTTTAATGCTCTTTTTTTATTTTTTCCCCCCTGTTTTACAAGTCTTACTTTTCTTGCTTTGGCCTTTCCATGGTCAAAGCACTAACACATAAAAACACGTTGGCAAGAATTTTCCTCCAGGAGCCAACCAAAGTGGTGCCACTTGGCACAAAATGAGTGGATAAGTAATGATGTGGCCCCACCATTGAAAGGGCCAAAGCGAGTGACGGGGGCAAAAAGACAGAGAAGTGCACGTCTCGAGACTGTGGAATAGTTTTTGAGGGTTGAAAATGAGAACGAGGGCAAAGTTAGTGGGCGCCTGGCATCTACTGCATGCCGTGATACTGTGGGTAAAGAGACGAGAGAAGAGAAGAAGAAAATACAACAGGGGCCGTGAGCAGTTGCTCGCTTGTGTTCATGCATTCAACCTTTGGCTTTGAGTTGACCATCCTATTTTTTTAAGCACTATTTTCCATGGCTGAGTTAATCTGATCAGCTAATTATTCTAATTAACCAGACGACTGAGTTATTTTGATGCTCTATATTTTTTTCTTTTTCATATAATTAAAAATTATGATAATGAAGCGCCACTCCTCTCCTCAAGGATAGTTATAGCAAGATAGTTATAATAACTTTATAATATCTCAAATACCCCCCCCCCACACACACAGACTCTATCAAAAATATATCTTTTTTCTCTCATAAATAGAACATAATTAGCTCATCATTAAAGATTAAACGGCCATGGAATTAATTAGTATTAATAGTTATAGTTAACCTGATAACAAAAACGTATTAACATAATAGATTGAATTAGTCACCGTTATAGACTACATATATTCTCTGAGTTTCTCTTACAATAAATCATTTTTCAAGATCAAATATTCAAAAAAGGATTTTGACCAATAACTTTATTATAAGGATAAGGAATTCATTATTTATAAGTCAAAGATCTGTTGATAACTCGATCAAGAACGTCAAAAAAAAAAATTCATAGATTGGAATTTTTACTGTTGTATAATATTATACAATCCTGCCTGTAATGCTGAAGCCACAACTGGACCTCTCTAAAAAATTACAAAGAAGAGAAAAGATGAAGGTTGTTAATTTAACAATTGATGCGACCCAATGTGAGTGCAGGCTAACCTTGCACTTGCAGTGAAATTGATAGATAGCGGTTTCAAAATTCTTTATTATTATAATCTGAATTCGGACACTCACGCTCTTCACTTTCAACCTAACTAGTTACCATCCACTTCAGATGGTACTAAATTATATGAGTTTAGATGATTAAGTGATTCTTCTTTTTTTAATATTATTTTTTAATGTTAAATTTACATTTAATTTTTTATTAATTTTATTTTTTAATACTTATTGATTTTAAATTAGTTTTCATAGTTTTTTTTTCATTTTTTCCTATCAAATTATAACAATTCCAAACAAATATCTTAAAATTTAATTTGTATTTAATTTTACAGGTGTGAAAGTTGGCTGCAACAATCACAATACATTATTGGTCGTTACACAGGTGTTCACCATCAAGTTTGACTATGGATTGAGTAAAGTCGGTTATGACAAAATTGTCTTTCAGGTCATTTATACAAACAAATTCAATTCTTTCAAGTCATTTGCTACTCTTTATTCTTGTTGACTAGTTATACTCACAATTTACAACTTGCCACTAAGGATGTGTATGAGGTCGAATTTCATATTTTTATCTACCATCATATCTGATCCTAACACTCTAGGCTAAAATATTGATGTTTGTTTTTTACAGTTGATTGATGAGTTGTTGCAATTATGGTCCTCCAAGGCTTTTGACTTATGATGTATCAAGAAAACAAAAAATTTCTTATAAGGGTAGCTTTAATATGGAGTATCAATGATTTTTAAGCTTATAAAATGGTTTCTAGCTGGAGCAAGCATGAAAAATTAGCATATTTATACTATATGGAAAATAACAAGGCATTCACGCTAACAAATAGGAGTAAAACATCTTTCTTATTGGCACCGATGTTTCTTGCCAATAAATCTCAGGTATAGAAAGAACATAAATGAATTTTTTTGTTGGCAAAGTTGAAAAAGATGTTATAGCCCCATGTCTTTCTAGTGAAGAATTGTATGACGTGGTGTTAGAGTATGATGACATTGAGTTTAGTTTGTAGTCTGGTAAGCAGAAGTTTTCTGATTTTGATTTAACCTATAATTAGGTAAAGTAAAGTATTTTCTGGGAGCTTTCTTATTAGAAGACCAATCTCCTCTATCATAACCTTGATATCATACACGTAGAAAAGAATGTATTTGAGAACATTTTCAATATAGTCATGGACATAAAAGGAAAGATAAAAGACAACATCAAAGGTAGAATAGATATAGCATTGTTTTATATTTGTAAAAATATGAAGTTAGTTTTTAATGGGTTACGAGTCGTAAAGCTTAGTGTAAGTTTCACCTTAGAGAAGAATGCATAACTATTAGTCTACCAATAGCTTAAGAATCTAAGTTTTCCCGATGGTCATACCTCAAACTTATCAAGGTTGGTTAATCTAAAGGAATGCAGATTGTATGGAATAAAAAACCATGAATATAACCTGTTTATGCAAACACTCATTCCATTAGCTTATCATGATTTGGTGCTAAAGGGGAATAGTATCTTAATTTTGCTTATTATCTTGATGATATTCATTTCAAGCCTCTTAATGTGATGTATCGGCAATTTGGTGGAGCATACATCCTTTATTATTTTTTGACTTGATAGAGCATTTACCAATATATTTACCTTATGAGGCAAAAGTTAGGGGCCCAGTCCAATATTTGTTCGAGAGGTTAGATATTATAGTTGCAATTTAATTGTTAATTTATTTTCATTTTTTTAAATTGAAAATATTTTTTTACTTTGATCCAAGTACTTATTCAATCTTAAAAAAAATGTTAAAAATAAAGTGCATATTGAGGCTTCGACATGTGAGGCCTATATTATGAAGGAGATCTCAACATTTGTACCATACTATTTCGAGCCTTATCTGAGAACAAGAATCCACCATGTTACATGACATGATAATGGTGTTAAAGTACTTTTAAGTGAGAACTTGTCGGTACTCTACAATCCTAGACTGCCCAATCTGAAAATGTTGTAAGGAAAAGATATTTTTCTAAAATAGAATCTAAACAATCATATAATTATGTGCTATTTAACTACGATGATTTGAAACCTTTTATTTAGTAAACATATATGCTACTTAAACTTTGTTGTAAATGGACTGTTTATATTTTTTCAATATCACAAACTCATATATTTTTTGAAAACCTTATAGGCAACATGTACAATATTTACTATCTAATAACTCATAACTAGCAGAATCCTACATTTTTTGTTTAAAAAATAAATAATTTACCACGTGGTTCTAAACAAATGTAAATACTATCACAAATTCATTATGTATTATTATATTTAATTTCATTATAGAATTCTCATTTACTTTTCATTGGTGTACTTGATATACATGGTTTATCAATTTAGAAGGAATGCTAGTGCTTTATTTTGTTTACTAAGCCTAGATCCTAAACAAAAAGTGAAGTGCTAGAACATGTATTTTATCAATACATATATTTTTATATTAAAGAATACAGGCATATAAAAAAGACATATAACAATAGTGTTTGTATTAAGGGATCAACTAGTAATGAGTTTAAAGTTGACTATTATAATAGATTAGAAGAGGTCATTGAACTACAATATTATAGCGAGCATAATATAGTATTTTTATTCAAATGTTATTGATATGACACCACTAACAAAGAAATCAGAATAGATTCCTACTATGGTCTGGTCAAAATTAACTTAAAAACTAGACTTTACAACGTAAATGATGTTTTTATTTTCCCAAAGTAATACCAGCAAATTTATTATATATACACCCCTTCCTTTAGAAAGAATCATTTAAGAGTTGATTGATTATTCGTTTTAAAAACAAAACCCATGGGTTATGTAAAGCTTGTTTAGGATAAGGATGAAGACACAAGTGTATGAGATGATGTCTTTCAAGTAGTGACTTGGTTGAACCATATTGAGTTGCTCTATCGATTGACATCTTTGATAATAGTCTTATTGATATTGGGGAGTTGAATGTTGTTCTGAGTTCTAGTAGATAATCACAAATTAATGAAGACGATGATACCAATATCATCAATGTTAAAGATTATGGTAGAGCTGATAACGATTCATTTAAAGAAGAAGAAGATAATTCTGACTAACTATCATAATACGAAAGTGTAATATATTTTTTTATAATGTAATATTTATGGATGCAGAAATATTTCTTTCATAATTCATTTATGAACAATTGTTATCATGTTAGGCGTACAATATTCAATTTTAGTATTTGTAGGAAGGATAGACATGAAAACAGACATAACTTGTCATTCATTATACATATCATCGATGATTTTTTTATCCACTAGTGTTTTCTAAAGGCTAAGAGAAAAATAAGTGAACAATGCCCATGTTACCGATGGAAACACTAACGTATCAAAAAATGTTAGGGTTTTCTTATAGCAATGGGTACTATTCACACATTATTGATGGAAAAACCAATGATTTTTTATATGTTTATGTTTTCCAAGAGGTGAAGGGAATTGTTCACTTTCCATGTTGGTGATGTCAATTAAAGTGCTTTTATTCATCGATGGACTGTGAATTTCAAAGCATGAGTAATTAATGCATCTTTAATCATGTGTACTATTTCATATTAGCGAAGCAATTATCAATGAAATATAAAAATTATAGAGGGTTTTTTGAAAAAAATTATGCAAAATGAAAATTTTAAAGTAAATTCACTAGGGGAATCGCTGATGGATTAATTTAAAAAAATATTATTTAATATTCTATCAATAAAAACATGGTATAAATATCAGCGAGAGTCCTTTTAATTCATTTTTTTCTCTCCTTCATCTTCATCTGTTTTCAATCTCATAACTCTCTATTTTTTTCCTCTCGATCTCTATCTATAGTTATATCTTCATCTTTAAAGTTTAAAAGGTATGTATTGTGGTTCTCCTTACTTGTTATGATTATCTATTTTTCATTTTTTTTAGTTTATTAACAATGTATTTTTATTTTTTTTGTTTTTTGTATTGTATATAGATAAAGTTTAAAAGTAAACATATTATCATGGTAAGTATTTTTCATTCCTAAAGTCTATAGTGTTTTTTGTATGAATTTGTTGGCTATTTTATTGTTTTTATTGCAATAATGATTGATTATTTTGTTGAATTTTAATTGTTATTATTGAATTTGTCGTACCAATGTTAATTGAATATATAGGATTGAATTTAATTTTTTTTATCTCAATTTTATTGTATATATTGCATAATAGAATGTTTGATTGTTTTGTTGAATTTTAATTGTTATTGTTGAATTTTTCATATAAATGTTAATTGAATATATGGGGTTAAATTTAATTCTTTTATCTCAATTTTATTATATATATTGCATAATAGAATGTTTGGTTGTTTTGTTGAATTTTAATTGTTATTTTTGAATTTGTATAAATGTTAGTTGAATATATAGAAATAAATTTAATTCTTTTTTTGTATATTTTTTTTGTTAAATTTGTATAGATGTTAGCTTATATATATATGTTTTTTTTCTCTATTTTATGATTAGAAATATTATATTATCATGTTGAAAATGAGATCAAATTTGATAATCCAAAATTTATGATATAAATAAAATAAAATCAATTGATTTGTGGCATATATCATGCCAATATTTGCAGGTTTGAACAATTGTAGTAGTTTCCAATATGAGAGGTGTTGTCGATCCTTTTTTTTTCCAATCAAATCTGATTATGTAATTATTCATCAAACTCATGTAGATGCATAGAAGAAAATTAATAGCATATTGTGAGCATATGGCCGCAATTAGTTCTTCTAGTAGTGATTATGACATATCATTACATGCTGACCAATAAGAGGCCCATGCGGCAACTCATGACACTGTCTCTTTTAGTATGGTTTCATAACGTAAAGGTAATGTACCTTTGCAGCAGGGTTAATGCACTCACAAGTACGAGACACATTGGAAAGATGACCTTTCAATGTAAATTTGTTTCAAAGTTTGTATTTATTTGAGTTTTTCTTTTTATTTTAACATAATTTATGAACAATTAATTAATAGTGTTTTAATTTTATTGATTTCCAGGTTCATAAATATTGAGATTATCTGAGTAATAACATTGGCATTTAAATCATTAATGGAGATTCCATTGTTTCAATAGAGTTAGATTTATAGAAATCCTGATTGGAAACCTTATATTGATTCATGGTTTAGAAGATTTCAGGTTAGTGTTTTTAATAAATCTTAGCTATTTTTAAGTTATATTGTAATTATTGATTTATTTTTAATAAATATATTATGCACATCACATATTCGAGTGGGATAACACGAGTAACAATGTTGTAAGGAGGGGGTGGGAGAATCATATAGTAACTAGGTAAAGTAAAAAATGATATGATATTTTTTAAAAAATAATATATTAAAATCTAATTTGTCATTAACTAATATAAAATCCATTCATGAATGTAGGTTGCATGACTTTTGGTATGAAGCGCAGAAAAAAAATACTCTAGAGATAACGATCTATGAGGCTAGAATGACATGATGGTTTGGAGGGATTTTAAGCTGCCATACTTCACAGAGGATATACAGGCACAATATATCCAATATGTGATGTCTAAGCAGTTCAAAGGACGCTTACAATCCGGTGTCGAGAATCAAAACCAATAAATTTACGGTTCAATTACCACACAAATCGACAACTCCATCCCATTCATTACCTATGCTAAGCGAATGGTAAGATTAATTTTAATACATCTAGGACTAATTAATTAGTTTTTATTTATAAATATATTTAACTTACAATATTTTTTTTCTTACAAGCTATGTCTTTTGGACATGATCCTAGCCCAATAGAGATTTTTGTTAAAATGCATGTGTAGAGTGAAGACCATTAAAAGAGGGTGTAACAATTCATCGATAACAATGCTCAATACTTCATGGCATGTTTGTTGAACTATGTTCTTTCGTAAGTTATTATTTTCTTGAATTGAATTTGATGATTTCTTCTTTTTTTAATTTTCAAGAGACATATAATAGCCTATTGAGGAAGAAATACAAGGATAATTCTTTGACTCCCTAGGGTTCGATTCGAATTTATGGATGGAGGCAAAATTGTCTAGCAAACCCGACAGAAATCAAGTACACAAACTCTACAACACTACGACAAAAAACTTGTGAGCGGCCCATAGTATCTCAACTGTTGGGAGCTCCCAATTGATATTGTGCACCTAGTCTTCGGAGATTGTGGCCTTGCAACAATATATGGCTCATCTAATAAAAAAAAATATAAGCAATTCCCGACATTATGAACAACTTTCCCAAATAATCATGAACATGGGATCACATATGAGTGGTACGTATACATCACTTTTTTGGTCATATGGTTTCAGGAATGACTAGCCTCCTCTTCCTTCTTCAATTCCTCCATTATTCTAGTTTAATTTTTATTTGTACAAATAAAATTATAATAAATATTTAGATTTTATTAATATAAAATTTTATTATATTATTCAATTTTATTTTTACATATTTCAATTTTATATAATTTAATTTGTTTAATTATTTTTTTTATCCATGCAATGTTATATTAATTATTATATACAATTTTATTTTTTTTAATTATCACGGACAGATTTACGACAGAATCCTTATATCGGTATTTTTTAGAGAGTTAGAATAAATTTATTGTTTAGGCCACAATCACCAATAAAATACTTCAATCGGTAATTTATTGATGGGACTACATGCAGAACTTATCACAAATGAATATATATTAATGGAATATTTTCATTGATGAATTTCCAGTAGGGACTTTGTTTTGGCACGCATTGTCCATCTATTAAACCATCAATTTTTTCTTTTTGATGACAGAATTCGAGACATGGTGGAATTACTAATAAACGGTATACCGTAAATGAATTAGTTGATAAAAAATTTCACTGAGGGATGTTAATCTCATACCGATGGATAAATTATATTAATAAAACTATTAAATGTTATAGTGATTCCTCGTTAGTGGAGAAAAAATTTTGGAGATAGTTTATTCGTAATAATTAGACAAAGATTAAGCTCAACCTTCGGAGGAGCGGAAGAGGACCATGAATCAAAATTAATGGTTCATATCCTTGAAAAAAAAAAATGAATCAATTAAGGTTGAGCAGGTTTTTATCGAGAAAAAAAAGCTTATGGATCCGATCTCCAAATCTTCTTATTTACAACATTTAGGCTAAAAAAAAAAACCCTAGATAACATTTGCAAAAGTTTGCTTTCCTTTTCATTCTTCCAATAATCTTTTCCTCCATGATAAAGACCTATCTCATGTAAAGTCAGTCCATGTTACATTTTACAGGTGAAAGCATTTGTATTTGTATTTGTACACATAACATAAAGACTAGAAAACTTTTATTTGAGAGTGAATCTCTTAATAATTTTGAAGTTTAAAATGATGTTTGAGCTCCGTTTCCAACAATTATTGAGATAGAATTATGCAAGCCATTAGAAAGTCATTCACGTAAATGAAAGTAGCTCAAATACAATTCCAAACAAATGAAAAAACTCTTGTAAATCTTGAAACCACTCTAATATTGTCAAATTGGTGTTTCATGTTCAAAAAAATCCTCAGCCTAATGAAACAGCATTCTTATAACAACGTTATAATCATTTAAACAGCATTGCTTTCTTCATTAATTATTATTCCAATGAAATCGAAGGGGTTTCTTCTTTAGCCTCGAGGGGTGGTTGAAACCTTATCCATCATCTATTAAATTAATTATTTTTATATTACTTTTTAATACACATTCTTATATAAAAAAAATTATCTGAAATAAAAAATTGATAAGAATCAAACTCACTTAATAATGAAAAATTTTTATATCATTTTAAAGGAGCATCTCAATTAAAAAAATATTAAATGATTAAGTGTCAGTAGTTTAGATATTATTCTTTAATACTTTAAATGAAATAAGTCGGTATAAAAAATATGCTCTTCTCTAAAGAAAAGAATCAAAAATGGTTAATGCACAAATTGGTCTATCAAATAAAAAAGAATTAATTCTTCCTCGTGTGCTTAGCTATGATAGAATTGTAATTACAATGAGAAAACAACAGATGAAAAAATAAATAGAAAAATAGACATAATATTTAGCGCTGAAGAATATAAAATCACCTGCAAACCTTTCTTCTTCTTTTTTTATGAAAGAATAAAAATAAATAACGCAATATTGGCCGGTTTAATTGAACCTTTCAGTGGTCGTCTTGACTAGTTAATTAGTTCGCCGTTTTTGCTTTCTCTCTCTCTCTAAGAAAAATTATTGTTTAATCTTCAGCGTGATACAAACACAACAAAAGGCATTTTCGTGCCCAAATCCTCACATCTTCCCTTGTACACGGTTTTTATACACACACACAGAGTAATATACGGCTTCCAGAAATATAGTGCATTATCGAAGTATACAATCAAATTGATATATTTTTCATTATATTAACAAAATAATACGATTAGTCTTCTTATTTACCATAGTTAATCTGACACCTGAAACCAGTCTTCAGAAAAATATTTTGACCAGAATTTATGTAATTATGTTAATTAATATTTTATTTATTATTTAAATATGTATACGATGAAGATATCCATATTGTGTACTAATTAAAAAATACCTTTGATGAAAGCTCAAGAGTAATTTTATGACTAAATCTCTCATTTTATGATTTTAGAATAAAATTAAAGTTACTATGAAAATTGATGAAAAAATACATTATCCTTTAACATAATAATAATAAGAAGATGTGTGATCATTGTTATAAAACCTTCCTTTTTATGATTTTAGAGTAAAATTAAAGTTAGCATGTAAGATGCATTATTCTTTAAGATGATAAAGTGCGATCATAATTATAAAACATGATTTAACTTAGATTTTATATAAAATTAATTTTTTATTAAGATAATATCTCTTTAATTTTTTTTAGAAAAATAAAATTTAATTTGACCCATCAATCTTGTTACCATGAAAGATGCATTATTCTTAAAAAAAAAATATTAAGATATATTGTTTTTTCTTATAAGTGTTATATGGTTGTTCATAAGCCAATATAAAAACACATAGACGTTATTAATTTAATAAGTACGACTTTTTCTTGTTTTACAAGAGAGTGATGAAAATATATAAAATTTCAATAATATATCTTTTAAGAAAATAAATAAGAGATTTCAATTTTATATATATATTCTATTTTTTATTATATATGATTAAATATTCTTATTTTATTGAAATCTAAATTTTAAAACACAATAAAATGAATGTAATTACCATGCATACAAAGTATAAGTTGCTAAATAATATAGCAACTCATAAAAGCAACCTAGCCAGGTCGGATTAGCTGTTATTTTCTAGTTGGCTTCCACACCAATTCGTGGCAGCATCAAGGAAACGTAGTCTACGTGTAATTTTTTTATTTTTTTTTACATTTACAGTAGAGTTAAATTAAAATAGTACCGTTAAAAAGATGGTAACCGAAAGAATAAAAGCTTACAATGTCAATATCTAAAACGAGTACACAAACAAAAACCAAACTAATTAGATATATTTTGGATTTCTAACTAGATTAAAATTTATATAAGTGATGTTTCTAATTAAGAATTTCAACTAAAAAATCAAATTAATAATAAAAAGTAAAATAAAAAATCACATTCCAATTAGAAACCTTGGATTCAAAAATAAATTAGTTGAGAACTAATTAGATAGACCAATAAAAAATAATAGTTTGATACTAAAAATTATCTTTAACCGGCCTATATTATTTTTAAAGATTTTGTTTAGGATCTCTAATAAATAACTTAAATACTCGAATCAATGTGTGAATCTACCTCCAAAAACCCAACCATTTCGGTATTAAGCATAAACTATTTTTCACTTAAAAATTATAGCTTTACCTATTTAAGTCTAAATTAAATTTTAGATAAATCATCCACATTTAAATTTATGTATTTATGAAAAAAAATATTCTTTCTTATAATCAGATTAATAATGAAAGCCAAAATTAAAACATAAGGAATAATCATCACTCGCATATAGTATTTACTTAGTCAAGCCCTTAAGTTTATGTTTCACTCTTTCTATGTAAGTCTCTTTACTTTATTTGTTTTATTATTACAAAAAAAGACTACACCGTGAAAGCCTGGTATGAAAGAGGAATAGAAAAACCGCAAAACTCGACAAAACGTGTAATGAAACATGGAGTGTGTAAACCAGTAGACTTTCGAGAATCAATGGGAGATTGAAATATTAATGAGTTTATGTGTAAAAACAAATATTTCTCCTTTAAACAGTGAGAACTATATCATTAAGTTGATGTTATATTTGGAGATCTAGAAGTTGTTCCTTTCATTCTCCTTCGAACATATACACCGCATGCCAACGTCTGGACATTCTTTCGTCAGATTTTGAAATGCTGATAGTGTGAATTGCACTTTGCTTTCAGATTGGCTTTAGACATTAAAGAAGAGAAAAAGGAGAGGGGCGTGTAATACCATGCAAGTGAAGGCATGAAAACGTGGGGTGTGCAGTCCCATTTATGTGAAGGCATCATGTCGAATTTAACTTGCAGTCCAACTTGAAAGGGGAACGCGGAATGAAAAAGGGAACAAAAGGTATTCAATGGATAAGCGAAAGGGTATCTGCAATTGCTTTTGCTTGAAGAAAAGAAGTCTCTTGTGAAACAAAATATTTGTAGCTAGGATGATTTTGTTCAAGAGCTTAAATAGGGAAGCACATTCAAATTCATTACAGCATGCCTGGATCATGCTTTGATGTTAATGCGCACCTAACAAAACACCTTGAAAAGCCAAATGTGATGGGTTATTAATATAGCAATTTGGCTCAAATTCACTATATGTTGGGATTTCAAGAGGTATTGTATCATGCTTGAGTTTAGAATAGGTTTTGTTCTTAAAATGAAGGTTCTTAAAAAGAGATGCACCTAAAGTTTATGAGTTATCAAGACCCTTGACTCATAATTGAGATATGGGTATCATTATACACCCTTTACTTAAAGGACCTTCGGAGCCTAGAACACAGCCCATGTCCTCGTAGACGCCAGTGACTTGACCCAATTCTACAACATGGCTAGCCCATTGAGTAGTATTTGTTAGGTTTTTTAAAATATATATATATATATAATAAATTTAAATTTAAAAAAAATAAAAAATCTTGTTAAATAAATTTAAAATTATTTAAGATTTATATAAAGATTATTTTAAGATTATATATTCTTTTAAATGTTGAATAATTGCTTTAAGATTAGATTGTTGTAAACCACAAGTATTCAATTTTTAATGCTAATCCATACCAATCACTTATAAGAAATATTCTAAATCTTTTTAGGAAAGAGGGATTGTTATGTTTTCTAGTGTTAATTATTTTCTTTTATATTGTTTTAATATTTTGTAACTTATATGGTTTTTCCTCAAACAATAAAACATGTGACATTCTATTTATGAAAAAACTTAAATACTTTATAAATAGAAAAATATTGATTTTTTCTTTAAAAATATCACATATATATTATTTTAGGATAATTTTATAAATTTATTCAATGAAATCCCTACTTGATTTTTCTAGGTATAGAACTATGAGTTTGTGTGTTATTACATTTTAATTTTTAATTTATAAAATTTATTTACAATCAAGTCACATTAGATTAAATATCATTTATTCATTTATAACCAATGATTCTTATGTGAGTGACCCATTAGATTCCTTAACAAGTCGGCTCAAATATAAATTACAATCCTAAATAAAATAGGATTAAATAAATTAATTTATTATTAATTCAATAATTAATTGATTTATATTTCAAGATCACGTATAAAATTTAGCAATCTATCATGATCCCTTAAATATTAAAAAAATCATAAGTTGTTTGACTTAACTTTTCAATAATTAGTTTCTTAACATCATTATTATTTATTCATTAATAATAATCTAATTTAGATATTATAGCATAAAGAGTGTATAGTTTGTCAAATCATGTTTATTCTCAATACTATAGTTATTAATTCTTTAAATAAAATTTAAAACTATGTTTAAATCCAAGGATTTATAATTAATACTATTTTAGAACAAATAAAATATTTTTTTTAATTTATCTAGAGTGATGAATCCTCTTTTAATTACTTAAATATCTTTATATAGTTCAAGTTATATCAAATATCTACTTGTTTGTTACTTTTAATTAGAAAAATATATAATATGATCAAAGTATAATATTATTTACATGAGACAATTTAGTGATCTTAACGTTTAAGATCACTTACATAATCATCATGTGAGTCTTTTTATGGACATAATTAATCTCTCTATATGAAATTCTCATATGAGTCAATTTAGTATTTATATCATCTGACAAACATCTATATATTAGTTTTGTGTACACTCTATATCTCGACTTATAAAAATAATTACTTTTATAAAAAATAAAAAAATCATAATATGTACTAGTTTTTAGAGCTTTAATTAATATTCAATTTTAATATAGTATTGACCATGAATATTTAGGAACAATTATTTAATGCAATAAGAATCCTATAATTATAAGAATTTTATAAAAAAAATTGTAAAGAAATTTTGTTTTAAAAACTTCATCTTTATTTTAGATTCATAAATCAATTATTAGATTTATTAATTAAATATTTGATGAATATTAATTATAAATATTAAAAATAAATAATTTTTTTATTAAAATTAAATATATTTACATGAATAAACATCACATGTAATTAATCAATTGACTACATAATATATACAATAACAATATTATCTCATGTTTAGATTCATAGCTTTGCAATGAGTTTTGTCATGAACAATACTTGAAGACATTATATGGTGCTTGGAACTTAATGACCTGGGTCGATCTCAAACCAGGTTTTACCTTTATAATTTTTTAACAATATGATCCATTTTTCAACTTTATTCAAAATCAGAATGAATGTTTATATTCTTGCGTTCATGTCATTCTAATTCCTGTGTTGTTATAGCCATACCGTCTCTTAACATCCATGAATAAATTGATGAGAAGATCAACAATAAAATTGGAGACAATTTCAGTAGCAAGTTTGTAACATAAGGGTGAAAATTAAACCATATCAATAATTGGAGAGTGTATATGTAGTTTGGCCAAAAACTTGAAACGATGTTGTGACAAAAGATAGGTAGGCAATGAGAAATTTAGTTACTCTACTTACTCAGACTTTCTAATCAAGTGTCTTTCTTTAACTTCTTTCTCAATTTTGGTGCCCATAGTTCTATTTTTATTTTAATTAAACTTATTTTTTAATTTTTTCTTATTCAAGTTTTTACTTTCAGCCTTACTTTATTGGGATCTGATCTTGTTATGAGCATATCAGTTTGGAAATGAACCCACATATCAGTTTGGAAATTATCTTGTTATGAGCATATCGGTAGAGAAGCCCTCGTTGATGATGATGATTGGAAGGGATAATTGGATTTGGGGTTTGTGTTTGTGTGTTTGACAATATGGTAGTAGTTACTTTTTAAATAACTTTTTATATGGAAATGCATGCTAATGATTTTTTTTATTTTTTAAAAATTATTTTTAATATCAATACATCAAAACAATCCAAAAAATATAAACTATATTAAATTTTAATAAAAATTAAAAAATTAAAAATACAAGTTCAACCACGTTTCCAAACAAGTTAAAAGTCTGATTTTTTAGTAAAAATATTGGTTGTGTACTATTCTAGCCAAATGAAAAGAGTCCATAAGCCCTTTTTGTATGATATTATTTCATACAGATATACCAAATCATATAGAATTCAAAATCTCAAATAATCTCATTTAAAAAAAATTAAATTTGTTTAAATTTTAAATCAAGAAGATTAATTGAATGCCCTGGTGATTTGTTTCAACTTTCAACTTAATATCATGACCAAAAAAATTCATTATTGTCCTTATTCTTCCACACATTATTAAATTGCACCCTCAATCAAAATTGATCCCTAATTTTTAATTTATAATTTAAACCCCCTTACAAATTAAAATAAAAACAAATAGAATCAAAATTAGATTATAATATGCGCCTTGTCTTTATAATATTTGTGATGAAAAAACATTAAAAAATTTATTTTCTTTTAGCTTTATATAATAAATTTGTAAAGAACATAAAACATCAAAGCAAGTTTTTTTTGTTAACATTGCAAAACTTCAAAAATATTTTTTTTAAGGTGCAAACATCCTAGAGAATCATGAAAATTTTAAAATTTTTCATTTGAGAGGTGACCTACCTCCTCAATGAACAATGTAATTTTTTTTTGTTAAAATAATCTAATTGTTCTAGAAAACCTCGTTATTAGTAAAAATATCAAAGACTTTTTTTAAAATGATCTAATGGTTCTAGACAATTGATCTATTTTGTTGTGAAAAAGTCAAACATTTTTTTTAAAATTAATGTAATGACCTATTCATCATTGTGAAAAATTCAAAGATTTAAAAAAAATAATTCAATTATTCTAGGTGACCTATTCATCATTGTGAAAAATTAAAAGATTTTCATAATGATCTAATTATTCTAGGCAGTGATCTAATAATTCTAGGCAATGTACTTATTGTTAAAAAAATTCAGAAATTTTATAAAAATGATCTAATTATTCCAAGTAATCTACTCATGTGGTGAAAAAATTCAAATATTTTTTAAAAGTGGTCTAATTGTTTGTCGATACACGACGTCGCACGATGGCTCCACTTTTGTTATTTAACAAAAGGATTGCTCGATTGGAGGAAATGAAGATTTTATTGGAGTAATTTGAGGAAACTAGAAATTCCAAATTAGACATTCATCCTAGAGATTTAAGTACTAGTTAGTTATGTTTAAGGAAAAGTAGACACTACCCTTAAAACATCTTTTCAAGAAAAAGGTTACCTTTACTTATGTGTTTTTTATTTGATTCAAATGCTATTATATTTTGAGTTTATTTGCAATTTGTTTTTAAAGATGGTTAACATTGGTCCCTAAAAATAGGAGACACGTCAAAAAATAACATCAGTCCTTAAAAATAAAAGACTCATCTAAAATGTAGATGTTTAACTATAAAGAGGAGACTTACGTTCGAGTTACCAAAAAGAGAAATAATGGACATAATTTATATTTGGTATTTCAACTTTTGACATTGGTCCTTTTATGTAAAAAAGAGACGTGTCAACAAACAATGTTCAATAGGAAACACGTAAAAAAACAAAAAAAAAATGACCTCAGTTCCTTAAAATAGAAGACTCATCTAAAATGTTGACGTTTAACCCTAAAAAGGAGAGTTATGTTTTAATTACCAAAAAGAAATAATGGAAATAATTCATATTTGGTATTTAAACTTTTGGCAACAGTCCTTTTCTATATAAAAAAAAGAGACATGTCGACAAACAACATTCATTCCAAAAAATATGTCGATATCATTGAGAAATTAGCATAACCTTATTTGATAATTGGGCTTTGGACCCATGAATGATGACATGATAAGATGGGTATTGGACCTGCATCATTATTTTTTATATTTATTTTGGTTTTTGTTTTACAACATACAAAGAAAATTTTACAAGTATTTATATATAAAAAAATACCATTAGGAATCCTAAGAATTACCTTAGCACCATTGTATAGGTAAAAGACTAAAATACCCTTGAATTTCTTAGAAAATTATGAAAATAACCCTGATAACGCATATAGCCCACACGCGGTCACTATTAGAGGGGGTGAAATTCTTCGATGAGATTCCTGACCAAAAAGGATTGATTCTAGTAGATCTAAGGGTAAGGATTCTGATAACGGTGGTTCCAATGGTCGTTGATGCTAATAAGAGAGAATCGACAGTTTGAAACTTGGGTGGTCGAAGAAATTGAGACCTTTTTCTAGCCAGAAGGGGTGGAGAAGGCGATGGAAATCGCCTGGGTTTTCCTTTGAAGGAGGCGATTAACCTTTTTATGGTGGTTCGAAGCCTTTAAGTGAAGGTGAGAGATTGGATGAGAGAGTGTTGCCGACAGGAGCAAAGAGACAGAGCCTCCAAGATTTGTTAAAGTGTGAACGTTAGCATGGTAACCCATTAAAATTGAATGTTTTAAACCATTGGATGATAGATGAAATGATCCTTCAGTTGTGGTTCGCTTAATCTACAAGTTAATCGGACGGTCCAGATGGACAGAGCTTTATTGTAGTGTGGTGAAAGGCATCAATAGCTTGGTACACTAGGTGACGTGGCATGATATAATCGAAAGACAGATTGTTTTAAAGGCTGAGATGGACTTGGATTTTAATCTAGTATAGTAAGCCCTATTAGATCCTTTTAAATCAAAGGTCCAAAACTAAATACTATTAGATTTAATGGCTAGGATATTTTTGGTATTTTCAAATTATTTTTAGAAAAAAAAATCAATATCTTACTAGTGTGTGAAGGAATAAAAAAAACTTAATAGTAATAACAAATCTCTCTCTTTTCTTTTGTTTTTTTTTCTTTTTCTCTCCTCCCTTCTGGTGAATTTTCACTTGCTATTTATAGCTAATGATAAGGATACATGAAAATCTCATGACGGTGGCATGATCTGCTTAAAGAAAAATTTCATTGCTACAACAGACTCGCCTACTATCGCCCCAACTACCCCACCTACTATGAAAAAATTTCTGCATTATGATTTTATTTTATTATATATAATAATAAATATTTATATGAATAAACTAGAAAACTCAAATTAGTATTTGAAAAAGCTTGTTTCAATCGCTAAAAATCAATTTCAAGTATTGAAAAGTATGTTAAAACATTAAAAAAAAAACTTTTGATGGGTATCAACCCAGTGAACCAGGTTTTGACCTAAAACAAATGGCCTAAAACTCATTTTTATCCTAGTTGACATGGTTGGATTCGTCTCGGTTTTGACCGAAAATGACAGTTTTGACCTGAAACGACTTGAAAACTTATTTTTTACCCTAATCAACATGGTTGGACCCGTATTCGTCCAATTCTGCATCCTTCAAGATACACAGTGATGGGATTTTTACTTTTAAAGGCATAACCACCTCTATTGCATACACTAAAGAATATAGGGTCATGTTTGTAAAAGTTCTAATTGTGGTGCGGTATGCATAAAGTGTGTATGGGAGCATCTCATGCCAATCCTTGTAGGTGACCACTATTTTTTGGATGATTTTCTTGAGATTATTATTAGCTGCTTCCATTATTCCACTCATCTTTAGTCTATAAGGGGAATAATTTAGGTATTTAATCTTCCACTTGGTGCATAATTTTTCAATCAACTTCCCATTGAAATTCTAAGTGTTATCAATTTTCAATCTTGCTAGCAAACTATAATGACACTTATGACATTTTCTCACATAGTCTATACAATCTCTCTCTATGGTCAACCAGAAATATCCTAACCTTTGTATTTGCTTTGCCATTGTATGCCTATTAACATATGTAGCACAAATCCCTTCATGGACTTCTTTTAATGTTTGCTCAATCTCATTTTTATTCAGACACCTGAGTAGGGTCCCATCAAATGACCTTTTATATAAAATTTCTCCATCTAAGTAAAAATTCATGATCATTCTCCTCAAAGTCTTTTCATCTATCTTGGAAATCCTTAATGGTATTCTTGATGTTGGAGAAACTTTTTGATGTCATTATACCATGGTTTCCCATCTAGAGATTCTTTAATTAAGCAACAATGGGTTTGGAAGCTTCTGACTTTGATATCTATTAGCTGGATCTTACTTCTGATATCAACTTGTGTCATTGAGGCTAAAGTTGCGAAGGCATTAGCAAACTGATTCTTATCTCTACTTATATAGGTGAATTTGATCACCTTAAATTCATTAACTAACCATAAGAGATAATTTTTATACAGCTTTAATTTCTCATCCTTGGTTTGCCACTCACCTTTGACTTGGTAGATGATTAGTAAGGAATCCCCGAAGACCTCCAGCTTCTTGGCTTTAAGTTCTAAAGCTTCTTCCAAGCCAATAATACATGCTTTATACTTAGTCATATTATTGGTACATTCAAATAGTAACCTTACTAAAACAAGATACTACTTATTTTCTAGGGAAATTACTATTGTTTCTGCCCCCTTTTCTGATACATTTACTGCACCATCAAAGTAAAGGGTCCATATATTGCTTTTCTGGCCTCTATTCTTAATTACTATTATATCTTCATCTGAGAGGTCAAATTTTAAAGGCTCATAGTTTTTCATGGCATGATCTACAAGATGATCAGCAATTAAGCTTTCTTTTACAATTTTCTTGTCATAAAGACAATGTCATATTCTACTAACAACACTTGCCACCTCGCTATTCTACTTGACAAGTAAGGTTTTTCACAAATATACTTGAGCCGATCTAATTTTAAAATCAACGAGGTAGTGTAATACAACATTTATTGCCTGAATCTTTTTACACTCCAAACCAAGGCACAACACAACCTTTTAATTGTTGTGTATCTTAACTCATAGTCATTGAATTTTTTACTCAAGTACTAAATAGCTTGCTCTTTCCTTCTTGACTCATCATATTGTCCCAATACACAACCTATAACTGTTTTTTTTTACTGTCAAATACAAGATCAAAGGCCTTCTTGGTGTTAGAGGCACTGGTAGTGGTGGATTTTGCAAATACCTCTTTATTTTATCAAAGGCTTCTTGACAGTCATTGTTTGAGTAAATGAAAAATTAGCTCACAAGTCACTGTTAGCTAGGATATAAACCGAGCTATGTAATTTAGGCATACAAGGAAACTTTTTACTTCCTTTTCTATCTTAGGAGCAAGCATCTCCTGAATAGCTTTGGCTTTATCAGGATCAATTTCTATTCCTTAACCACTTACTATGAAGCCCAACAATTTTTCTATTTTTACCCTGAATGAGCATTTTGCAGGATTCAACTTTAGTTGAAATTTTTGCAGCTTTTCAAATAGTCTCCTTGATACTTGCACATGATTTTCTTCCTCCTTTGATTTCACAAGTATGTCATCCACATAAACCTCCACTTCTTGGTGTATCATATCAGGGAATAGGGTAACCATTGCCCTTTGATATGTGGCTCCGGTATTTTTCAATCCGAATGGCATTACTTTATAGCAGAATGTCCCCTACAATGTGATAAAGGTGGTTTTCTCTTTGTCTTTTTCCGCCATTCTTATCTGGTTATAACCAGATAATCCATCCATGAAAGAATACATAGCATTTCTTGTAGCATTATCAAATAGAATGTCTATATGGGATAAAGAAAAATCATCTTTTAAGCTCGTCTTATTCAAATCTCTATTATAGATATTGGACCACATCTAGAAATCTTGCATCCCATTGTTTTTTAATCTCAGCCTTTACCTTGAGCAACATGTCTAGGTGCATTCACCTGGTTTTCTATTTAACTGGTTTGTTTCTTTCTGTCACGGGGGCGACGTTGTCTAGCGACAACGAAGGCTCTTTGTTGTGCCTCCTATTATGGGGTGTTGTGTGTTGAAAAAAATATATTTTTTGGGAGTCGCTATCTAGTATTATAGTCACTAGTAACCTATGGTTTGCGAAAGTCTAAGTAAAGAACTGGTTATACAAGGAGAAGACGCATCACCCTTAGTGCACCCTACCTAAGGTAAGCTACATTGTTGTTTGATTTTTTTTTTGTTAGGTTACTATTTATTGGCTTTATTTAAGGTTCAAGCCAGATCTCTTTTTATGAGGAAGTCTATACCCTATCGAGTTAAATTCTAACTATTCTAAAGTCTAAATTTTAACATCACATTTATTTACACTTTGTATCTTTAATACCAAACAGTGTACTTTATCATGTAATTTTACACCCGTAAATATAACAAGTCTATATATGGACCCTGGAGAAAATTGGAAAAAAGGTTTTTTATATTTTGGACAAACCATAATGGGTGATCATAAACTGGTTATGATATCCATTTTTGGGTTTTTAAAACATGAGAAATATGCAATTTTTTTAATGAAAACATGCTTGAAAAATTTTAGGATTTGGGCATATGCATAAAATACTTTTTAAAAATGAAAATTGATTTAAAAGATTTTTTTGAAATTTTTTAAATTTTTTGAAATATTTTAGAGAAAACCAGGTATTTTAATACCGGATTTGTATTTTACAGTGTAAATATACAAATTGATATTATGCAAAATTAATTGAAAAATATTTAAGAAAATCATAAATTTTTTGAAGGATTTTTTAATTTTTTTAGAATTTTTTTAAGAGGAAATTTATAATATAATATATTATTAATTAAATATTAAAAATATGGGTCGGCCCAGCCTATATGACTAGGCTAGGCAATAAGCCAGGGAATAGTGGTTGGGCCGAACTCAACTTAAAAGATTGGGCCATTTGGCCCAACATATTTTCTTTCTTTTTTTGGGCGGAGCTAGACGAGTTGATTTAGCTGGGCCATAACGAGCCCGACCCAAATTCTATGTTAATTATATGCAACAATGTGAACACTCATTGTTCACATGCTACATGCAACCAAACAATTGCAGGGGTTGTGGATGGCGAAGTGATGGAGGCAACCCTGTGGAGAAGAAGCAGCTACTGTCACCGACCTGACACAAAATCGATGAAGGTGCTGGTGGAAGAAATGGTGGCCTCAGTTAATTGTGGTGGTGGAGGAAGAAAGAAGAAAAAGCAGAGGAAGAAAGTCTGCAGAGGGGAGAGGGAAAACCTCGTGATGACTCTTGATGGTTGGTTGGTGGCTTAATGTGGTGGAACTGGTGGTGTAGAAATTGTTGGTGGCTTCATTTGGTGGCTGGAATTGTAAAGAGAGAAAGCAAGAGAAAAAATTACAGAAACCGGGCAGAGAGACTGGTTTTTGGTTGACTTTGGACCTGATTTTCTCCCCCCTCAGGCCATCAAATTTGCTTATATTTATAACTAGCAGAAAAGGGTAATCTCATTTACACAAGTGAAAAAAGCTCAGCCCTTGATTCGGTCGGGAAGCATTCCAACCATTGGCTCAAAGTGTGCCTCATGAGTTGTTCAATCTGCAAAAAAGACTACTTGAGTTTGCAACTTTATGGCGGCGCCGGCGTTTTCTCATCGCCATTCAGACTGAACTATTCAGTCGGTGTTGTAAAGAAACTACAAGGGATCATTATTGTGCACTTTTTATTAGATTTGACGGAGCAATGAGGCATTAAATACATCTAAAAAGTAGCCACCCAGGCAGCATTTTTGAGCAAAATCAGGGAAGACAGTGAACACTGTCGAACGACGCGTCGTCTGATTCTTTTTTTTTCCTTTTCTTTTTAAAATAGCATCGTTTTGGATTAAGTAGGGATTTTTAATGATTTTCAATCCAGCCCTCCAGCTTTCAATTGATTTCAATTAAACTCCTAATTAACCCTAAATTCTTGATTTAATGCAATTAAGCCCTTGGAGAACTTCAATTAGAACCCCGAAGTTACACGCCTTTTACAATATAGTCCTTAGCATCGGATTTTGTCAATTGAACCCCTAATTAACCATTAAACTTTCAATTTCTTTAATTTCACCCCCAGTTTTGTGAATTAAGCCTCTCAATTTTGGTGTCTTTACAGATTGGTCCTTGAATGCGAAATTCTTCAATTTAGTCCCTAATTGACCCCAAAATTCAATTTTCTTGTAATTTGGCCCCTAATTTCAATCAATTAACTTGGTAAAAATTAAATTTGATCTTTTAAAATTCCAATCTTCTCAATTAAGCTCAAATTAGGCTCTCAAACTTAATTTTTCACCAATTATGCCCAAAATAAAATTAATTTTACCTATTTTAAAGTATAATTAAGTCTTTACACTTAATTAAATCCTTCAATTGAACCCAAATTAATTCTTAAACATAATTAAATTTAATTTGGCCCATGATTAAATCAAATTGGCCTATTAAAAATTTAATTATGTCCATGGATTTGCAAATTCATCCAATAATCATTTAATTTAACCTTGAATTTTTTTATTTTATTTTTTGGCACAATAAGGTACAATTAAGCCTTGAACCTCCTCTAAATTGCAGCTTAATTCCCCAGTCTGCTTTCTTCATGTTGCCAGCCATTATTTTTTTGTTTTAAAAAAGAAATTGATTTTTTGGGGGAATAACCCAGAATTGGATTATGACACCTTTTATTAAGAGAATTTTATGTACTACTATGTTAGTATCTAGACTAAGAATATCTGTATAAGTTCATGTAAAAGCATATGCATATTCATGTAAAAGAGAGACTAGTTTATTTCTTTCCTTAGTTGTAACAAGGGTGTCAATCTTTAGTTTCTTCTTTTCTTGCTTATTTCCCAAGTTGATAACTTCTAATTTCTCACTAACAGGTTCCCAGGTCTTCTCGGTGTTTTCTACCAACCTAGTAAATTCTTTTATATCTTCTTTCTCTCATTCTTCATCGCCCATTGCAACCATATTATCAAAGTTTGGTCAATTATTCTTAGTATAGTGGTTTTATTAATCAATGAAACTTTTAGGATTCCTCAAAATGCAAGGTGTGCTCGTGTAAGTGTGATTCGTGAAAGGATAAGAGGATGAAGACACATTGGACATAAAAAATGCATGATCTCATTAAAACAAAAGTGCTCAGTTAACATAGAAAATCTTGTAGTATCATGAGCTAAATAAGATCAGCATAAGTCAAAACAAAGCGAAACAAATCCAAACATGATCAAACAAGAGCAATTATTATTTAAACACAATAGGAGCAATCGTCATCTTCTAATTCTAGTACACCTCTCCTTTAGCCAATCTTCGCACAAAAAATCTTGCAGAGGGTTCATAAATGGTGTGAATGAAAAGCTGTGTAGAACTTAATCCTTCACTTCCAAATTTACTTCCTCTATCTGTTTTCCTTCTTAGCTCTCCACGATATTGATGTGGAGATCTACTATGCTGGATCTAATCACTTCTATAGCCTTTAGGAAAGATACTTGGAGTTGTGGGATTACAAATTCCTTTTTTGTTTTTGCTCTCTTCCTTCAATCCTTGTCATTCTTGCCTCCTTTATAATCTGGGCAACTCGTTTTTATTCATCTTTCTTGGGCTTATATCCAAGCCCAATTCTTTGATCCATTCTCTTTAGCTTGATCGATCTAGTCTTAGGATTATATTGAAAAGGAGCCCCATTCTCCAGAAAGCATCTAGCAACCATTTTTTTCGCTTCAGGTATTTTGGGCTTTCTCAACACTACACCTTCAGAAACCCATTTTGTATTCATAATTTCAAATGCATGAATATTCCCATTTCTATAATCTTCCACTTTAATGAACAGTATGGATATATTTTTTGTCATGGAAACTATCTATTCAGCTTTGACACTTATCAACATTCCATTCATAATATATTTTAAACACTAGTGTAGTAAAAAAGTCACTACTCCAGCTACATGAATCCACGGCCTCCCTAATAATATGTTGTAAGATGGATGAATGTCTATTACTTGTAGTGTTATCGGAAACATTTGCGACCCTACATATAGCTCCACTTCTAAAGTCCCGATTATAAGTCTTGGTGAACCATCATATGCTACCGCCATTAATGTGTTAGGCTTCATATGTAACTTATTGATAGGCATTTCTTTCAACATATACCTTAGTAAGATGTTCAATACAGAACCATTATCGATGAGTACTTTTTTATTAGAATATCCTTACACCTCACTGTAATGTATAGTGGTTTTTTATACCCGGTACCATCGGGACCCAATTCATCTTCTATGAAGTATATGTAATTCAAGGCTTGGATTCTTCTTACCAAATGTTTTATGGCTTCTTGATTGATGTCCTGAGGAATGTATGCCTCATTAAATACCTTCTACAGGGCCTTTCTATGTAGCTCAGAGCTTAGAATCAAAGACAATAATGATATTCTTGCTAGAGTTTTCTTAAGCTGTTCAACAACACTATATTCACTATGTTTCATCAACTTCAAGAATTCATTAGTTTTTTCTTTCGTGACAGGTTTGTTTATTTCTTCAATCATGTCAACCCCCTCTATACCCTTAGTTTTTCCTTGTTTTTCCAGTTCTTTTAGAGTGAAATATCAACCACTACAAGTTAATCCTCCAATTTTTGCTTGAAAAATAAGTGGCTGTTGAGGGTTTTTAAAGGAACACCTGTAGTCATGAGGTACAACATTGTAATTCCCTTCATGTGCCACTACTGGTTTGGATAAGACTAGTTTGGGTGGCTTCCCTGTAACAAATTATACTTGACATACCTCTTTATTTAGTGCTTCCATCATGAACACCTCTTCACCGATTGCTTTCTTAATTCACAACAATCCATGACTCATCATTTGCATCATTTTTTTATGAAAACCCTCACACTGGTTAATTACATGGCCTTCTATATTATAATGTTTACAGCACATCTCGTTACCCTCTTTGTACCTTGAATCTACCATCATCTGGTAGATCTTATCCATTAATGCTTTCAAACTTTTTTAGTGTTTTATTTCTAACATGTTTACAAACCCACTACCTGAAGCATGATTGGGTAAAGGGTTCGTATTCATATTAAGGGCATTTTCAAATGTTATCCATCTTGTTTTGATCAATTGCAGAAGTTTTCTCTTGAAGGCATTGCAGGTATGAATGTTATGCCCAACTACACTGGTATGGTATTTGTAGGTAAGATTTGGCTTATACTAGCTAGGGTAAGGTGGTTATAAGAATGCTAAAAGTACGAAGGCTACTTGTCCGATACTTGGTAGCTTTTGGTATATTTTATTCAGGGGTAACGGCAATGGAGGCAATTATTTTTGGGTTATTTGGTAGTTCTTTTTGGAAAAACTTTCAACTTGGTTTTTTATTTAGTGATTTTGATGTTCAGGTTTTTTGGCTATGATTGGGAAGTTGAAATTGGTATTGGCAATTTAGGATGAAAGGGATGGAGTGTTATATCTTTTGAATTGACCTTTCTTGTTTTTATAGCTACTTTCTACATGATCAATCTCCCTTTTTTTTACTCCAAAATCCTTTTTTTTCCACTGGTACAGAGATTCTCCCACTCTTTACTTGCTTTATTCGTTCTATTACCACTACAGCGTAAATGAGTTGTTAAGCCAAACTACCTATCACGTGTTCGTAATATGGTGTTTTTAGTGTGTTAGCAAACAGAGCAACCATTTCTTTTCTAAGAGAGGGGGATGAACCTATGCTGCCAAATCTCTTCATCTCTAGGCATATTCCCTTATACTCTTTTTATCTTTTTTCTCTAAATTAGATAGACTTGTTCTATCTAAAGCAAAATCCTTATTGTATTTATATTGCTTAATGAAAGCATCTATAAGATCCTTCCATGTATGAATCCTAGTATTATCTAAACTCATATACCAACTCAACACCGCTCCACTCAAGCTGTCCTGGAAGAAATGCATCAATAGCTTCTCATTATGCACTACTTCAGTTATTTTATTGCAATAAAATTTGATATGGGTAACAGGGCATTGAGTTTCGGTATATTTGATAAATTCAAAAACTTAAAAAAAAATTGGTACTACCACATTAAGGACTAGATACATTTCTGCAGCTCGTACTGAGTCATATAAGTCTACTCCCTCAATGGCCCTAATCATGGCCTCTAATGCTGCCATTTTGTCTTGAGCTATGTCATCAAATGGCTTGGTTTTGTGGGACTCATTAGCGAATGCGTCTGCAACTGCAGGTGTTGGTGCTAATGTTATTGACTGCACCAATACTGGATTATACCGAGGCTCATATACTTATTCTCCTATTATTTCTTCATATTGATTTGTTGGGGCAGTGACAAGTCTAATGGAAGGGCTTTCACCAGAGGTGTCCTTTAGTGCTTACTCAAGTAAACTAGTGAGGCGAGCCACACTAACCTTTAGAGAATCCAACTCTTCTTAGAAGCAAGCTTCATGATAATCACGTTCTTCATCTTCTATATTCCTTGCTCAAAATCAAGTGTTGTAGACTCTTTGAGGACCTATATTTTTAACCTTGTGTGTATGTGTGTTATAATGTATGAATATGAATGCAAAATGAAAAGGATGCATGTATATGAATTAAAGAGTTAATTCATTACTTCCATTATCAAACACAAGTAAAATCTGAAATTTGATATACTCAAAGAGGTTTTACCCTTGATTGATTAAATTCCATATGCATTACAAAAGTTCAAAAGTAGGCTTAGGCATATATATATGGTTCATACAAAGTGTCTTTATGCAAATATCATCCCTTTATTGGCTACATTCCTGATGAAAGAGGAAACTTTATTTAGATATTCCTTATATCTATAACAGCTTTTGCCAATCCTAGAAGCCTTCACTCGTAGCTCATTTACCTTTCGAGCCACCATGTCAATTAGCCTGTCAGTTTATTCAATCTTGTAATGGAACAAGGTGTTATCTTGAAGTAGTGTTCCATTACTAGTGGCTAATAATACATTGTTCTTCTCTAAGATTTGAACCATCTTTTTCAATTGCTGAATATGTTTTCTAGCCCTTTGCAATTCCTCCTTCTCTATATCAAGCTCGGTTACCTTAGTGTTTAGTTGTATATTGAGACTGCTGATATATTCTTGCTATTCCTCAAACTATTCTTGCATCTTTTTTGTTTCTTCCTCTCAGGACTCAAGCTCGTCTTGTATCTCAAAAACTCTATTTCTCATACCATTTATTTTATCCAAGTATTTCTTAATGTCTGACTCGGTTATCCTTTTTATTTCTCTCTCATATTCAGCATGTACCTGATATTGAGTTCTTAAGCTTCTTTCTTCTTCAATGATGAGATCAACTAATATGTTCTTCTCTTTTTTAGCTTCCCATTTTAACTTATATTGGTCTTTTTCTTTCTTCAAAGAAGCTATTGTCTCTTTGTTAGCAAACTTTCTACTTTTTGAGGCCCTTTTTAGAGTCACCAATTCCTGCTCCAGCACTACATGCTTGTTTACCAACTCGTTATTTGACCTTCCCTTCTTCTAATTGCTCATTTGTTTCATGTTGGTTCTTCTTTAACTTAACAATTTACTCATCTCTTTCCTTCAATTGCTGATCTTCATCTCTTCTTCTTTCAAAAATTGGTTTTTTTGGAATTTCTGATGATTTTTTCTATTATTAAGCTCAATCCTTAGCTTGTCCAACTCTTCTTGGAGATCTTCCTCGTTGCTGACCCTTTTTCTTTTCAACTTTAATATAATAGATGGCTGATCTTGGGTTCCTCCTTACTCTTTCTCTTTTTAAAGTATCTTAGATGAGCCAACTGACACGACAAAGAGATTGATGTATTCTCCCAAGTGTAGGAGTGTCGAAGTAATAAATAACCCGGCAAGACCGGGGTCGAACCACAGGGAGGTTATTGTACAAATTATAAATAACAACAATACCACAACAGCAATAATAATAATATTAGTACTAGTAGTAGTAGTAGTAGTAGTAGTAATAACAATAATAAAGAAAAAGAAGAAGATGAGAACTTTGAGATGAAATATTAAAGCAAGGATTAAACAATGATAATAACAAATGTCAAGGTTAGAGGTTCCACTAATGGTATGTCAAACAAGTATAGTATAAACTTTTATTCTTCAATTAGAAACCACACACAAAGGAGGTTCCAATCATATTATAAATTGTTAACATGATTACATTAGTCATCTTATTCAATTAATGCTAATACTTGTAAATTTCGTCAAGCATTCATGATTATAACTTATGTTAACAACAAATCAAGTTTCATTCATAGCTCAGGTGTCGGTTATACCATACATTATAAGCTATGAAAGTGTCAAGCATTTGTTGTACCAATTGTTATACAACATAAATCAAGATTAGTCATTTAACAAGCAAAGTATTAAAGAGTGAACAAGATAACAAATATAAAACATGTTAGTATTAAACATTAAAGTCCATATTAAGTTTATACCATACTTATTCTTACACCATTAGTGTAACCTTTTCACCTTGACATAATTAATTTAGCTAGACATAATGAAAGAAAGAAAAATAGATAAACAAAATAAGAACATAAAAGTTAACTAAAGAAAGGAAAGGAAATGAAAGGCATAAACTTGATATTAATGAAAACAAAGCATAAAGAATACAAAGAGAGAAAACAAGAGCATGATCTTGATCTGGACACCAAGATGCCTAAATGCATGGCAAATGCCTCCTTTTATAGGCCAAAATTGGGAACTATTGATTTGATGACTAATTGATGAGTAGATGGCCAACCCTTGACTTGGTGACAATCCTTATCTTCTCTTGTCTGCCCAAAACGTCATTGATGACGTCAAAATTAGAGCCACTTGAAACATGAAAGTTCTAGGCAATTGTCTCAGCTTTCTTGTGTAAAACATTCAGCTCATTTCGACTTCTAGAACTCCAGATATGGCCAAAATACTGAACAGTGCTCGGGCTGGAGGACAGATTCGGGCTTCTTTGTTGTTGCAATAATTTGGACTTGAAAATGGCCTTTTTAGATCTTGGGCTTTATATGAAAGTTGTAGGCCTATGTCTTACCTATCCATCCATATAAAGTAGACCTAAATCTGAGATCTATAGCTCCAGATATGACCCAATTACCGAACAGTGTTCCGGTTTGGATTGCACCGACATCTCTTTTCTAAGTTTGATCATCTCTTTGCCTTTGCAATTGAAATTCTTAAAGTCATCAATCAATCCTTTTATTTATGTGATAGGCCTGCATTTAAAATGGACATTTACCACAAATTAAAGGTATCTTATATTATTAGATAAATTATTATAAAACGTACTTTAGTTAAGGAGTTATTGATACTTTAAGTGCAAAATGATGATATAAAACCATGATAAAAATGCACTTTTGAGTACTAATCACCAACACTCCTCCATATCGAGTATATAGGGCTAACTGAGAACTCTATTTGATACTCTTCCTTGTGGACCAAAATAGGCTATTTCCAATCATTTGTAATGGCATCCAACATATCTAAAGAGATAGCTTCAATAAATAGAACGGTATATTTAGCTAACCCTCAGGTTCTTAGCACGTATTGTACTCCTCCAAACTGTCTGGCCACCAATAAGGGTGAGTAACTGATATAACAAGTTAGGCCAATTAATGGGACCCATGCTTTGTCACCACAACCCATAAGGTAAGATGAACCGTTCATCCAAGGAACGCTCTATCTAAAATTACTTTGGGAGAGTGCTTGGTATTTCTTTACCGATGCCTTTTCATCCTTCAGTCAAGAGGCCTTATGTTAAACCACTAAATATTATTAAAAACTTTTTTTGAGGTTTCTAAATGACTAACTATCTATATGAACAGTAGAGGAATACAGCATCGCATCGCATCGCATCGCATCGCATCGCATCGCCCCTTTCCATTGTTGTCTGCAATGATTTAGAGATAGGAGGGTTTCAGCTAAGATAGCTGAAGTAGGGTTATTCTTTGTCTGTTCAAATTCAAGAAAAACGTTAGCAGCTTCTGAAGGAAACAAAACCAACCCAAAGATAGTAAAAGCAATTATCTGATATCTTTCTTCACCTAACTTCCCTTTTTCTTTATCCATCTTTAATTTACTCTTAATCATTTTCCATTTGAACCCTTCATTGGATGTCCTATATCGATCAGTTTGGTCCAAATATAGAAGTTTTGCAACTGCTGCAACTATACTCTCAATTCTTTGCCTAAAGTACACTTTGTAAGGGTCATTTGAAAAACTCAAGATCTAGGCATACTCCTCAAGAGTAAGGGTCATATCAATATTCTTAAAAGTGAAACATTTGTAGCTTGGATCCAAGAAATGCATCAAAGTTTTGACTACTAAGATCTGAACAGGAATTCTTCTTAGATAAACGATTCTTCCATACCTCTTCTCAAATAGATTCTCATCTATATATCCTAAAATTAGGGTCAACTTCTTTATGCTATCTATAGAGCAGTGCATTTTGATTATGTACAACAATTCTTCAACCTTGGTTCTTGAGCAATCCCCTTCGACTAAGTGTATCATCTCAGATCTTTCCCCATATTTTGAAAAAGTAATGGAAGTCATGGTCTTAGCTCAAGAATCCTGTAGAGTTTAAACAAGTTCTAGGTTATTATATGAGGGGTATGTTTTCTAACTGGTCTCAAAAGGTCTATGAACTGCTCAGTGACTACCTTTCATGAAGGTAGTATAAGGGTTTTTAAAGGATGGTTAGGGCACTATGTGACCGCCATTACCAAGTAAACACTTAGCTTATAGTTGGATGTTTCATGAATATAGACCCCAACTGAAAGTCATGAGGTAGACCGCTACTCCCCACCTAACCTAGAATTGGGTTTATTTGCAAAAGTAAAATGCATGCTAAAACGTAAAGATGCAAGCTAAAATTAAAGACAAATGAAAAGGCAAGCAATCAAATAAGCAAAGCTTAGTTCGACCAAGATGGTCTCCCTAATGGAGTCATCATCTTGTCGCGGGGTCGCGACATCATCTGGCGACAACGGAGGCTCTTTGTCTTGCATCATGATGAGGGGTGCTGTGTGTTGGGAAGATTTTTTAATTTAATTATAAAATTATGATTAATGTTTAGGAGTAGCCACCTAGTATTACGGTTATTAGGAATCTATGGTCTGCGAGAGTCTGAGTAAGAGACTGGTTGTGTAAGGAAAAGACATGTCACCCCTAGTGCACCCTACCTAAGGTAAACTACATTGTTATTTTATTATTTTTCTAAGTCAAGTTTTTATTTGTTGATCTTTTTTAAGGTTTAAGACAAATCTCTCTTCACGAGAGAGTCTTTACCTTATTAGGTTAAATCCTAACTATTCTAAAGTCTAAACTTTAGCATCGCATTTCTACACTTTGTATGTTTAATACTTAAGAGTATACTTTATCATGTAATTTTACACCTCACAAATATTAAAGTCTACATCTAAATCCTAAAAAGAAGTGAAAAAAAATTTTAACATGTTGGTCAAATACTAATGGATAATCATAAACTGGTTACAATATCCATTTTTTAATTTCTTAAAATAAATGAAAAATATTTTTGACATGTTGGCCAAATACTAATGGATAATCATAAACTGGTTACAATATCCTCCTTTTTTGTTGGATTTTTCTTTTTTAAAAAAAATGATTTATGTTTTGACCTATTTGTCCTTTTTTTTTAATATACCACAAGAAACAACTTAAGGTTTATTTTTGTAAAAAACAAAGATTAGGATAAAAAAAATTAAATCATTAAAGTGGGAGACAGTCAACCACACCAACCACACCTTTTTTTTTCAACAATGGGAGTCAAAGAACAACACATCTGTATAATTAATACTTTAATTTTTTTCTAAAAAAGTGCAATATAGTTTGGAAGATGAGGGTTTCAATTATAATTATGAAATGGAGGATTCAAGTGAATGAGAGGAAAGCATGGATGGAGATGTTTTTGAAGATTAATGAATAATGATGATGATATTTAATTTTTCTTTTTAATTTGTATGGCTACTTACTACTTTAAATTATCTTATTTTGTTTCAAGGTTGAAAAATATTTAGATGACTATGTTATGGTATTTTATATTTTCTTTTGATTTTCTAAAGATCTAATCTAAATTAGGAAGATGTATATTTTAGATTTATCTAATAATATATTTTTGTAATTTATAGCATATCACCTTGGTTCATACGGGCGAGTGCTTAGTGCCTCAAGCATTTTACAGGCTTGGCACCTTTTAGTGCCTTTCGCCTTTGACAACACTTGTAATGAGTTAATAAGTGGTTTTCAGGAATTACAATTGATTCTAATGATCCATGTGTTGACACTTTTCATTCCACTACCTTACCATTATTGAAGCAATTTGGAGTTCCATCAGAAGGTTTGGAGCTGAAAATAGAAATTCGTGGTGTTCCACCGCATGGTGGCGGAGAAGTTCTTTTATCAATTCCCAATATTCAAAGTTTAACGGTGATATTTTTAATCCTGTGGTAGTTCATTTGTCTGGGATTCTTTTTTCCCTGATGTTCTTATATGTTATGCTCAGCAGGCAGTCGCATGGATCGATGAGGGAATGGTTAAGAGGATTAGAGGGGTGACTTTCTCAACCAGAGTATCTTTGAGAATACTCTGATACATGCTGCTTGAGGAATCTTTAATCATTTGCTTCCTGATGTTCACATATTTACTGATCATAAAGCTGGTCCACAAGCTGGAAAGTATGTTATCTGTTAATAGAAATTTGTCATCTCATTATTTGTTTGGAATGTTGTGGAGAGAAACGTGAATTGCTGCTTGATTTCTTTTTTTCTTTCTATTATTTGTTTACTGATGTTCATATATTTATGCTTAATGAAGTTGGTCTGCCAGTTGGAAAGTATTATATCTGTTTATAGAATAAAAAATGTTATCTGTTTGTTTGTCGGCATCTTTCAAACACTGTAGAGAGAAATGTGAATTGCTGCTTGGATTTTTTTTCCCTTTCAGCTTGCTGCGGATAGTATAGCTCACATATACATTCATTTAATGGCAGTTCACCTGGTTATGGAATATCCTTGGTTGCGGAAACTACTTCTGGTTGCTTCATCTCTGCTAATACTGCAGTTTCTTATGCACGAGCGGAAGATGGTGGAATGGAAGATGAGAAAGGAGAGCTGATGCCTCCAGAAGATGTTGGTGAGCAAATTGCTTCTGTTCTCCTTCAAGAGATTGAACAGGGTGGAGTTGTAGATACAACACACCAGGTTTGTATTTTCTCTTCTCTGTAATCTTTTTCTAAGTCAAGGTTGGTTAATTCATTAAAGTGGGTCTTCAAATCCCATTCCATCTTTAATATTACTTTACAACAAGCAGGGTTAAATGCTGCAAAATGAAACCTTTTGATGACTAATTATCTCCTTTAGAAGACCACGTTAATGATATCTTTCAAATTTCTACTTTGGAGGATAGCATGACAACCTTTAAGAAAAGAAGCGTGAAATCTTTTTGGGTTTTATAGTGTCAAATTCATACCTTATTATGACTGTCGTTGCTATTGACTTGTTCCAGGGTTTGTTGTTTCTTCTGTGTGCATTATGTCCACAAGATGTTTCAAAGATTCGCATAGGGAAGCTTACACCCCATGGAATAGAAGTACAAAGGCTCATCAGAGATTTTTTGGGTGTTAAATTCGTCATTAAGCCAGATCCATCCACAGGGACAGTCATACTCAAATGTGTGGTTAGTGGATTGAAGAATCTTTCTAGAAAGAGTTCTTGATTGCAAAATGCATCACTTGAATCTCTTTCGATGATGTGCTTTTTGTGGATTCGAAGGTTTTATAGCAAGGCCCACTGAGAGAGGGGCTATGATACTGCAATTTCGTATGGTCTTGTCGGCTTGAATTTTTCATGTATATCATACTATTACAGGCAATCTACGAGGGAGGGGGGTGATAAGTTTTAGTTCATTCTTGTATTGTATATCCGGCTCCTAGCAGATTCATGCTCAAATGTAAAATGGGTTCTTTGGCAAGCGAATTTGAGCTTTCTTTTGTCCGAGCAGAGGTCATTTTGGCACTTTTGTGAAGGTATTTTTCGGAAAAATAAATAATTAAATTGCAACAGAAACAAAGGACCCAGCTATAAACAGAAGCGGAAGCATAAGGATTCAATCTTTTTTTCCTTTTTGCATCAGGGGAGCAAAATGCATCGGTGTCTTGTCAGTTTAATGAGCAAATTAGAACAAGCAGAAACGAAGACCAACCTGTGAAGAATGAAAATTTTGTCCAAATAGTCCTCCAATAAAAGATGATGTCCATTTCCAAGTAAACGGTAACAATTAATGTCATGTACAGAGTAATAAGTACACATATGGAGGAGACCATCACTTTTGCATTGCAAATCATGAAGCTACATCCATTTTTTCCATCAATCGTCACCCCATGCATCGTCTTTCATTTTCTGCCTTGTAACTATCCGGTTCTTTCTGGTTTCTTCCTGGCTCTTCAGCTCTCTCGAACCAAAGGTCATTGGCAATTTCAATCCCATTCCATGAGCTATTAGCCTTTGGGCAGTACTTGCTGATGTCTTTGGCCTTTGACGAGGAGGCTCCAGATCTGACAGAAGGAATAACACAAGTATAGTTAAAAATAGAAGGTTAGAGAACTGCTTTCCTCCCATTTCCAATAAAATAACAGAAAACTGGTTAGGATTGCTAAATATTTGCATGTCGCTTTATGCGACATAAAAATAATGCCTGGAAAGATGCCCTAGCTCCACTGTTTCTGAATATTTTAGGACTCCTGGTAAGAACGCAGAAGCAATCGAGTGCTAGTAAGAATGCTCTCTCAATAAGAACATGACTATAGCTGGAAAGAAAAGGATGTGATTAATTCATAGAAAGTTCTCGTTAATACACAGATGAGGAATTTTGGGATACAAACAGGCAAAAAGACACCACTGAGGTTTCTTACAATAGACCTACTTAGAAGCAATTCGAAAGCCACTAGCTACAGCATAGGAAGGTTTATTTGAAAAGATTTTATTTAAGAAAGCAGTCGAATAACTTGAAGTAGCTGGATGACTATTTTAACATAGAACAAAGAGGGCACAAAGAACTTTCATTAGATCAAAATGACAGAACATGACTGAACCACAGAAGAAAATCACTCTCAAATCCCGTTATCTCTTCCCCCAAACACCATTTCTGGCATGGTGTAACTATGATAATTCAGTTCTTGCTAATTGTTATAGAACAGCGAATTCTTGTAGGGTCAAGTTGCAAACCATTCAAATCTGATTTTAACATATCTTATCTTGGGAGGTGTCACCATCAACTTCAATAGTTTTCTTCATGAGGACAGGAGAAAGGAATTTTGACAATTCAGGCTTCTTAATTTAAATTTTATTGCAGTTTTGTTGCAAAGAAAAGAAGGCGTGTAGAAATTCAGCTTAGCTCCCAAAGAGTCTCTTTGAAGCTTATATATATTGTTGTTATTTGCAGCTTCTGATAAGTTAAAACATCAGAAGCCTTTTCGAAGCTGGCACTGGTCAACATATCCGTTCTAACTATCAACAATTTTCTAAATTTTAAGTAGGAAGGGGATTGCATTTCTTTCTGCCTCTGTCTCTCTCACCAAGCTGTTCAGTAAGCAGCCTCTTCAATGAGTTAGACAGTGGGTTCTTAAGCAGACTTCAGTCCTATGTACCTTATCTGACTGGTAGTAGGTCAACGTCAACATTTCCATTCTTACTGAGCTTCCAAATGGGCCCTCTTTTGAACCAGCATTTCATCTTGGATATACATCAAATTTCCACAGAATTCCGAACAGAGAAAAGTTGGGCCAAAATAATTTACCTTTTGTTGGGATTGAGCCCATGAGTTCATCATCCTCATCAAGAATACGCACAGTAAATGAACAATGAATGTGGTTGCGTGCCTCAAGTGCTGCATGAGAAAATTAAAACCGTAAGAGGATCTAAAACCATTCCAAGTTAATCTCAATAACAGCAGCACATATATTAGAACACTGATATATGGACAATTATCAACTTCAAAAGGAGCACTATAAAAGAAGGAACGTGACTAGTATTTGAATAATCAGTGATGAAAAAAGCTTCAAAAGACAAGTCAACTACCAAGCCCACTTCACCACAAGAGGGAAATAACAGAATCATTCCCCAATGTCCAGCATTAATCACTGAAGGATCAAAATAGCCAAAAGCACGAGTACTGCTAGATATCAACAGTCCAATGGCTCCAAATGGCACAACTAAGTTGCAACCAGAATGTCTAGAGCCTACACCTCCTCAAAGGCAAAAAGGGTCTGCATAGCCAAGGCAGAAATTGAAGATCTTCATTCACTAAAACTGCTGCACATCGTAGCTATACCCAACTGACTAAGTTTGGGGAGATCATCAAACAGAACAGTGCTAGTTGGAGGGAGGAACCAAGCCTCCCTTCACCAAGTCCAGACTTGCATTCTACATCACATGGCTTAGGGATCTTGGTGGTTAAAGTCATATTTTTTATTGGAAGAATGACAGAAGTATGGCACCATCAACGACAATCTTTGCTCCTGCCCCACAGACAAAAGGGCAGTTTGACAGCATGCCAGTTTAGTGGTTAACCAAGTCATCCTAAGGCTACCCCATGTAATAAGTGCATCTTTCTAGCTCATGTTCAACCTTCAATACTATATAGCTTATGGAACATTCTAAACAGGTATTGTTCCTCAAGATTCTTATACTGTCAACTCCCAGTATCACATCATGCCATACTCGTATCAACATAACATCTCACAAGCTTCAGTCAAAAAAATGTTTGAAAGTAATAGGGGTTGCATTAATTAATTTTATGAAGCATAGATTCAAGAAATACTTACAAATGATAACTTGGAGATTTCCAATATATTTTATTTCACAAACTAAAATTTTGAAATCTCAATTCTTTTTGTTTACATCCAGGTCCAAAGATAACTAAAAGTTTATGCTCCTTTTGCTTCTTCCAGATCATAAACTCCAGTTTACTGGATCTTTCTTTGTTAAGATATTATATTGTGTAGAGTTTTGGAGATTAAAGAAGGAAGAGAAAATGGGTTCACAGTTCCTCCAAAACATGCTGTAGATAAGATGTGTCAAGTGTGGTGATGCTGTACTGTTGTTTGACTGCGGTTATCTTCTGCATTTATTCTTAGCTGTGTTTTAAAAACCTAAAGACCTAATTTTATGGTGATTAGAGTATAAGTAAAGGTTAGAGATGTACAGGGTTCACCTCAAACCACAGATTAAAATCCTTTCCTTGACTATAAGTAGGTTGCCTCATATATGCAAGCCTTCTTTAGAAAAAGCACACACCATATAATCAGAGCATATGCCCTTCTCTTTTCTTTTCTTTCTCACTTTACCACTAAAACAAGCACTGTAAAATCAACGTATAGCACCCATGTCCTGTTAATCAAGAAACAAATTAAAATCCTCTTGAAGGACAGACTAACAGAGATGATCAGATATGTCAAGTTATTGCATGCTTATAGTTATTTTTTCCTTCACCATTGAACTCGATATCATATGTATGGGGTCATTTGTAACTAAGTTCCAAACAGCGTTTTCCTTAATTTTGAAATTGTTTTGCTTAAAATTAATTTTTTTTATGTTTTTGAATCGTTTTGATGTGTTGATATCAAAAATAAATTTTTAAAATAAAAAAACATTATTTTGATACATTTACAAGCAAAAAACACTTTGAAAAGAAACTGCTATCACACCCTCAAACACCCCCCATTACTATCTGCACTGCCAGCACATTATCCACTCTGATTTACATCTTAAGTCAGAACATATAATGAAACATTAAATTTATTACTTTTATCTTCAAACAATAACATCTTTTAATAATATTTCAGAATGACCTTTACAATTAATTTCTTCCATTATAAAAATTAAAGTTACCATAAACTAAATGACTCATGCCTCAGATTCACGAGGTCAAATGATGCAGTTCAAGCTTTCCATCTTTTAAAAACTATGATCCTTATCCCTGCCTATTTGACAACCAAAAGAAGAAAAAAACTAAAAAACTCCTAACCATATCCTTTATTTTTCTAACTCATTTATAATGAGGTTTAATGTATTCTTTCTGAAAGACTATAATTTCAAAAAAAAAAAAAATTCAAAGTATCACATGCCATTATACATTTATCCAGATCTTTATTAGTTATGTAGAACTTATATTTTGCACTCTGCAAGTATATCTCTCCGCCAAGTATGTGTGTGAAAATGCTGAGGTAAATCTAATGTTCAATGTCCTTCTTATCTTGTTCTTTTTGTCCTGTTCTGTGATAGCTTAATAACTGCATCAGTTAATGGATTCAAAACCAAGACACCAGCACACCAAATCAGTCCCTCACCAGTGGATTTCAAATTACAATTATGCACTATGCTAACACTGCATAACAGAGAATCATATGGTGCAATATTTAGTTTGGAAAACAGGGGACTGATCTTGTATTTATCATCATACAAATGTAAAGTCAGTCAAGTTTCAATTACCAATTGATGGTGTTTGGAATACCGCAAGAGCCGCTGTATCATTGATCCAGCGAATAACAAATCCACGATCTTTAAAGTCTTCAAAAAGCTTTTCTAGATCTGTTGTCCTCATACTCGGTGGAAAGTCAGCCAGAACAAGAACATGATGTGTGCCATATTTAGCTGCATTCAAATAACAAATCATTAGATCCTGCATAATACTTTAGAGACAACTTATGTGGGAAAAAACATTAATATCCATGAGGGCATTAGTCATAATTGATTGATGCATGGGGCCCTGCATCTAACCTGAGTAACATCGATGTTTATCAGTAGGTGTCTAATAACATTATTTCAGACGAAGATTTTTTTTTTTTTCATGTTCTCAATTACTTTATCATATTTAGCTGGTTAACAATCCTTTTTGAAACCATGAAGAAATGCAAGTCCGGTGCTGACCTGAGAAGGAAAAAAGATTTTAAAAAAACACTGTTCATAGCAAACCAAGCAGCTAAAGATGGCATCAATACTGAATTGATGGGTAAAGTTTGTACCTCTTCAAATGTGCGAAAAGGACAAAAATTGAACAAAACTTTTGTTTAATATGCAAAAGACAGCTTATTAGAGGACAAAAGGAATAGACAAACCAAAACCTGATTAAGATGGCATGCAATTACAACAAGGGAAGTAGCAAGAAAAAAAAAAGTAACTTCTATCTAACTACCCAAGGATAAATAACTTAGGTATGAAGCCCTGTAGGAGAACCAGGCTAGGAGAATGAAAAAGTACCCATATCTAATGCAAGTATTTTCCTCAACGCATACACCAATAATGACTCAAAAGTTAAAAAAACGCATTTCTGACCCAAAATTACATCATTTTTCGGGAAATATTTATAGCTAATTTATTTTACGCACACTTTGTTAAATACATCAGCAGGAGGACATTGCTAAGAAGAGTAACAATTGTCATCTCCCTCTCTCAACACAAATAACCTTTGTCTGCCTCCTTTACCAATAGTGATATTTTCATCCATTTCTCTTTTTTTCTCTCCACTAAAATTTTCAACCTTCAATTTGTTAAGACACCAACCATAAAAAACTAACTTTTATATCAGAAAATTGCTCATGTGGCAATTGGTTTCCATTTTTTTGACCTCATAACAAATGAGACCTCAAATGTAAGAACTAAAGATTTTTACCTAAGAGAGTTTATTTAATATTCTCATTCTTGAAGAAGCTTTAAGGATAGATCCACAGTGGCATTTAGAATATTCTCTAATTTATTCTTCTTGTAATTTTTGTACCGGAAAAGTAACTTTGGGGTCTTGTCCAAGAACATAAAAACCTTTAAAAAAGTGGTTGCAAATGAACAACTGAACATAGAATAATGCAAAAACTATTAGTTCCAACAAATCAAACAGCAGAAACCTATAAATATTCCCATGATTCAACTTTAAGAGTAACAAACGGACTCCTTTGGTAAAAAACCACATGAATAGACAAACAAGATCAAGGATAATGCATTTTTACACATGAAAAGTTCATTCCAAGGAGATGAAAAGTGTATGGCTTACAATTTTTAAATTCTGCATTTTGTGTGCTTCTGCCCAAATCTTCATCATCTACATCATCAACAAGAGTTGCATCTGATTGTCGATCGCTATACAGTTCATGCTTTTTGTATGTGAATGGTCCCCGTCCACGCCTTTTGGAAGTTTGAACTTTTGCATCTTCCAAGCAAATATTTGATACAGAAGGTAAGGATTGTGGTGAGAGCAATTCATCAGGCGCATGATCTGCAATAGCTTCCCAATCTGTAGCATACCACAACAACATTTCGATCATAAAATTTTCATTCTTAATTAAAGAAACATAGGAAATAAGTCTCAGACAGAACAGCATAAGATGAGCAAGCTAAGTCACATAAGAAATAACAATCAGAGAAATCATGCGAACTTTTTCAAGTCAGGCAGGTGTTTCAAAACATATAAGCAAAAACTAGAGAATCACAGCCAGACCTTTTAACCTACAGGACAAGGTCGACCAAACAAAAGGAAAACTTAGTAATAAATAGACATACCATCATCTGAGCAAGGTGAAACATCATCACGTGGATTCGATGATTTCTCAAGATGCCCTTCAAAGAGACCAAAAAACCCATCAATTATTTCTCACATTACAATCATATTTTGTTGTCTGGAAAGTAATCTGATTATAATAATGCCCATCTAGATGCAATTTGCAAACTTTGTTGTCTGGAAAGTAAAAACCAAAGAACCCAGAAACTTACCATCATTAGAAACAGCATTGCACTTCGAAATCTCATCTTCCTTCTCCACACTCTCCACATCACTAAAACCAAATAAATAAATAACCCCAGAAAAACCCAGTGAAAAAATAAATAGAACACTCGAAATGCACAACAAGATCAAATCTTTTTCCCAAATTTTCTTTTCTCATCAACCTAACAGACTCTTGAAAAAAAAAAAAAAAAAAAGAAAGAGAGTACCCAGAAGAGCGTTGTTTAATGAGAGAAGCCCGAGAGAGAACTTCGTCAGATTTGAGGGAGAAATGTTTATAAGAGTAAAGCTTTGCCAACTCTGTTAATGCAGAAACCAATTGAAGATTCGCCGCCTCTGATGGGTTCAAAGTTTCGAGCCTTGAAACCTCAGTTTCAAGAAGAGTTATGGCTCCTTCTGTGTCACCGGCTGTCACCAGATCTTCTACTGTTTCACTCCAGTTTTGGTTTGATTGTTCTTCATCTTCTTCTTGTGCTTTCACTCTCTCCATTGGATTTCAAACAAAGATTGCGACTTCGAAGAAAGCTTTGGAGGACGAGTACTGTGCTCGTATTTATTTGAGATTAAAATTGCAAAAAACATTTCCTTTTTCATCAAAGGAGTCAAAAAAACACAAAATGGCGTGTCGTATATAAAATAAATATATTATAATTATAAATCAGTGTAATAAGTAATCAAGGTAAAAACTAATATTTTATAATAAAAAAATTATATTAGCAATAAAAAAATTAAAGACTAAATAAAATAATTTATAATAATTCATAATATTTTATAAAAAAACTTAATTTTACTATATGATTTAATTTTTTTAAATAAAAATAAAAAAATTTCATAGCTAAATTCTTTACCAACTTAATATTAAAAAAAACCATCAAAGATATTTTTAAAAGGAAAAAAATCATGAGAAAAAAAATTGCAGCAATTAATAATGTTTTGTAAGGAAAACTATAATGTTTTTCCTATAAAATAAAATAAAAAACTACAAGAAAACTATAGCAATTTATAATATTTTATTAGAAAAACTACAATATTTTTCTCATATAAATTAACTTTATTATAATTATAATTTTTAACCAACTTTATATTAAAAAAATAAATAAAGCTAATTTTTAAAAAAATTAAATGAAAAAACATTGCAACAATTCACGATATTTTAAAGAAAAATTTACACAATGACAAAGATAAAATCATAAGAAACTATATCAATCCCAGCGTTTTCTCACATATTCACAATGACAAAGATAATTTAAAAAAAAAATTATAAGTAATGTGGAGAGATACTATACCAATTCACAATGTTTTGTGAGAAAAGTTACGATATTTTTCCTATATGATTAACCTTTATTATAAAGTTAAATTCTAACCAACTTAATATTTTTAAAAAAATAAAATCAACAAAAATAATTTTAGAAAAAACATATTACAAAAAAAACTAGAAAAAAAATCATGTGAGGAAGAACTATATCAATTCATAGTATTTTGTGAAGAAAAACTTATATTTACTTGTAATTGCAATTCTTAACCAACTTAATATTTAAAAAATAAAATTTACCAAGACAATTTTAAAAAAAAAAACATAACAAAATAGAAAAAATCATATGGGAAAAAACATTATAAAAATCCACAGTAATTTGCGAGAAAAGTTAAAGTATTTTCTCATATATTGTAATTATAATTTTTAACCAACTTAATATTAAAAAATAAAATCAAAAAAATAATTTTAAAGAAAATAAAAAACAAAAAAAAAATCATGCGGTGAAACACTATATGAAAAAAACACTATAACAATCTAAGCAAAATTTTTAACCAGCTTAATATTTAAAAAGCTAAATAAAAAAATAATTTTGGAGAGAAAAAGAAAAAAAAGGAAAAAAAAAGGAAAGTTGAAAGAAAGAAAAAAAGAAAAGTAATTTTGGAGAAAAACAAAAAAAATAAATGAAAAGAAAAGGGGGAAAATGAAAAGGTGAAAAAAAAAAAGAAATGCACTGTAGATTACTATTGTAATTTCAAGTGCACGTGGGTGTGTGGAAATTTTAGAAAAAACATATTACAAAAAAACACAAAAAAAAATTGAAAAAAATCATGTGAGAAATAACATTTCTTAATCAGCTTAATATTTAAAAATTAAAATTAATCAAGATAAATTTAGAGAAAAACATGACAAAAAAAATATGTAGGCAAAAATATTGTAGCAATCCACAGTAATTTGAGAGGAAAATTATAGCACTTTCTTCACATAATGTAACTATAATTTTTAACCAGCTTAATATTAAAAAATAAAATTAAAAAAATAATTTCAGAAAAAATCATAAAAAACAATAAAAAAAACTATATAGAGAAATACTATGCAAAAAAGCATTGTAGCAATCCACGGTATTTCAAAAAAACAATTACAAAAAAAAAATTTTAACCAATTTAATATTTGAAAAGTAAAATCAATAAAAATAATTTAAAACATAAATGAAAAAAATAGAGAAAAGTTGGAAAAGGAAAAAGGAAAGTAATTTTGGAAAAAAAAAAGGAAAGAAAAAACAAACAAAAAAAAGAAAAACAAATGAAAAGGTGCAAAAAAAATTAAAAAAAATAGGAATGCACTATGAATTACTATTGTAATTCAAAGAGCATTTGGGTGTGGAGAAATAATGATTTCCCATACCATTTAGTTTTATGTTTAATATTAATATATTTGTGGCAACAACTTAATATTATATTTTTTAAATATAAAAAAATATTAAAAATATTTAATAGTCATGTTGGACATAAATAAATTAAATTTATAATTATAATACATCTAAGCGACTCATCACAGCCACCAGGCCTAATACTAATACTCATGTTAGATTAATGTAATTAGATTTGATAACCATGTTAAATATATATATTTAAAGAAAAAATTATAGTAATTTACTTATAATTATTTTAAAATACATGTATTTTGTATTTTTATTTTTATCTTTTTTTTAAAAAAATATTTTTATCTTTTTTATATTTTTTTTCTTCTATTTTAGGACATTAACCACACGTGCCCCTAAAATTCACACAATTTTTTTATTTCTAATTTTAGTGAAGAAATCATCAATAAAATTAAGATAGTTAAAAGGACAATAAGTCTTTTACATGTATATACTATGTTCTTTTCCTATAACATAATATATTAATTCAAAAGTTTTTTTATGATTATATATTTCAAATTTTCATAAATACTAATATTTATAATATAGAAAAGACTTTGCTCGTAACAAACTTTAATAATTAGATCATATAATAATATTTAAATTTTAAAAAGCATAAACCTTTTTAAAAATTGTTCAACAATTGGATGAAGACATAAAATAAATATTTTCATTCATGATGCATACAAAAAAGAGAAATTTATTTTTGAAGTCTTGATATAAATCACTTAAAACCAAATATTTTTTTCATTGTTTCCTTTTCAAATATAACAAAATTTATAAAATAAGTTAAACAAACAAAAAAGAGTTTGAAGTTAAGTTCTACTGCATATAAATGAAAAATCATGCTTGAATAAGGTGGTATTATTTTTGCAGTCCGATCGTGTTGTTGAGAAATTTTAAATTTTTTTACTTAAGTGTTTGGATCTACATGATTACTAAACCTAGGCACCGTGGGTTTAGGATGGTTGTCAAACTAGGTTGTCAAATAAAAGTACTATGGTGTGGCAACCATGTCAGACCCAAACAACTTGAGTCTGACAATCATACTAGACCCAAACAAGCAATAAACAAAAAGAGAATAATTGTACACTTTAGTTGTTAAAAGAAAAAAAAAAAGAAAAACATATATAATCGAGTATCGGTGGCAATCCAACTATGATATGTTTACACATGCTGCTTTATATTAAAAGGGCATCATTATATATCTAGTTATACGACGAATGATCAAATTTGACTACCAAGAAGTGTCTCACTTGCTTCTTTAATGATATGAGCACTACCCACTCACTAGAGCAAGTAGAACACGCACCAACAACTTTTTAATTAAAAAAATACAATATAAAAATACTAAAATGCCCCTTATAGTCCTCTTAATTATACAAAACATCTATGTATAAATACCAATACCCCCAAAGGCAAAGCTTTTTTTTTTGTCTTTTCTAAGACTAAAAATGTTATTTACTTGTACTTGAAAATTAAAAAGACCTAATTATACTTGGAAATTTCTCATCTTTTTCACTTACGAAAAGATGAGAAATTGATAATGAAACTCCTCTTACAATCCACAATGAAATGTCTCTTGATTTACAGTGATTTCCACACAATAATTAGTTTTTGTTATAATATTTTTAAAACCTTATTTAGAAAAAGAAAGACCAGTGGCATGTGCTACATCGCGAGCCTATCATTCTTTTATTGTAAATAAATATTAAGGAAATATAATTTTTTTCAAGAAAAATCTAAAATTTTAGTTATTAACTCGAGATAAAAAAAATAAAAAGTAGTAAAAAAAGTCTCGAGTCTAACTTGATAAACCTATTGAATCCATAATCCAAGACATGATAGATAATGAAATAGAAAAAAAAGGTAAAAAAAATAAAGAATACCAATTTTCAAAAAACTATAATTAAAAAAAATTCTTCAAGTATTATCTCAAATAAAATGTTAGATAATGAAATCAATAAGTTTAATTTAATTAAAAAATAAAATTCTTTTAAAAAAAATGAAATTTAACAAAAAAAAACTTAAAGCAGCTCTTGTTATTTTAAAAATGAAGATAAATCCTATAGAAAAAGAATAAAAATAAATGTTATATGATGAAATATAAACCAAAAGAAGCTTAAAAAAAACAAGCAAGCTTAAGTAAACCTTGTAAATTCAAGTTAAATTCTTGAATCCACAATTTATTAAATTCTTGACCCGAACTCAACCAAGAGCTTAACATTTAAAAAATTAAATATTAGAGGATAAAATTAATTAATTTAATTTAATTTAAAATAAAATTCCTTTAAAAATGTTAAATTCAACATAGAAAACCAAGGCAACTAATGTTATTTTCAAAACAACCATAAAATACAATAGAAAGTGCATTAAAAAATAACAAAATGCTGAAGAATAGGAGAAAAAGCTAAAAAAATCCAAAAAAACATCAGGGTTAGTATTTTAAACCCTCAAACTATTAAATTTAAACCTGGACTCATCTAACAAGTTAAACATCTGATTAATAAAATGTTGGAAGATGGAATAATATTAATAATAATAAATTAATATAAAAAAATCTTGTAGAACTATATAAAAAAATAGATTTGATAGGGAAAAAAAACAAAGAATGAAGAAATTGCAAAAAAAAAATACCAAAACCATCCACAAATTTTCAAAGAATGGAAACTAAATGTAACATATGTAAAATATCAATTGCAGATAAAAGTGGAAACAATTCTTAATTTAATACATTATTCTCAATTAAATAAAAATGCATTAAAGAGAACAAGAACGAAATTAAAAAACTCCTTAATTTCATAAAGTATTCTAAATTTAAAAATTATAATAAAGAGAATAGGAATGACAACTTAAGTACAAAAAACTTTAGGGGCTATATTTCTTTTTAATTGCAACATGAAAATTAAGTAGAAAAAAAAACAAAAGACAGCGCAGATAACACCATCTGCTATAGTATCACACATGCCACTAATCCATGGAAGAGACGTTGACGTGTTTTGGAAATTGCCCTGAAATTATGGTTTTGGTCATCGATCAATGCCACATAAGCCATCTGAAGGTGACTAATTCTATTCATTTAATTTTTTTTTATCAAATTACCGTATTGCCTCCAAGAATATCTAATAACTACCAAATGACAATATATAAATGAAAAAAGAGCTTAGAGTATAATAAAGTAACTTGTTTAAAAATAAAGTCAAACTTAAAAGCCTCTTGACCAAGTGATTTTTTTTTTCAAGGACAATTAAGTGGTCACGTTATAAAAAACATATAATTATTGTCTAGCCTTTTTCTTTCAAGTGATGACCAATATGTTACATCAAAATACCATCATATTCTAAATCCAATGCATACTACTTTGCTTACCACATGGTAAAATCAGTTTTTTTTTATGAATTTATATAGTAAAAAACTAATGTATTTCAGTATAAAGTATAATTTGAGATCGACTCATAATTTTTCATTTTAAAAGAATTAAAATAATGTCGTCTAAATCAACTTAAAAGAAATTGAAAAACTAAAATAATATTATTTAAAAAAATTAAAATATACAAGTTAATACTCAAAGTTAAGATTAACATAAGTTTTTTTAATAAATCAACTAGTTTTTTTTTTTTATCAATTTTTTCAACCCAAGCTGACCCAATCTCGAGTGAGCTAAATCCTAAGTCAATCATCAAAGATAGTATGAGTTTCAAAACAAAGTAAAAATGGTTAAATTAGTTACTTTAAAAAAAATAATATTCATTCTAGTCCCTTAGGTCATAATAATGGAAGATATTTTCAAATATACTAAAAGGAATTGCTGTAAATTCCTGCGCCAAGATATATTGAATATTAAAAATATTTTTGTTTATTATGTAAAAAAATTAATATATGTCAGGGAATTTAGTATTCATTGCGTATTATACTAAATGTACTAATGTTTTTTTTATTTAATTGTCCATGTTATCATTTTAAATGGCCAGGTATATGCTTGTTTTTACAGGTAATAATATAATTTTTATAAAGTTATAACTTGTTTGAATAAACTAATATATTATATTATTAAAATCATTAATTAACATATATATGCTTATGCAATATGTAATTTGTTGGCAGACTTACTATTTTATTTTATTTGACATGTTTCATTTTCTTATAAATTTAAATTTATTATTGAATCTTATAAACATTATGTCTTAAGGGTTTAATAGTAAGTTTGTTTAAATTCATTATGGATTTTTTGCACAAACCCCGACACAATAAAAACATATTACTAAATTTTTATTTCTAGCCAAGTATAAATATTATATGCTTTGGAGGATATATGATAATCCATGTACCAAATGTCTTTTAAGATTTTTTTTTTAACACTATTTTCACTACTTCATATTAACATTAACAAAAATATTAAAACTAAAACTAAAATAAATTATTGTTTCACTATACATATTTATGTTTGTCACACTGTGATAAATATTGCACTCTCCAGAATTAAAATGAAACACAAAAAATAAAAATAATGAAATTTCCACCTAATAATTAAAGAAAATTAGATATTCTAAATAGATACTAATCTTAGAGATTAATGTATTTGATTAGTTATATCTAAAAAAAATTGGCATAACTCTTACTTCATTATTTCAAATGAAATGTTATCTTTACTATATGTTTTTTTAAATTTATTTTGTGCATCCTATTAATTATTTAAATTTATTTTTAATATTATTTATGATTTATTTTAATAAAAAACAAAGTCAGTCCTTAAAAATAAAAAAAATTTATATTAATCCTTAAAAATATATAATTTATTCAAATTAGGAAAAAGTTTGAACTTGGTCTTAAAAATAAGCAATCTCATCGATTTAGAAAAAAATTTATGTTAATCCCTAAACATAAGTTAGTTCATGGATTTAAGAATTTTGGACAATAATCCTTAAAAATAGATAATTTCATCAATTTAGGAAAATCTTAACAATAATCTCTAAAGATAAACAATGTCATCAATTTAGAGAGATTTTCGTATATTGATAATTTTTTTTATTTTTAAGGATTATCATCTAAATTTTTATAAATTAATAAAATCGCTTATTTTTAGGATTTTCCATCCAAAATTCTAAAATAGACTAGAAGTCATCATCTATTTAAATGTTAAATTTTAGGATTTTTAGGGATTAATGTTAAAATTTTCTTAATTTTTTTTCTAAATCAATAAAATAATTTATGTTTAATAAATATCTATTATCAACGGGTCTTCTATTTTTAAGGAATAATATTATTTTTAGGGATTAACACTAAATTATTTTTCTAAATTGATAAAATTATTTATTTTTAATAATTAACATAAAAATATTCATTATCAATGAAATATCTATTATCAACGAGTCTTGTATTTTTAGAAAATAATATTATTTTTTATTAAAATAATTATAAAATAAGTGTAGAAATAAATTTAGATAACTAATAGTATGCATATAATAAATTTATAAAAGCAAAGGTTACCTTTCGTTTGAAAGGATGTAATGAGAGTAAAGTTGATATTCCCTTAAGAATAACTAATTCAATATTTAAATAGATGATGATTTTATTTTTTTTCTTTTTAAGTTTAAAAAATTTCTTATTTGTCATAATGTGATAACAATATGACTCAATTGGAGAAGAGGTCTGGATGGTGGCCGGAAGAAATAGAGATTGATCAATATGATTGAAAGAAAGAAAAGCTCTAATTTAGTGAAAGAAAATCCAAAAATAGTGTGGCCTTCTCTTCATTCTTTCTTTTTCTTTCTTTTTTTACCTTTAAAATCTCTCCTCAAAAGTTTTCTCTGAAACTTTTCTTCGCCGTGGAGTAAAATAAGATGGTAACATCCTTTTTTCTATTAAAAATATATTTTCTATTTATACCACCCCATCTAGAAATATTTTTATTTCTTATTTCTTATTCTAAGAATACACTAACCCCATCTTAGAATATTCTTATTATATTAGTTATTTTGCCCTTCATTATGCATACTAAACACTTTTTATTCTTTGTCTTTGATTTTCTTTTTTTTTTCTTTTTTGATTCTTATGTTTTTTTTTTACTTTTAAAAAATCATTAACATGAATACAACAAGTAAAACAAAATCATTAAGATGTCTAAAAATATTTTGAATTACATCAAAATATATATTTTTGAAAATTCTTGTATTCTTGAGAAATATGTTCAAAAGTAAGAGGTAAAAAAGGGATTATGACAATGTTCATCCATGCTCTTTTTCACTATTCATGGGCTATATTTTCTTTCATATCCTTAAGTTTTTAGTTCTTTACATTTTGGTCATTGAAAATTCTTTTACCTATTCCTTAGAAGTTATGTCGACATGGTTTTATATTTTAAGATTTATTTTGATTTGCATACTCTTGTATATGTGAGATATTAGATAATATTGTAATATTAAATGAAAGATTAATTTTGCGAAAACAAAGATTATTTTTAAAAAGAAATCTAAAAGAACAATGACTAAGATTAGCATAAAAAAAAACAAAGCCTTTTTTTCTTTTGCAATGTCCAATGATATGGAAAACTTTACTTTAATCTTTTTTTTTTGTTGAATATTTAATCCTTGTTATTTTATGGTTTTACAAATCTTACATTTTAGTCCTTAAATGTTGGGAGAGGATACAGAAATTCATAAACAAAAAAAGAAATGAGAGAAAAAGTTTTGATGGGGTCACATCCATCCACAAAATGGCTAACCTTGATGTAAATAAATTCATCTTGAACAACAATATTTAAGGAAGGTAGTGTTATCTTTTAATCATGCCAAAAAAATAAATAAATCAGAGACTCGTAAAATCATTATTTGGTTGGATTTTTTTATAAAGTGATTAGAGATTGTTTTTTAATTGGAAATGAGTTTATTAATATTCTTATAAATTTTTTTTGGTGTTGTAAAAATAAGTTGAAAATTATGTTTTTAGTAACTCAAAGCTCAATTTCTGACTTTTTAGTATAATTATTAAACCTGGTCCAACGAGTTAACCCAGAACCCAGTTGACCTGGTACTTAGACCGATTTGGGTTTAATGAAAGACTGACAGAGACAACAACTCGGCAAGTCAACCCATAACCTAGGCGACCCGGGTAAACCCGAATGAGACCCATTAGATTTTGTATCAAGAAATGGAGAAAAAGAGTTAGTGTTGTGGTTGTGAAGAAGAGTAAAGACTCTTATGCTGGTGTATCATGTTGTAGTTTAGAGAAGACTCTTCACTGAAGAGAGTTGTAGCTATTAGCCAGAGTTGGAAGGAGAGACCTTGTGATGGGAGTTATTTGATTATCACTGTTGACTTGATTGAATGGATGTAATGCTGTTGCAATTTCTGTGTTGGTGTGTCATGTTATAGTTTAGAGAATCTGTTTTCATTGAGTGGTAGAAGGATTTTGATGGAGTTTAAGTCATCTTTTTACTATTGAGCAATTGTCATTCATCGTCAAGGCAAAAGCTTTCACTTTCCTTGAAGTGTTGCTGCATGGGTGAATTTGATAAATTAGGGTTTTGATTTTAAAATGGTTGTTTATAATTTTATATACATGTTGGCTATGTTGGCCATGCATGGATGAATTTTCTATCTTGCCCTTTGTCTTGTTTTGCCAACATCACTATTGGAGAAAAATTATTTCACCTTGGTATTTATAAATAAATATGAGTAAAATAAATAATTTGATAAAAAAATTAAAATATTTTGTAAAATTTTATTATTTACAACATATATAATCTATGTTTACATGATTTTTTTTAAAAAAATTCATATAAAATATTAAAACTTTAAATATTTTTTTTTTAATTTTTTCAAGTTGACCTATGAAACTCGGTCCCTTGGCCCTTTATAACTATGCTTTTTTGTCACTTATTTTTAGGATCTAAAAACTTGGCCCTTTATTTTTCCATTACTAAAAATATAGTAGTAAACAATGTATTGTTTGTTTAGATATATAGAGAGAGAGAAAGAGAGCTTGACCTCTAGGTTTAATAGCTTTTAGCCTTTTATTTTTTTTAATCTAATTTTACTATTATCATCTCTTTTATTTTTTTTAAAAAATATTTAGTTTAAATTTTTTAAATAGTAATAAATATTTTAAATGGTTTCTATAATTTTCTAATATCTTTAAAATATTATTATACTTTATCTTTATTTTTTTCCTTTTAGACTTAAAATAGATGAGTATTTATATTATGCATTTATAACATAAAAATAAAAATTAAGTTTTTTATTTTATTTATTTAGCTTGTCAAAATAATTATTCAACCAATAATTTCTTAAAACTTTTTATATCATCAATTTTATCTAGTTTGTTGAAAAAGATATTAAAAAAAATATTAGTAGTAGTGTATCAATTTATTTTTTTGGTATTCTAATTTAAAAGTGATTAGCATGTATTCTTAAATATTTGTTTATAACTATTGGTTCAAGATATATATTATTTCTTCTGTGTATGGTACTAACTTTCAGAAAACCTTTGGTGATTAATATAGTATTAGATAGTGGCACACATTACATATAGATTAGACTAAACTTTTTTAATGTAAAAAAAATTCAGATGTTAACATATTTTAATGAAGTAAGAAAAAATTTATGACTCGGGTCATAAACCTGACTGAATCTAATAAATTATCTTCATTTAAATATAAGATAAAAATACAAGTAAAAATAGTTAGTATTAATATTTTTTATAACAAAAAATTCATCATATTGACCTGTATAAGAAAAAAAACTCGTTAAAAAAAAGAGAGTCATGAATCTCAATCCTTAAACAACCCAATATTAAATAATAAAATTAAAAAAAAAACAAAATAAATAAATAAGCGACTCGTATTAACCTAAGATAACATGTTAAATATGTGATCCGAGTTATGAGGTCAAGATAACTTCATACAAAGCAAATCATAAAATATTATGATGCTTGATTAATAAGTACATTTTTATTAAGGTTTTATACCAACATTTTGTACTTGAAATATCAATAACTTCTTAACTAAAGCATTTTTATAATAACAAGCTTGATATTATAAGATACCTTAAATTTATGGTAAATGTTCATCTTAAATGCAAGCCTATCATATAAATCAAAGGATTGATTGATAAGTTCAACTATTGAAATTGAGAAGATAAAAAGAGGTTGAAGCTTAGAAAAGATATACTAGTTTAGTTCAAAGTAGAACATTATTCAGTCATTGGATCATGTTTGGAATTGTAGACCTTGGATTTCAATTTGGTTTATATGGTTAGAAAGTTAAGATATAGGCCTAAAATATTTATACGAGTGCAAGAATCAATTTTACTATTTGAAAGTCCAAATCTTAACAACAATAAAGAAGTACAAATCTGTCCTACAGCACAGACATTGTTCAGCATTCACCCTATATCTCAAGTTCTAAAAGTCTGAATAACTGAATTTGTTTTTATGTTGGAAAGTTGAGACAATTTTCTAAAACTTTCATGAATAAACTCTTTTCAAATTTGGCATCATCAATAAAGTTTTGTTCAAACAAACAAATAAGGATTGTTATCAAGTCAAGATGTAGTCACCCATTCAACAATTAGTCAACAAATCAATAGTTTCTAATTTTGACCTATAAAAAAAAGTATTTGTCATACATTTAAGTATCTTGGTTTTCAAATCAAGATCATGTTCTTACTCTTTTTTTATTGTAATGCTTAAGTTTTGCTTATATTAATCTCTTGTTTATACTTCTCATTTTCTTTCATTACTTAATTAACTTTTATGTTCTTATCTTATTCATTTATGTTTCTCTATTTTATTATGTTTAGTTAAGTTTATTACATCAAGGTGAAAAGGTTACACTAATGATAATAATATAAACTCAACGTGGACCTTAATGTTTAATATTAACATGTTTTGTATTTGTTATCTTGTTCACTTTTAATACTTTGTTGTTAAATAATTAATCTAGATTTGTGTTTTATAACACTTGTTACAACAAATACTTGGTACTTTCATAGTTTAACCATATGATATAATTGACACTTGTGCTATGAAAAGAACTTAATTTGTTGTTAACATAAATTATAATGATAAATACCTGATAAAATTTATAAATATTAGCATTATTTGAATAAGATAACTAATGTCATCATATTAATAATTCATAATCCGATTACAACCTCTTTTGTGTGTGGTTTCTAGTTGAATAATAAAAAGAGTTTATGTTATACTTGTTTGAAATACCATTAGTGGATCCTATAACCTTGATAATTGTTTTTATTATTATTTAATCTTCATATTAATCTTACATCTCAAAGTTCTCTTAACTTATTATTATTATTATTATTATTATTATTTGTACAGTTAACCTCTCTGTGGTTCGACCCCGATCTTGTCAGGTTATTTATTATTTTGACATTCCTACACTTGAAAGAAGACATAAATCATTTGGTCATGTCAATGCTCAATTCCCAACAATCTAAATATAAAAAAAACAATTGAAAAAAATATCAATAAATAACAAAAAAAAAGCGAACCCACGCAAGTCTGATAAACCTCAAAAGCTATATTAAGCAAATGAGATAACCTAATAGAAGAAATCAAAAAAATTATAAAGTATAATTAAAGAAATAGAATTGTCGTGCATTAACCTTTCCCTTTAAAAAAATATATTCTTCGGGTGTGTTTTAAGTGTTTTTCTTCATTTTGTTTTTTCTCTTGCATTATCCAATTGTTTCATTTAATTAACTAAAAATACAAAGAGAAATTTTTCTTTGGGTTCTTCCGATAATGAGTTTCAGCCAGTGATACGCAACATGGTTTTAAGATTAGCTCAATATCCGATCATCATTTCTATTTAGGTCTTATTTGTTTTCATGTTTCAAATGCGCTTTTAAAAAAAATAATTTTTTTTTGCTTTAAGTTAATAGTTTTTTTAGTGTTTCCAGATTATTTTGATGTGTTGATGTGAATAATAATTTTTTTAAAATAAAAAATATTATTTTGATATATTTTTGAGTAAAAAACATTTTAAAAAAACAACTGCAACCACACTTTCAAACATGTTCTTCATCGGTAAGAAGGTTATTAGTAAGATTTCCTTCCATTTAATTTGCATTAAGAAAATATTAACAAAACATGACGGGGAATGTTAGATTTTCACACCGTAGATAAGGAAATAAATATTATTTCTTAATCATGGCAACCATCAAGATCATCTTCCCATATAATAAATCTTGATAAAGTTTATAAAAAAACTTGATTTTTTTAATATTTTTCATTAATTTCCATAAAATTAAAATGGAGAATTAATTGACCAATAACTTCAATGTTTAATTGAGTTAATAAAAAACCACTTAATTGATCACTAAAAAAAAAGATTGAATATTTATCTAAATCTTGAATTTTGTCCATTAAAATTTAATGATTTTAAATTAATAAAATTAAATTTTATTATAAAAAAAAGAATCAACCAAAAACAGAATATTTTCTTGATACCTAAAGATCTTCATACATGATTAGTACTTAAAAGTATATTTTTATCAAGATTTTATATTATTATTTTGCACTTAAAATATTAATAACTCCTTAATTAAAGTATGTTTATAATAACATATCTAATAAATAGAAGATACCTTTAATTTATGATAAATATTCATTTTAAATGTAAGCTATCACATAAATAAAATGATTGATTGATAAGCTTAAAAAATAAAATTAAAAAAACAAAGAGAGGACTAAGTTTAGAAAAATGATACTAATTCATTCAAAATTGAAACACCATTTGGTTATAGAGTCATATCTAGAACTGTAGATTTTGAATTTCACATATGGCTAGAAACCTAAGACATAGGCCTAAAACATTTATGATAGTCCAAGACTCAATTCTATAGTTTGAAAGTTCAAATCTTAGCATCAAAAGAAAAATTCAAATTTGTCTTGCAACTCAGATATTATTCAGTGTTTAACCCATATCTCGAGTTTTAGAAGTTCAAGTGGACTAATGTTTTTTGTATGGAAAGTTGAGACAATTTTCTAAAATTTTCATGTAAATAATATGTTCAAATTCTGATGTTAGTAATGATATTTTCTCCATACAATAAGATAAGAATTGTTACCAAAACCAAGATGTGACTACCCACTCAACAATTATTCATCAAATCAATAATTCTAAATTTTAGCCTATAAAAGAAGATATTTGCCATGTATTTAGGCATCTTGATTTGCAAATCAAGATCATGTTCTTGCACTCTTTTTATATTTTTATAATGCTTAAATTTTGCTTTCATTAATATCTTATTTAAGCATTTCATTTTCTTTTCTTTACTTAGTTAACTTATATCTTATTTATATTCTTATCTTGTTTATTTATATTTCTTTCTTTTATTATGTTTAGTTAAGTTTATTATGTCAAGATGAAAAGGTTACACTAATAGTGTAAGAATACGTATAGTATAAACTCAATATAAACTTTAATGTTTGATACTAACATATTTTATATTTATTATCTTACTCATTCTTAATACCTTACTTGTCAAATAGTTAATCTAGATTTGTGTTGAACAACCCCTGGTATAACAAATACTTATCATTTTTATATCCCAACTATATGATATAATCGACACTTGTGTTATGAAAGAAACTTGATTTATTATTAACATAAGTTATTACCATGAATACCTGACAACATTTATAAGTATTGACATTACTCAAATTAGATAATTAATATAATTATATTAATAAATTACAATCCAATTGGAACCACCTTTGTGTGTGGTTTCTAGTAAAATAATAAAAAAAGTGTATATTATACTTATTTGAAATACCATTAATAGATCCTCTAATTTTAAAAATTATTTTATATTTGTTTAAATCTTTAAATCAATAACACATTTCAAAGCTCTCTGCAACTTTTTTTTGTTATTATTTATTTTTTTATTTATAGTTTATACAATTAACCTTCTTGTGGTTTGACCTCAATCTTGTCGGGTTATTTATTATTTCGACACTCTTATACTTAGAAGGAGACATCAACTATTTGATTGTGTTAACTCTCATGTTTATGATAAAATCATAAGCAATGAGAGGTCTACCTTGAGTTTTTTAAAGGCCTTTTGGCACTCTAATATCCAATTAAAGTTAGAAATATTTATTAAAGTTTTGAAGAAAGGTAAGTTGGGCTCCTTAAAATGAGTAATGAATCTTTTATGGGTTACCAATCTTCTCATAAGGTGTTGAACCTTTTTCATTGATCGAGGGAGACTGACTAAATCAAGTGGATTATAGTAAGTCAACTCTCATTTGGTTTAATTTTAAATTTAGGTTATGCAAGAAGTTGCGTCGAAGTTTTTTTTATGTCAATTTTATTATTTTTTCTCTTTTTTATTCTTAAATTTTTTTACCAATTGGTTGTTATGCCTTTAGACTAATTAAATCAATTAAGAGATGTTGGGATAATTTCACATCATTTAATTTTAAATAGACTAGGTGAGTAGTCAAATAATAAGAATTTATGGTTGACTCGTTAGGCTCAATATAATATAAATACAAAAATAATTTTTTATAACCTTGATTTTTTTTTATTATGTTCAAAAAATTCTTAATCTAACTTATATTAAAGCGCATACATGTAAACAATCAGTATGTTATATAATGGAGATACACATCTAAACAAATCCCTACTACATTTATATTAAATTTAAACTTTCAATATTTTAGTAAGTATGACTAAACAAAAATTTCTTTCGCTACCAAGTAAAAAAGCTCTTACATGTGACTTCATCATAATCACAAAACCTTGTAAATCAAAAGTTTGTAAACAAAAGGAAACCAAAAAAAAAATTGTTGTGAAATTATTGTCCCAAAGTTTCTTCATGAAATTTTACATATTTATGACCAAGATCTTTTTGATAGATTAATTATGACCATAAAATTCAGGTACAAATCTGTTAAAAAAACATTAAGCAAGAAGGAAAAGGAAAGAAAAAACTTTGCAACTGATTTTGTGACTACATGGCTTGAGTTTTAAGACAATACCACAAATAATAATAATAATTATGACCCAGATTTGCGTCTAGCCACAAACTAGTCAGAAATAATAAAAACATTTGCCACAAATTTATTCTCAACTACAAATTTCAATTGCAATTGTCCTAGTTTTAGTAGGATATTAGTTACATTATCCACGCAATAATGCAAGTTAATTTTTTTTATATATAAAAAAACTAAGATTCAAATTTATGTAAAGTTATACCTATAAGTTTTGAGTTTGGTTGTAATGCCTGATTCAAGAGTAATATTTATAATATTAATAATAAAATTAATAAAGAAAAAAATCAACAAGAAGAAAAAAACTAATGAAGAAAAAGAAAAAGAATCGAATTAACTGCGTTAACCCCTCAAACCAAGTTAACCCGTCAAACCTGGGATTCACGTCATGAAAGTTTAATAACTAAATAGAAAAAAAATAACAGGTTAATATGTTAAACTCAGAATACGTGTCATGAAAATCTAATAATTAAATAGAACGAAATTTAGCATTAACAAACTAAACTAAACAAAAAAAATTAATTAAAAAGAAGAAAAAAAATTCCAAGTTAACCCATCAAACTAGGGATCCATATCATGAAAATATGATAACTAAATAAAAACTTTAACATTAAAAAATTAAATTAAATAAAAAAATTCATTAAAAGAAAAAAATACAAAGAAAAAAGCAAAAACAAAAAACTTATAAAGGCATAAAAAACAAAAACAAAATAAAAATGAAATAAAAAAGACAACTTAGTATTTTAGTATATATGATTATTATTATATTATTAGAATTATAATATATAAGTTCAATGAAAATAAAGGTGTGGGAAAGCTACAGTTATTTTTCCATGCTTTTTTATATAAAATATATATATAAAAAAAGTTAAGATTCAAATTTCTATAAAGTTATACCTATAAGTCTTGGGTTTGGCTAAAACGCTTAATTTAAGAGTAATATTTATAATATTAATAATAAAATTAATGAAGAAAAAAATCAACAAGAAGAAAAAAACTAATGAAGAAAAAGAAAAAAAATTGAATTAACTGCGTTAACCCCTCAAACCAAGTTAACCCGTCAAACCTGGGATTCACGTCATGAAAGTTTAATAACTAAATAGAAAAAAATCTTTTGACAAGTTAACCTGTTAAACCCAAGATATGTATTATAAAAGTCTGATAATTAAATAGAAAGAAATTTAATATTAATAAACTAAACTAAACAAAAATTAATTAAAAAAAGAAAAGCAAAAATTTTGAGTTAACCCATGAAACTTGGGATCCATATCATAAAAATATGATAACTAAATAAAAAAAATTAACATTAAGAAACTAAATCGAAAAAAAAATTCATTAAAAGAAAAAAATACAAAGAAAAAACAAAAAACCCATAAAAGCATAAAAAATAAAAAATGGAATAAAAAGAAGAAGACATCTTAGTATTTTAGTATATATGATTATTATTATAATTATAATATATAAGTTCAATGAAAATAAAGGTGTGAGAAACCTATAGTGCTTTTTCCATGCCTTTTAAAATATTATTAATGGTATTTTTCTAAGAATCATTGATTGGAGATAAAAAAGAATAAATAAATACAAAGTTGATTAAATATTTTGATTAAAAAGTTATATGTTTGTATGGATGTCATGTCCTGAAGAAACAAAAACAAATAAAAAAAGTATTAATATTCAAAATTATTATAATTGTTAAATTTATTTTATGTGATTTATACCTTACATATTTTTTAAATTTTAGGTTATCAGTCTCTGTAATTTTAAAATTTTTTATTTTGATATTAAACTTTATTTTTAAGTTATTTTTATGGTTAGAAGAGAGAGAGAGAATTGTTGGATTTCAACGGAGAGAAAAAATTGTTGTTGGTGACGATTTAGGTAACAAAAATAGTCGTTCTTTGTGTTGATGCTTCCATACGAGGGGGTTATGATTAGTTTTTTAAAAAAAAAAACCTTAAAAACACCTAAAAATAGATCTAGACTTGAGAAGACTTTTTGGTTTCAGGTTAATTTTGGGTTTTAAACCATTCTTTTTTTTTTAAGTGTTTTTATAGTTCATAAAATGATTAACAAGATTTTTAGGGTGTTTTTCTACATATTTTGAGTTAAAATAAATTGAAAATAAAATTTTACAATAAAATATTTTTTTTCTAGCCACACAAGTGGCTGAATTCTAAGCTTAGCAAATAAGGCGTCACCTATCTCATTAAACTTAAAAAAAAAAAGGTTCGTGCACAAACCATAGCTTCAATGGCTAGGTGATGGGCCTGACTTGCTAGGCCTTGCAACACGAGGTCTAATTCTTTTCTTTTAAAAATGAATTTTTTTAATTAGTGCCTTATTTTTCATAAATTTTAAAAAATAATGTTTTGGTATTTGATTTAATTAATACTCATTCTCTATAATTGTTTTTGTTAATTTAGCTATTTTTAGATTGCAATTGTTTTTTTCAATGATAGTGAATGTGTTTAATTTTTAAAGAAACTAGTATGATTTATCTGTGAGATTTTTAATAAATTTATATTTTATAAAAAAATTAATATATACAACCTTGCATAACATTTTTTTCTTTTATATTATTCACGTAATTTTAAAAGTTAACAAGAATTATATTTTTATTATATTATTAAATTAATCAAGATAATATAATTATCGAATTTCTCTTACTTTTTAAAAAACATAAGCTTCTTTTAAACTTTTTTTCTTTTTTGGTTAAAAAAATTGGAGCTTAGATTTTTTATAAATAATGTACAAATAAAATCATTGAGATATTTTATAAATATTTTACATATATATTTTTATAATATTGTAAAATGTTTATCTTTTGCATTTAATTATTATTGTTATTTTTCTTCTTTATTTTTTTTATGGATATCTTATTTTTTAATTATTTTATTAAATTAATGGTGTTTGTTAACCTTATCTAACTTACCAACTTTTTTTTTTTTGAAAAATATTTACATCTTTTTGATAAAAATATATAAGACACCCAGCATTACGCAAGTTATCTACATGGTAATCTACTACACCAATACACATATACAAGTAGAGGGATTGAAATATTTGCGTACCCAAATATGAAATAACCCATTTTGCATATCCATGAAATCGTAATTTCCATATAACTATGCCCCAATGTATGAATATAATATACAATCATTTAATTAATTAACCTTAATTATGAACTCAATCCTCCCCTAAGCAATATGTAAGAACACTAGCTAGTTGTTCTCTATAACTAAAACCTAGCTACGCGACTTTTCTTCTTGCTTTGCAGCAATCATCATGCTTGTAAGCTTTTCTCTAGCTTCTCTTTCTATAGGCCACGTTACATTAGAAAGGAGAGAGCTGTTCCTTGCACATGCATGTTACCTGAGATATTGAAGTTTGAATTGTTAAGTACATATTGAATTGATCAGGCCACAAAATCTGGTAATAGTTGAGCAGGAAACCTCTTTCTGTTTTGAATGTCAACACTCTCAAAACCAGAGCTGGAGTGAGAATTTTGTGAGGTGTTAATCCCAGAAAAGTCAGGTTCACTTGTTCCAATTTCTATTCTTCTTCCACCCAGCAGAATGTTCTGGCTGGAAAGGTAGTTTTGCTGAGTTCCTGAAAGAGAAAGGTTCTCACAGTGTGGTAAGCCAAGAGTGAGGGAGACACTATTTCCACTAAATCTTGGGGTCAGCTGCTCAATGTTAAACCTTCCAAGATCTCCCATTGGATATGCTCCAAAAGATCCATTGCTGCCAGTGATTAGAGGATAACCATCCTTGGTCAACCTTTCACCACCAAAATTCACACCGATTTCCCTACTTGTCTCACCATGTTTCACGTCCATGTCCATGGAGAGGATACTACTTGGAGAATTCTGCAAGTCACCGCTCCTTGGTTTCTTTGAACTTTGAGCAATTCCTTCCATTTCAGCTGGCCCAATAAGTGTAAAACCAGCTTGCTGTTGAAAGGATGCTCCCATGGGAGACATTGAGATTGTTGGGTTTGAAAATCTAGTAGGAGAACCATTCTGGTTGGTGGGTTTTTCAGGTTGTTTTGATTGAAGTACTACTCCCTTAAGTTGATCCATGTGATGTGTACTGCTCTCTCCTGGTGCACTAGAATGGGACCCAGAATCTTTCTTCTCATTTTTACCTCCACTCTCCTCAGAACCATCCTTCTTATGCTCTTTGAGTTCCTCCAAGTACATTTCCTCAACCATAGGCTTCCACAGCCGAACTCGAGCATTTATAAACCAATTAGACACCTGCATATACATGATCAGTTCATATTGGATAATGATTCATAGCAGAAGGAGGAAATCAGTCACCTACCCTATAATATATTGCTGAATATATATATATATATATAATTGACGCTGATATTGAAGAGGACTAGAGTTTATACCTGGCTCCTAGTAAGCCCTGTTTGTTTAGCAAGCATGTGCTTGTCAGAATCCTTTGGATAACTGTGTTCAACCAGAAGCAAAACATTTGTCACAAAATCAAACTAAGAAATAGCCAATGCACGCATATTTAATAATGAAGCCATATATATATATATATTAGTTTTATCTGTGAGGTGAAGCTCCCATAATGGTTATTACTATATTCATATTTTCTCTTGCACTACTTATCAGAGGAACATACGGGTGAAGGAAGTGCTCGAAGAGCCAAGCGCGAAGAACTGAAACAGCACGTTCAGGCAATCCTCTCTGGGGTCTCCAAGCATTGTGTTGGACTATTCCAAGTTGTTGTAGTGCTCGCTGTTGTCGAAGCTGATGATCCACATACCTTAGTCTTGAACCTTCTACCTTTGCTCCAATGCAATCCTCTTCACCCAAGCTCTTGCTCGTGGCCCTGATTTGTGAAGCGATTGTGTCTTTAAGACTCCTGAATTGCCTTGAGATAGTCTGTAATGCTAGGGCAGTGTATGATTTCGCTGCACCGTATCCTGCTGCTTGCTCGAATGAGGAAACTACTACTTGCATCTGGTGGTTGTATTGCCTGTATCTTTGGTCCACCTTGAAAGTTTCCAAAGCAAGAGACAGATAAAGTACAATAGGACCACATTAGACTTGAGCACTTGGTCTAGGGATGGAAAAGAAAAGAAAGCAGGACTGTGACTTTAGTGCCTGTTTCAGGTTATAAGATCATCAACTTGCATTTCACCAAATAATTTATCACGACCACAAGAGAAGAAGAAAAAAGAAGAAGAAAAAGGGAAGAAACAAGGAAAACAGCAGGGGTAATTGATATAACCACGACTACCATGAAATTGACCTTGTTAATGGACCTGTTTGACAGGGACCTAACTTAAATGCCAAGAAAAGACGAACATACATAGTTTGTATTAATGGAAATAAAGTCTCTCATGCTCTACAGTAATTTCCACCATGCCAAGCTACCATCTCCTCTTCATTTTCATCTTCAAGATATTAGTAGGAGAATTATACACATATATAGGTCACTACCGAAAAGAAAATGTACGGATTGTATAGCTAGATTTAGTGGTGACCAGAATTTTCAGTGACGAGTTCAGTTTTCGTTGATCCCAAAATCAATTGACGAAGACCTTACTCTACTTATAATCCAAGTACTTAATTTCAACATTATTTACTGTGGAAACAGCACACGTGAATTTACATGTAGCATTTGAAAGGAAAGCGGGTAATATTTTTTATTTTGACAGGTAAAAAATCTAAAGATGCCATCAAAGGAAAGCAGCCACAGAAGTATGCAACTTATTTTATACACACACACATACATGTACGTACCTCATCAAGCATGGTTACAAGCTTTGCCTTCTTCATTTGCAGCTCCTGCCTATGGGCTGTCGTAAGGTCAGCTCCACGCTTAGCGCTAGTTTCACCAACAGCTTCACCACTACCATCAGAACGATCTCCAGTTATAGATTCTTTAGTCATCTTCATTTTCTCTTTAGTCCTTGCTATAATGCCACTCTTTATCAGGTCTTTCCCCACATTAGCAACTTCATCAAGCAACTCCTGTGTAGCTCTTAGGTACTTGGATCCCAAAACCATGTTTTGCATACCGGAAACCCCATTCGATACTGCCGAAACAGACGGCGGAGAGTTCCCAGAAAGTCTGATTTCATCACCTGAAGACACAACCGAAACATGAGGATGCAATGCTTGAATCTCATGCTCATTGCTTATAGCTCTACTGTAGGGTGTCGGTGGTGCCGGTGCTTGCTGAGACGAAAGGCTTAGAGATAATCCTTGCCTTCCTGGAGACACCACCACCGGCCTCCGAAAACCCACCTGGGACGACATGACATCATGGGCCCCACTAGACTCACTAGCTGCAGCAGCTGATGCGACCGAATTCTGATCTATAGAACCCCAGATGTTATAGTGAACACTAGGGACAACCCCGTGTAGGGACGATGGACGGCTGTGATTTTCGGGAGCTGAGGAAGTGATGTTGGAAGAGGGTACAGGAAGGGGGATGCCGACAAAGTGGTGATTCTGCGGCGGTCCATGGGAAAGGCTATTGTTAACAGTGTTACTGTGGTTGAAGAAGAGCATATTTGGAGACTGTTGTTGGTGCTGCTGTTGAGCAGCGTCAGGGTAAGATGAGAGGTAGTTAGGGTTCATGAGATAAAGTGTCTGGATCCCATCAGATGGTGCAGCTGCTGCTTGGATTTCTGAGCTTCCGTGAAAGTACGTTGCCATTAAATATGATCTACAAAAGGCAAAGCCAATAACCTTTGAGACTTAATCCTATATGTGCAAGCAACTTTAATTGTGTATCCAAAGCTCGAAGCACTGAATGAAGAATCAGCCCATTTTGATGATTGATTCAGAGGAATTGGATCCTGAGTTAAACCTGAAGAAAATCTGGAGCAAGACACAAAAGAGAGTAATTATCAATCTAAATCTCCACAAGTACATGATAAAACAAAACATGTATACATGTAGTTTACCACACAAATCAACCACCTACTAGCTAGAAACTTAAGATCTGATCTGTAGAATAAGAAGAAGAAGAAGAAGAAGAAGAAAGGGAGGAAGTGAAGAACATGTGCTGAAGTTGTTTATATATTGCTATCAAGCTAGCTAGAGAGGGAGTGGACAGGAAACGGAGAGAGAAAGGGTGGGGGGAGAAATTAGTTAAGAACAGGACACAAACCCCATCAAAGATCTTCATTCAGAGACAGTAAATTAATGTATATAAAAATGTGAAAAATGGAAAGGAACCCATCAAAGAAGTTGCAGAGACAAGTTCAGTAATCAGTACCATTCAATTATGATTAAAGCAAGCAATTGCACACGAGGGATGGAAGGAAGCAGTGATGGCTAGCTATATATCCCTAAAAGGACATGAGTTTAATATATATGTATCGAATCCAACAAGTGTCTACCAGAACAGCAAGCTCTTTAGACTTGGGTAGGGGTCTGATCTTGTCAGAGAGACTGAATTTTTTGCTGCCGTTCTCCAAGAAAAATGACAATGATAAATACAAAAGAAAGATAGAGGCTTTAAAAAGCCTCACAAGAAAGATACCCTACTTTATTTTCCCACTAAAGTGTCCACACATTTATGGTTTTTCTTTTCATTTTCCATTATTTCTACACTGTAATTATAGTAATAATATCTTGTTGTTTTTGTTCTTTTTACATATTATCTACTATTTTTCTTTTTTATTTGTGTTTTTATATTGTTATTGCTTAAATTATTACCGAGTTTAGTATTATGATGCATTTAATAATTTTAAAAATACTTTTTACTTAAAAATATGTTTAAATAATTTTTTTCATATTCTTTTAAAAATAATAACACTTCTCATAAAAGTTTAAGAAAAGTATTAAAGTTCAATTTTTTTGAGAAATTATATAGTTTAATAGATTATGTTATTAAAAATCCTGCAACTTGATTGGTAGATTATGTTGTTTCCATTAGTAGTCTTTTTTTTAAAAAAAAAATACAAGTTACATTGTTGAGAACAACATAATTTATATAAATTTTCAAGATTACTCTATTACCAACAATGCAACCTAAAAAATTTATGAACAACAATACAACCCTTTATGGAGTTAAACAATATCCAAATTTAGGAGATTTAATTTTTATATATATATATAAAATAATTTTTAAAATAAATAAGCAAACTAAATGGATTGACCAACTAAAGAGTTGACCAAAGCAACCCTTTGAAAGTGTCATAATCCAACTATTTGATGAGATACTAAAGTGTCATGTTTTTATGTGTGGTTTGGATCAAGTTAAATTAAATTGATTAGGTCAATTAATCTTTGACTAGGTTTAATTGGATTAATTTTAGTTGGTTTTAATTTAAATTTGATTTCAATTACATCTCGAGTCACTAGGCATGTTTTTAAATTTATTTGATTTTTTAATAAAAAAATAAAACATCTAAGATTCTGATAAAAATAAAAAAAAGAATCTAAATAAATGCTCAAATTTTAGATATTCTTTTATTCCATTCCATGTAACTTGTACTGGTGGTAGTAAAGCAATTTTTATAAATTTATTGTTTTTTTAAGTTGTGTTGTTATTATAAAAAAATTATATAAAGTATGTTGTTTCTAATCATATAACCTATTAAAACGTGCTATTTTTTTTTTAAATATTTTACCTATGTCACTTTCCCATATTTATTTACGGGAGAGTGTGCTATTTTCTCAAAAATAAAAATAAAAATAAAAATTAGAAGAAATTCTTACTTCTTCACTATTTCGGGTTAGGTACCTTCTACCTCGTGTGTGGGTTTAAATAAACACGAAAAATTCCACTGATTTGACCTTCCATTTCAAATCATTCAATGCAGGCACGTTTGATAAGAAACTATAAAATAAATACGACAGATCTATTTAGCTATAGAGAGCAGCATGACCGCGGCTCAAGGAAAGCAACACTTCAGCAATAGTTAAGCTTACCGCTTAATAAAAGATTTCAAGAGTTATTTATTTATTATATTTTATAAAATAAAAATTATTAATATTTAATAAAAAAATATAAATATAAAATAAAAAATTTTAAAAATCATACTGGCTAGATCTACATTAAAAATAAAATAAAAATTAAAAATTAAATATAACTTTTTATTCATTTTAAACAGTAAAAAAAAGGGAAAAAGAATATTTAGATTTAGAGGGTAGTTGAGAATATGATAATAATTATTTTTTAAAATATTTTTTATTAAAATAATATTTTTTATTTTTTTAAAAATATTATTAACATTATCACATTAACACATCTAAAAATAGCAAAAAAATTTAATTTAAAGTAAGAAAATTATTTTTGTTAAATGTTTTTGAAACACAAACTATTAAAAAAAAAAACAAAGAAAGTGGGCCAGAGAACAAGCAGCTGAATAATGAGGAACTATCCGGCTCCACAAAGGGTTTTGGATTCATTATAGAGTAAGCTAAGCTAGAGAGGAAAAGGGTTAAGGAAGTAATCTTATTGGCCTATCGTTAGACCTTATGAAAATATCTCCTTGTCCTCCACTATTCATACACTGTTTACCATGTGTGTGTTCGTAGTTTGCTTGCTTGCTTTTGTTTTTTCTGCGGCTGGATGCAAGGGATTCATATGGAGATGAAGTGTTTGTGATATAATCCCCACTCTTTGAAAGCAACTACCATTATCAAACGAAGTCCTTCAAGTGACCCTCCATCACGACCGTTTAATCTAGCTACTAGTGGAGGCACATGTCTCCGTTAATTCCACCTATTATTAACCATCCCCAGTTTATTTTATTCATTTCAATCTTAAGGAATTTTGTATATATAGCCTTGGATTTTAATAGCTTTCTCTCTATTATTTTTTTAAATTTGTGCATATGGATAAGGTCGGAGACATATTTTGTCGAGAATATTACATCTTTCACATTCATATATATATATATATATATAATTTTAATTCCAAAATTTAAACGGTTAGTTGTAATAAAATGAATACTTTTATATTATTATTTTTTTCCTTATTACATGTATTGTCAAATGAGATATTTTTAGACATCAAAAAGAGGTCCACTATATTATATATGCTGCTCTCTCTCTCTCTCTTTTAATTTATTAGAGGAGATTGTGGATGTTAAGATTCTAATTAATAATCATTTATAATATCAAAAAAATAATTAACTCTTAATCTAGAAGTTGAACTTGTTGGATGAAACTTGATAAATGATTTTTTTTATTTATAAATAAAAGGCTTGAACTACCATGATGAAAAAAGTAATTAAAATCTTGCTAATTAATTAGTTAAGAGTTCCGTCCGAGTTGACATCCAATCAAAGAAAAGAAAGTTCTGTTGAATTTTCATGTTCAAGCTTAAGGAACTTTGCCTAGCCTTGGGTTTTAATTGTTTTCTCTGTTTTTTTTTTTAGAAAAAAAAAGCTACGTAGAAACTAATAGACATTAACCAACATGGAAAAATGTGAATTTACTTCTTCTACTTCTATTTTCATGGTATAGCTATAAGTTTTTGTTAATATAATTATGGTTTTTTTTAAAATACTTTTCACTTAAAAATACATTAAAATAATATATTTTTTATTTTAAAAAAATTATTTTTAATATCAGCATATCAAAATAATGATAAAATATTAATTTAAAATAAAAAATAAAAAATTAAATTTTTTTTAAAACATAAAAAATAAACAGCTAACTTAACTGGCAAGTATAGAAGTTAACATTTGCAACCAATAAAGAGTGCCAGCAATGGAATCTTATGGTTGACTTGGTAATCATTGCAGTTATTTTGGGCAATTATTAGTATAGAAAATTTAGTTTTTTTTAATAAAATAACACAAAAAAATGTTTAAATAATATAAATTTTTATTTATTTTGGTTCTAAAATACAACATGTAAAAAAAATAATATTAAATAAATATTTTGTTTTAAAATGCTATTTCTTTCAAAACATAATATTAAAAAGGGAAAACGAAGTTTGATTTTGTGACTAATCTTGCGAAGAAAAGTTGTTATTATTTTTTTAAACTATGTTATCAAGCAAGCAATTTAATTTAATTTAATATGCTAACCTTTATTATAAAAAAAAATATCAATCATTACCAGCTTTCTCCCTTATCGCTTCATGTTAAAGGTAATTGCATCACTGCTTCTCTGTAATTCTCTATCTTGTCACTGTCATTTTTTAGCATGACTTTTACGAGGGATTACAATGCCTTTTCGCCATAAAGAAAAGACGACCCGCAAATCAATAGTTTAAAAGAGAGAGCTTTGGGTAAAATCATGTGATTACATCACCAACAGGTCATCAGGCTAGTTCCCTCAGACCCATCATGAATCACCGATGCCTCTAATTAATGCCTTAATTTTTTATTTTATTTTTTAATGTATGATAGCTACGTATTAAAATTATACATTAAAAGCATGTTAGGTTTTGTGTTTTAAGAGTATTTTTATTTTTTAAGTTAATTTTTTTAATTGGCTTGCTATCGCTATCATGGTTGATTTAGAGATTAATTTAAATGCGCCGAGGCCATGTACCCTTGTCAACCTCCGCTCCGACCATGGCATGGCTAAAAAGTAAAAGGTTGTGGTTTTCCTGAAGTGCTTATATTTTTTAGTTTTCCCTTTTTGTTCGGTCATAATCTCGTAAGTCTTTATGCATACCCTTATATAAAGTTGGTTACTCAAAGCCTCATGCTGTTAATTATGGATTTAGAGAGGGCCATAGTCCCCAGTGTTTAAAAAATCTTCATAATCATCCCCAATTTTGTTATTTTTTCATACATTTTATATGAATTTAGATCCGTCGTTGCATTTGGGGTAAATGAATATCCATGTATAGCTATTAAAAACTACCAACTGCTACAAAACTTTTGATTGACTATTATTTCTTAATACAATATTGTAATATACTTTATTACTAATATGTAATTCCACCTCAAATCAAAGATAAAAATCGTTTAAAAAAACTATTTAATTCCCTAAAAATACGTCAATTCCATATATATATATATATATATATATAGTACTTAGTAGCACTTTGTTTTGACTGTCACAATATTAAAATTACTTACACACAAGCTATTTAAAAAAAATTCTATTCAACCACAAAAAAAATAAAATTCAAAAGACTTTTATTCGGACAAGCATGTATTGCTAATTTCCATTCACAATCCACAAAATTAACTATTTTAAATAAAATAATATAATAATAATGCTACTATTATTGTATGAAAAGTAATAAGAGGGAGCTTGAAATAAATAAAAATATATTATATTTGAATTTAAATAAAAAACTCCTTTATATTTAATAATTTTTTATATACACGAGTGACAGAAAAGGAAGCATGAGGTTGTTATCAATGTAATTAATAATGGGTAATTTATTCAATATAAATGTATTTATTTTTATAGAATCGTCATTTTACTATTTTACATGGAGATTGAATTTTATGTTTTTTTTAAAATTATATTTTATTCAAATTATTTTATCATATATTACTAGAAATTCTAAACAGATTATAAAAAGCAATGCGGAACATATTTTTTAATTAATGCAGAAAGATAAGAGCATTACGTTAAGCACCAAACTAAGATGATTAGTGTGTGTAATCATCTTGCATTATCACATCATTATGGGTTCCTTGAAACTGAAACGAGGATGACATTAATTAGGAATTTGACGAGGTTTTTACTTTTCCTTTTTGAGAAAAGTGGGCATTTAACTTTAAATTAGATATATTATTACTTGGAAGATATATCTTATCAAGAACATACATAAAAGAGAAGGAATCCATTTATTAATTACTCCGAAGAGGATTAATGAAGTTGATTGAAAGGGGTGGAATTAAGAATCTCTTTCTCTCCTGTAATTAATTAAATTATGGAACTACCAATTTTAGATGTCCACGACGGGCACATGATCCTTTTTGTCCTTTAATCCTAGCTCAAATAATGGAATTTACCTATCACCTCACTCGCAGAGATGCCTTTGGTTTACCATCCCTTCATAGATGTGACATTAACATGTTGGGCTTTATCACCACAAGAGGTTGCTCGTTGGTCTTTGCAATTTTTACTGGGGGGTGTGTGCTTGATATTATTGTAATTTTTGAAAAAGTAGGTGTAAATTTTTTTTTTTAAATTATATCCCTTTTCAAATAAAATGTACGTTTATTTTCCTGATTGTGTTGGTTGTTGCAGCAAACTACAAAAACTTGATATTTGATAATATGTAAAACGTTTATTATTATATGTGGACCCTACCAGTAATAACGTTTAAAACACAGGGTCATTGGAAGCGGATCCATTTAAGTGAATGTTGCGGGTGACTTTATTCTTCACGTGAAAAGTTATGTTGGATTCAAAGCTAAATATATTAAATTAAGTTTAATTTTATAAAATAAAAAATTATTTTTTATTGTATTTTATTCAACAATTAATATTTAATTTTATTCAATAATATTATATAAATTAGATTGAAATTGCTTAATAATATAATATTTGTAGAAATTGATTGCAATTTCAATTTTATCAGTGATTATATTCAACCTGATATTGTTGCCCGCTTAAAAAATTAAAAAAACTGTAGTTTTTGTTGGATATATTTCATGCGTGATAAAATTATAGATAGTTTAATGGATAAATAAAAAATATTTTATATAAAATATTATTTATTTCATGATATAAAAACAGTAGTTAAATCTATAATATTTAAATTAAAAATCATCAAAATAAATATATATTTTTTAAAATTATTTTATAGTCTTAATTTGAAAAGCATTATTAACCAAACACATTAAACTACTTTTTTTAACTTCAATTTCAACTATATTTTTAACCAAACATATATAAATACCAAACTAATCTCAATTAAAATTTTTTTTATAAAATAATATTTTTCAAATCATAACAATAAAAACTACTACAATACAAAACACACTTTAAAAACTTTCAAGAGTTAGTTTTTAATAGTATCTATACAAAATGATGGTCCATGGATTGGCGAGGAGGTAAATTACACCAATACATGTGTAAGTGTGAGGAAAGAGTTTATATATAATTTTAATTATTTGAAATTTAAAAAACTTTATGTTCTGGAAACAATTTAATAGGTTTATATATATATATATGCTCAATAACATAAGAATAAATGTATATAAAGATAATCAATGGTGGTGGTTGGTTCAAATAGTTCTATATTTATTTCTTTTAAATTAGATTTCAAGTTTAAACCTTATAAATAAAATATATTATTATGGAGAAAACTTTATCTTTTAAAGGACGACCCAACCCTACCAAATTAATTGGGATTCATTGAACTTTTAAAAAATTTGAAACAAAAAAAAATGCATATAAGGATAGAAATACATTCCTCATTCAATTCATAGAACAAAAATTATTGTTATCCTAAATTATACATTTTAAAGTGTTTTAAAAATTGATTTCTCTCTCTAAATTTATCTATTTTATATTCATACATTTTATTATAATTTTTTCTTAAATGAAATAAATTCATGAATAATTATTCAATCTTCGTATTGATATTTTTTTAAATTACATTAATTTTGAAATGAATATTTTTATAAATCACAAAAATAGTTACATCTCTTTTATTTTTTAGAATAAGAGACTCTATCGTTTCTCTAGAAACATTCCAATAAAATTAAGCAAAATCATCAAAAGAGATGAGGTTACAGTTTTGAATTTCATCTTTGCCGAACTTTCTTAAAATTAAATTTATAAAAAAAAGTTAAAATTTTATAAATTATTTATAGTTAAATTTTTATTATATAGATTTTTTATAATTTTATTTTATAAAATTAAGGGAAAATAAAAAATTATTTTTTTCATTTTCATAATAAATAAAAAAATTTAAATTTAAGAAATAAAAGCCTTGCACACCCCATTATAGTGGTGAGCAAAAAAATTAAGAAATCAAGAAAAATCTGAAAATCTAAAAAACAAATAATTAATAAAATGAAACGGTTAAAAAAACCAATTAAATTTTTGAAAAAACTGGTTAGTTTGGTTTTAGTTTTATAAGCAAAAAAACTAAAAAAACCAAATCGAATTAAAATTAAAAAATAAAAAAAACTGAGCCAAACTGGTAAAAATAAATCCAAAATCAAGTTAAATTGAAAAAACAAGCAAAACCGGTTTAAATTGGTTTGAGTCCTAAAAAATCAAATCAAAATTGATCAGTTTAATCCAATTTCAATTAGATTTTATTTTTTTTTAAATTTTAATTTATTTGTTTTAATAGAAACTAAATTAAACCAGAATAAAATTAATTACGGCTGCTCCATCCACGAGAAACTGGCCTTGGGAAGCCGAGACTCGGGCACACCTATACAGTGAGTGCCCATCCTTATCAACATATTGTGTTTTTTTTTTTTTTAAAGAATCAAGATGAACGACGTTGCTCACACTTGTATTCTTCAGTAATTGTAGTGTTATCGAAAAATTAACCTCGGATGATGCATGGTTTTTTTATTATAAAAAAATTAGATATTTTTAGTTAATTTTATTCTTTGATTCTGTATTAGTATATATATTTTTTTAATATTTTTTACTTGAAGAGGGTATTATTCCTAGTTTAATTTTTCAATTCAATATTATTAAGATATTCTAGTGTGTGTATGGAATTGTAAAATTTTTTTAACAAATAAATAGATGAATAAATAACATTAACAATTTTAAGAGTATTCTCCTTGTTACCATATTTTTATTTTTTGAGAATTTGATTTATAATAATTTTTATTACTTTTTACTTTCTTCCGTGTCAATATTTGGTGTCAAAAACTAATAATTTTTAAAATTTTTAATTAGAAGTCATAAATAATATGTATTCCAGCTCTATAATTCATAATAATTAATTTTGCATAATTCATAATAATTAGTTTTGCATGTGTACGATAGAGTTGAGAGGTTTTCTCCTTAAAAAATAATGTATAGAAACTAATGTGTTATTTTTATTTATATTAGTTATTGTTATTGGAAATTCTAGTAGTAATATCCATAATACGATAACTTGTATAAAAATATTGTGTTAGAAACTCATGATTAAAATATTTATATAAAAATATTATAAATTTAAAATAAAGTAACTCGTATTTAAAATAATGTTTGTAGTAGAAGGTCTACACTAAAGAACAAGTTCGTTATAACATGAAGAGAGTGATATAAGAGTATTTTTTATGAAAAAATAAATATTATTTTAAAATATTTTTTTTAATTTTATTTTTCTATTTAATATTATTATGTTTTTTCTTAGTTCAAATGAAGATTTTTCCTAGTTTACCTTTTCTATTTAGAATTATTAAGATTCTTTTTATACAAAGAGTTGTCATAATTTTTTGATAAATGTGTTTGAATATATATATATATATATATATATATATATATATTTTAAGAGTTTCTCCATAACTATTATATTTTTTTGTCTTTAATGGTTTTTAACTTGTAACAAATTCTTAATTTATTATTAACCTTTGCTTCCTTATACATCACAATAATTCTAAGATTTATTAAAAAAGACACATCAAAATAATCCTCTTAATTCATTATAAAACAACAAAAAACCCATAAAAACTCAAATTCGTTTTTTAATTAGGAGCTCCTGATCCACGTTTTCCAATTAAGAAGGGGTTTCATTCTTTCAAATCAACTCATTGTATCACGATGCCTCCAAGGATAGCCCTTGTAATTAGAATAGATGCAGGGATAAGGATTTTTTGTCCTCCTCTCTCCTCAGTTTTTCCTTACATATAAACACTAAAATGTAACACTATGAGGATTAAAATGACAATGAAAGTAAAAATAAAAATGTTTTTTTTTAAAAAGGTGAGATTTCTACAATGATCTGCTGCTAGAATTTTTTCTTTAAAAATCGAAGGAACAGTGCATGGACTTCAAAGTTTAATCTATTGTATTAGTTAATGTGCCCTCGTGATGTTGCAACTATTGCAGCTAGACTTCAAGTTAATTTCTAACGCAATAAAAAATGCATTGCTAATGTGGATGTGTATTTTTAGTATCATTTCATTAGTTAACATTGTCATTACTCATTTCACCCCTATTTTAAATATATTTTTCAAAAATAAAAATAAAAATAAAAATACAAAAATGCCAGAATTCACAAAAAATATATTGTTAAAGCAATTTGACCCATTTTTGATCATTTTATAATTTTGAACCATTTTGTGTATTGTTTCTATATGGAATAGATTTTTAAAAACAAAAACTTTTAGTAAAAAAGAAGAAGAAGAAAAAACCATTCCAACAATTTTTTCTTCTTCTAGTGAGTAAAATATAATTAAATAAGTAATAAGAATTAGTTTAGTTTTAAAAAATAAGTACAAAGTTATCTTAAAAGAGAAAAACTTTTTAGAATAACCTAGAAGGTAGGGGAATTCTCTAGAAAAATCAAGAAAAAAAAAGAAATTTCTAGAAAAATCTAGAAAGATAAAAGGGTTGAGAAGGCTCATTATAATATAAATAAACATACATATCTAGACACCTCACACATAATAACATCACAACAAAATAAGATCTCAAAAAAAAAAAAACCAAAACTCGTGATTTCTCAAAAAAATAAAAACCATTAAAATATAGAATCCACATAAAGACTAGCCATCATCTCTCATTGTGAGTAACATTGCCACCAGCCATAAATGACAGCAGCAACACTATGCAACAACTTTTAATTCCATCGTGAATGATAGCAAGAGAGTCTCTATCTTTGCCAGGAATTTTTCCATAACCAACATTGTGACAAACACTCTTCATCCCCAACACAGACCATTGTCACCTCCTAACACCAATTGAAGCACCATCCTCTCTCTAAATTGCTCATTCTTCTTATCAATGACAATCATTGATTCCTCCATCGCCATTGTGAAATCATTCCATACAAACACCAACATCAACACTAATAATTATGATACAAAACCTATAAACCAATATCAATAATTGTGACACAATATAAACCAATATCAATAATTGTGACACAAAACCTGTAAAGAAAAGAATTAAAGAAGAAGAAAGGTTACAATAAAGAGGGGGGGCGAAGAGAGAGAGAAGAGGACTAAAGACTTGGAAGACTAGATCTTTTTCCTCGAGTAATGGTGGTGATCACCGTAAATGTAGGAACAAAGAGAATTTAAAGAAACTTCATATTCATCAGCTCATGCTCCTCCATTAGTGGTGGCGTTTAAGACCATATATTGACAATGGTGGTGGTACGTGGGTACACGTGCCATCACCATTCCAATAGTCTTCTAGCCTTGAATTTAGCAGATTCTAAATATGTAAAACATTTTGGTAGATCAACCTGTTAACTCAAATTATTTTTTTTGATAAATTGCTGAAATATTATAAAAATTAGGACAAAATGCTCATTGTTGTACATTTTCATTTACTGTTTAAAAATTATTTATTTAGATTGATATGTGTTTGAGATTTGATATGAATTTTATAAATATTGGATTAGTCATGAATATTATGAGAACTTATTTTGAATGATTCCAATTATTTTGTTAGAGGCTTGTTAAATTTATTGAATATTTAAGTTGGCTTTGTTTTTTATGTGATTGAATATAGATTGGTTAATTTTGAATTTGTTTGTTGGTTGGGTGAATAAGATAAAATGATTGAATATAGCCATACAATTTGTATTTGATATTTTTTTTTATCATTGTAAATTTTTTTTGCAATGAAACCAATTATTTTTATATGAAAAAAAAGCATTGTTAAAATAATAATTGATTAATCAATCTAAAATGATATGGTTTAACCTTATGCCTTGTCTTCTAAATGTTGATTAATAAAGAAAAATTATAATAATAATAATTAAATTGTCATTGTATTGGTTGTTCTATTAATTGTTAATTTATCCAAGATGAAAACTTCTTATACTATGCCATATCTTTAGGATTTCAATTATCGGGTAGTATGATTAATTAATATTTGATTAATAAATTAATTGTTTCTATTAACTTTTAATCGACCTAAGATGATATGATTTAATATTGAGCCTCATTCTTAGAATGTTGATAAGTGAATAATAGTATTAATTAATACTGGATTTCTAGGTTATCAATTAATAAAAATTTTAGTCTTTGTATTTTGCAAATTCAATTTGTTATTCCTATTATTTATTAAATATCTCATGATGGAATGGTCCAATAATGGGTCTTGTTCATGGGACGCTACTTAATAGATAATATGTATTTTTCAAACCACAATAAGTCTTGTATATAGGTGTGTGTCCATTTCTAAATAATCCAGGATGGGATGGTCTAAAATTGGACCTTGTCTTTTAGATATTATTTAGTCAGTTATACAATCATCATGTATATCCTAAACTTATATGAAATGATTTTATCATCTATTAAAAGATCTAGAATGAAATGATCTGATAATATAACATGCTCTTCGATGTTAATTAACAAAAAAATAAAACTAATTAATATAGTTCATCAAATAAACCATGATGTTAAGGTCCAAAATTAGACCGTATCCATTTTTAGATGTGAAAAAAAGACAATACTTTGAATAACATACATATCAATTTAGGAAAACTATATTAAAACACATTTATCATTAAAAACAAACAAATATACAACTTATCATATGTAGAATATATAGGGTGATGTATATTTTTCCTATTACATAACATGACCCTTATATAGAATCTTTGAAGACAAGTTAGGGTTTCTCATTACCATAAATTAGGTTACAACTCTTTTTTCCTGTTTTTTTTGTTTCTCCACATATCTCACCTTAATGTCCACATACAACATAATGACAACTCCATTATAGATCGATAAGGGTTAAGTTTTGTTTATTGCTTTTTTTAATGATGATTTGATTGTTTTTATTATGTTTGTTTACCTATTTTGGTTAATTCATTCATTTATATTTTATTCATTATTTTTAAATTAGATATGGAGTTGTGCCTACGTACACATAATATAACATGACTGAAACCATAAGATTAAGAGGGGAAGTAGTGGTGCCCTAATTGTCTTTGAATTGGGTAACATACATGAATCTGCCAATTTTCATTAAAAGTTTACTTGGATATGGATAATATACCTCTATAGCATCACCCTAGCCTTTATTTTTCTACTTTGTAGGCCTTGATTCAGAACATTAAGGCTGTTAATCAGGTAACAAAATACTCTTGTAATAACTCTTTTTTGTTCTTGTTGTCGTTCTTGGTCTTCTTTAATTTTATTATCATTATGTCCATCATAAATTCTTCATTGAACTATATTGATCTCATCATCTTCATCAACTTTTGTATGTCTACTACTTATCAATATATTATTTAACTTTTCAACATCAACAAAAATATTCTCAGCTATATGAAAATTTAAATTTTCTTCCAAATCGGTAGATAGAGTAACTCAATACGTATCAACAAACTCATCAAGTTAAAATACATTGTCTTCCGCAGTTACTTTCTCGTTACAATCCTAAACAACTTAGACATGATTTCTGGGTTTGGTTTTCACAATAAATAACCAATCAACCCTCAAATGATCATTTCTAAAGAAATCATCAACATTTGAAGTCTAACCTTTATATTAATGTTGACCAAACCATGGTGGTATTATACTAACAATATTTGAATAAAAAAACTAAAATATGCTAACTATGATATTGCAATTCAATAACTTATTCTAACTTTCCATAATAATCAACTTTAAACTCATTGGAAATTAATCTTGTAACATAAACTCCACTATTATGAGTCTTTCTACTTGGCCATACTCTTCAGTATGAAAGAAATACTTATTATATAAAACTTAACCTTTTTTTTAGCACGTAAGCATAGAAAATTCAAACTACCACTAACATTCCTTTCAATTTGATAAACTTGATACAAGATTATAACTATTAATAGTTAAAGAGAAAGATATAATAAAATTAAGTATTATGATAGATGTAATAAAATTAAGTATTATGAAAGTTAAGAATTATAAAGTACTTCTTACATGTGTTTTGAACCATGTGGCATATTGTTCATCTTCTATGAAAAAATTAAGATTCAATTAGATGTGAATTTTAAGATAGTAAAAATTACTAATATTGCCTATAAGAAATTATTTAATCTATTAGTTTATACAAGGATCTACCTTAAATCCATAATACAGGAACCTCTTTACTTACCAGACTTTTCTTAAACTTTAGATAGATCAATGAATATGAATTAGAAAAATAAAAATAAAAATAAAAATCATAGGGAGCAATAAGGGTGATGTATCTTCTTTATGCACAACTAGTTCCCTTACCTAAACTCTTGCAAACTAGTAGGTTTTCAAGTGACTGTAGTGCTAAGTGGTGACTCCTTAACTCTTTAAATAATAATAATTTATGATTAATAATAATACATCCAAAATCCCCTCGATCCAGGAGGAAGGCTCACTATTCAATGTTGTGCATGTCATAATAAGATGATGACTCCACTAGGGATATCTCTGGTTGGACTGATATTTATTTATTGTTTGTTATGTCTTAATTATTTATTGATTTGGGTGATTTAATTTTATAACACACACACACACACAAATATATATATATATATATACATCAAGTATGGATTCATGCCTTCATGCATTTTAATTCTTAAAGTATAAACTCAACACTAAGTTAGGTGAGGGATTATGAGTTTGCCTTATGACTTTTAATTGTGGTCCAAATTCATGAAACACTAAATTATGATTTGAGCGTTTACCTAGTAATAGCGGTCATGTTATACCCAACCATTCCTTGAATACCCCTGTAATCATAAAAAATAGGCATTAGATAGGTTAAAGACCATTTTGAGATTAAATAGTAAGCCTATCGTTCATGTAATGACTAGATACTACCCCTAGGATTAAAGACCATTTTAAGGCCAGATAGTAAGTCTATTGTTCATGTAATGACTAGATACTACCCCTAGGATGTTTGACTCCTTAATAATCATCTAAAGAAGATTCGAGGTAATTTGTATTGGTTCACAAGGTAAAGAAAAGGTTGAATTCCTTGTAATTTCTAATTATTCAGTTTGGAGAAATAATGAGTTGAAGAAAAGGTTGAATTCCTTGTAATTTCTAATTATTCAGTTTGGAGAAATAATGAGTTATATTAAGTGTTTGCCGGCTTTGAAATACAGGTTTAATGAAAAAGAGTTGCAAGATGAACTTGATAAACTTAGAATTGAGTTATGCCGCAATAAGAGTTAATATAAATTTTTAGAAACCCAACTATGAGGACAAGATGAAGGCCTTTGTGAACCAACAATTAAAAGAAAAAGATGAAAAGATAGTTGTGCTAATGTAAGACTTGAAACTAAGAAAAAACAACCAAGGGATGATTAGTGAATGACAAGACATAACAAATAAGTCTGAGGAGATTGCACAAGGGATCCAAGAGTAGTTAAAAAAAAAGGTGACCAAGTATGATGATTTGGTGAACAAATATGTGATAATGGAAAAAGAACTAGTTACTCTAAAAAGGATTTCCAAGGGATTCAATTGAAATAAACTTAAAGATTGAAGGGTAGATCTACATACCATCTACAAGATTCAAATATTTAAATGAATCATTTGTGTTATAACCTCTACAATGACCTTGATAAATCACTTAACCCATTCAGTTATAATTGAAGAAAATTTCATCATGATAGAAAAACTCTAATGTTGTTTTCTCATATGTGATTTCTATTTACAAGAGGACAGAAAAGGAATAAGAACTTTTTTTTAGAGCAAGGTTTTGGAAGAGAGAATAAAAATCTTCCCTATCTAAATATTGGTAAAAACCATAATTATTTTTTCATTTTCCATTTTATTTTGCTTATAAAATGGTTATATGCTTTTGTGCACAAGATGGAAGAAAAGAAGAAGAAGAAAGAACACAATAAGAAATCATGAAGAAAAAAAAGAAAAAAATTAAGAAACTCAGAGGAAATTAAGCTATTAAAAGTCCTTTAGTAAAAAGAAAGTGGAAAGAGATAGGAAGAAGACATAACTTGCAACTCTAAAAATTTGAAAGTAAAGATATTATATCCAAAGCTTGAAGAAGAAGCATGAAATTTCAAACAAAGGAGACAACATTGATTAGACAAGGTATAACTCTAACTTTGATAAGGAGGTCGCTCAATTAGCATACCCTTCGTTTTTATTTTTTTTAAATTCCTGTTTAAAATGCTTATTATGCATCCATTATAGTTATTTGTTACTTTAAAGGCAATGAATGATTGTTTTATGCTATTTTAAGCGTGCTTTAAGAATAACTTGTGTATACTCAAGTTTTGTTTAATGCCTTGATTGACATGTTAGAAGGTGATAATAGAATGATAAATATCGTGCATAATATTATTTTGCATGCTTTAATATTTAGTTAATCAATATTAAATTTATAGCTAAATATGTTAAATATGATATTGTTGTGGATTATGTTGTTTCAAGATAGTTTATTGTGTTTGTTGAAATTGGAAGCATAATGTTTGAGCTTAAGAACAATAAAAATGATTAACAAAATATTATTTATGACTAAGAGAAAGCATTTTTGACTTATTATAGATAATAGGTTTCAATTGGTGTTTTTAAAGTTTTTTTTTTTTTATGGATGGATTCGAGTGTTCTGAACTTGAAAATTTGATTTCTTACAAACTAATTTTTTGAGCTTGATTCATATATCTTGACTAAAGCTTAGACCTTTATATAATGTTATTTTGCCATTTTCTTGTCCATTAAATGTTTATTTAGATCAATCAATCCTTTAAAGTTTGAATATATGGGTTCGTGTTTATGGTTATAAAGTTTGATTTTATTGGAAACAAGAACTTGTTATCGCTTTTAAATAGATGATTGTGCATTAATTCTTCATTTTGCATCCTTATGTGCTTTTTTTTTCCTGACATGATCCGACTTATACTTTCACTTTGGTTTTTGGGTTCTGTTGTCGAGTTCTTGGTTTGGATTCAACCAAAAATCTCCGTTGATCTTCTTTCCTTTGTTTTTAAGTGTGGGTCGTGTTCTAAAGCTTTTAGGCTTGGACTAGGAAGCCCATTCAACATGGCCGTGCTGAGTTCCTTATAAGCTTAAGGCAATGTTTAGTTGTGAGAAATCTTACAAAGAAAAAAAAAATGCATTATTTGATCCTTAGGATGTTTTTGGAAAACACAATATAATGAGTTTTTGATAGTTTTTTTGTCGTATTTTTTCTGGTTTTGCAAAAAAAAAAACCCTCAAATAATTTAATTTAATTTTTTTAAAAATAGGTACCATCTTAAAATTATCTATGGTGGGTCCATCGCATGTTTTTTAACCATTTCATTTAATATTTATTTTGTAAACTTACATTGGAAGATAGTGACCTGATATTAAATATACATGCTTTTATTATAAATTTTAGAAAAATACAAATATAAACATAAATACAAAATTCCTTATTTCATGCATATTTTATAAAAAAATAAAATAAATTGCATTTTTATCATACTTTTAAAAAATAAAAAAATCAATTAATGAATATCATAACAAGTTTGTGATTATCTATTAAGATTTAAAAACACCAGAAAAATCAACTGTGTAATTAATATTTGGGGTATGAATTTTATAATATAATGCATATTTTAGTATTAAATTAAATGGACTAACAAAAATAAAATGTTAGTAACTAATTGTAGATTTTAATATTTAGGGTATAAAATTAAACTATAAAGCATATACCCAAGTGTTAAAGATACAAAATAGAAATAAGTATATTAAAATTTAGATTTTAGAATGGATAAGTTTTAGCTTAATAAGGGATAAACCTCCTTACTAAGAGGGATCTACTTCAAATCCATAAGATAAGAATCTCTTTATTGAGAAAACATTCTTGAACTTTAGACAAACTAATGAAAAAAAAATCAATAATGCAGCTTGCAATAGGTATGGTACATTAGAGTTGATGTGTCTTTCTATACATAACTAGTTCCGTTACTTAGACTCTTACAGATAAGTAAGTTTTCTAGTGACCATAATACTATGTGATGACTTCTTAACTCTTCAAATCATAGTTTCATAATTTATCCCAACACATCTAAAACCACTATGATCTAGGAGAAAGATCAATCATTCGACGTTGTGCATGCCATGATAATAGTGTAAGGGAAGATTGTTTAAAAATACCAACATATTAATATTATACTTATTGAATAAAATATTTTAATTCATCACATATAAATAACATATAATTATGTGCATATCTGAGTTTAATTTTTCTTAAGCATCTTCCTTTCACTATAGTTTTTTTTATAAAGGTTATTCAAGATGAGAAAATATTCATAAATTCCCACTTGAAGGTATTTCCCTACCATCATCATGTATTGAAATACGGTTGATTCTTGTTCTCAAATAAGGCTTTAATTATTGAGATCTCTTCAACAATATAAACCTTGCATTTTGAAGCCTTACCATGAGCCTTGTTTTTAACTTTTTTTCTTAAGGTTGAATAAGTATCTGTGTGAAAGCATTGAAATCAAATGAATGTTTTAAGTATTGCTAAAAAATGACAATTGAAACTTAATTAGGATGCATATAAATAATTCATAATCTCTCAAATGGACACATCCATCTATAATAGACATAACTTCCATTTTTTACCTCAAATGGTAAATATATGAGTAGATGCTCTATTAAGTTGAATAAAAATAAAGGGAATATCATCTTAATTTTGTAGATTGTCAAGACATTATTCGTTTCAAGCTTCTTCATATGTTTGACACTCAACTTGTCAGAACATATATCTCTAAAAAAATATATGATATTTGTGAGTGCATCTTATATCATTTTTTGCAATAAATCCTGAAAAGCAAGTTGAATAAGAGTTTGCATAAACATGTGGTAGTAATGACTTTTCCTTCCATATAAAATGTCATTCTTAAAATTCATCAATTTAAATATATCCTAAGCATATATATTAAGAAAACATAGAATCTTAAGCCATTAATAAAATAACAATTGTGCATTCTTCTCTAAAGCAAAGCTAGTCTTAGGCTTTACAAATTGTGGCCCATCACTCCATATTTTTATGATGACAAAACAAAGATATATCAATTTTAGCCTTCATTTTGTTTTTTGTCTTCCTTTTCATATCCATCATTGTATTAAAAATATTTTTAAAAGTTCTTTTTTGTATGTATGACATTCATATTATTGCAAAAAAGACTAGTCTTCTAATAAAGAAGCTCTTATAAAATAATTTGTTTTACCTAATTATAGTCACACCAAAATTAAATTATTTTTTTGCATAATAGACTGAAAACCAAACACAATGCCTTTATACTGTAAGACTATTTCATACAATTCTTCAGTTGATGACACCAGTAGAGCAATATCCTTCTCAACTCTACCTATAAATAAGTTTTTTCTATTATTTTTGTACTTGTGATAGGTCGGCAAGAATGTTTAATGATAAAAATAAACATTTTACCATATTTGTTAAAGTAAAGACTTTGTTATTTTTCATATAGTCTGGATGTGATCATTTTTCATGTGTTCTCCAATAAAAAACCATCTCAATTTAAAATTATTGGTTGAATTCAAAATTATTCAATCTATTTTTTAATACCTTTTAATAATGATCAATTTTCTCAAAAAAATAATCAAATTTCTTCAAATTTACCTAAATTCTCAAGATCACAATAAAATTGATAAAATGTGAAACATATCTATTAAGTACCCCTTTATTTATTTAATTATAAAACACATAAGTTACAAAATTAAACCCAATTTTATTAAATGATAAATAAATACAAATTTTCAAAATCTCAAACAAACCTTAACATGTACAAATCATACATTCATACAATAAATTTCTATAGAAAAAAGCTATAAAACAAGAAAACACACAAACAAACTACATATACTACATAAAAATACAAAAAAAACTAACATAAAAAAATGAATTACAACAAAAAATAAATATATTTGCTTACTTGATGTGGTGAATCTTTAAGACAAATTGAACTAAAACAAGAATACTAATAGATTGAGTGTTGGAGTGGCTGAATTTGTGATGATGTAAGCTTGTTTTGTGATAAAATGATGGGGGAAATATGTTATTTTTGATAGAAATAAAAAGAAATAAGAAAAAGAAATTTGAGGGGGGGCTTCAAACAGGTTATAACTTGAATATTATTTATGAAATTATAGATGAAAATTAGCAATAATTATTTTTTATAGTTGATTTTGTCAATAATAATGACATGTCATATTTTTTGACAAAAATAATGAGAGAATACTTGCCAAGTTTTTTCCATCCCTTGAATTCCACTTATAATCATCTTGGTATACACTGAAATAAATATTTTTGTTAGTGAATATTGATCAAAATAACAACATTATATTTTGTTGGTAAATATCATCATAATTTACGGATGATATTTTTTTATTTGTATTTTTATTTGTTGTCATGTTATATTTTTCAAAAGAAATAATGAGAGAATGCCTATCTAATGTTTTTTCATTCTTTGAATTTCACCTAAAATCATCTCGGTATATACCAATAAAAATATTTTCATTAGTGAATATTGACAAAAACAATAACATTATTTTTTATTGGTGAATATCATTATAATTTATAGATTATATTTTTTTATCGATATTTTTATTTATATTTAATAATTTTCTAGTGGTAATCTAAAGATACTTCTTACCGTAAAAACCAAAACCTATATGGTACATTTACAAGCGGGCAAATAGTCCAAGACTTCATATAAGAAATTAAAAAAAATTAAAAAATTCAAGGCATATAACTTAATATATAACATGAGCTGTATAATGCTATGTTATTTGTGAAAGAAAAGTTAAAAAAATAATCATAAAACTCCATCAATTGTCCACTTTAGTTTTTCCATCTCTCTTAGAGAGTTAATACAAAACCATATCTGAATTTTTATTTAATATTTAAATATTGTGACTGCTATAATTATTTAATATAATATTTGAAATTTAATAATTTATATAGCACTCATGAGTTTTAACTTCGCTTACCCTATATTTTCTAATTAAATTAAAAAAGAAAACATAAGATACCCATAGGTCTAGTCTCTAATAAAATTAATAAAATAAAAATAAAATAATCATTAATCTATACAAGTTTAAAGTTAATAGAAAACTATCTCCCAAATCTCATCTCACTTATTAAGATTTTGAATTGAAATAGATTTTGAAAAAAACTCAATTTTTATCAGTATAATGCCAAATTTTACACTTGGCCTTTACACATGTGGAATATTTCAATAATTCAAGGGAAGGTCCTTTTTTAGGTAAGTTCTACTTTGTTGTGTGCCTGCCTTTCCATGGTTGAAGCAATGGTGTGTGCACATGCACATTCTTTCAAACCTATTCGATGAAACCTCTTTGAGAAGTAGTACTATGCTATTTCAGAAAGAATTAGTTTGTCACTCATATGATGACACAGTGGTGCTGACCATGAATATGGAATATTGCACATCGGTTACCATCCTATTTGTCCTTTTCTTCTCTGCAGAATACAACATGCGAGCTGACGTGCAAGCTTTAATAACATGAAAATTTATGCCTTTATCCTCATCTCTTGAATTGACCTGACAGATTCAGAACTCGGGATGATAATGGTATTATGTTGGAACTTCTTTTGTAATATTATACATGGATATGTTTTAAAAATAAATTTATTGTTTTTAACTTATTTGATTATTGTTAATGATCTATTTATATGTTAATAATGGTTTTACATGCATATTTTTAACTAAATTTATTAAAATTATTGACTCTAAAAAAAATTAAAAATCATTACTCATTTAAATAATTTTTTTTTAAAGGATGGGTAATGAATATCTAAATGGATATGCAAAATTTGATGATTTGGATATGATTATTCAAAATAAAAAACTAATAAGAAATGAAAGGGTTATGATGATTATCATTATTTTATTTGGATATATTTATGGTTATATATACTACAATCTAAATTTTATGAACACTCATTGTGATCTTTATTTAATACATCAAACTAATGACATCCAAAATAATTTCTATAATTGCTTTATGTTAAGCATATAGAGATAACAGACAATGACATTCAAGAAGAGAATTGCAGTTTCAAAGTTAGAATGTACAACTAGTTCCAGCTCTTGTAACTGCTACAACATTGATGAACTGGTTGATTACTTCGTGTACTGCTACATCAACAGGTATTGTGACAATGGATACTAGCTGCTGTCGCCATTGCAACAATGATGAACCTGCACTAATCACCTTATTTCAAATTTGAATTCTACTGTACTAAAATATAATAAAGAATAGAAATACTATATAAAAAAACTTGAGGCGTGCATAAACACTATCATTAAAGATATTTTCTTGACACAAAGCTATTATTCTCTAGGATTTAACAAGTTTCTCTTCCAAAACGAGGGTTACAAAAGCATCCAAATCAAGATAAAAAGAAAATATCAACAAGATCTACGAACATAGAAAATATCATGGCTTTTTCAGCACACCTTGATTGTAAAAGTGCCTGGTGTGTGTCTGCTACTAACATGTAGCTACTAGGTAGTAAATAAGTTAGAAAATTAAAATGCTATTACAACAATTCAGAAAATAAAAAGATTTTAGGGAATTAAAGGGATATAGCTGTTAATGTTTTTTAAATAAAAGACTTATTAGGATTTTGTGACTGTTAAAAGGTTAATTCCAGGTATTTTAAAATTATAGTTTTAGTTTAAATGTAAAAAACAAATTATTATTAAAGATAAAATGTTCAAAAAATACAAGTATTGTCTCGCGCGTAAAGGACAATCAAACATGCTTTTTTTGCTTAGTTTAACTTTATATGTACAAGCTCAATATCCTTTCCTAGTTGGTTACTATCCCATATCAAAGTTCACTATATAAAGATAAATGTTTTATTTTTTCAATGTGGGATAGAAAACCCTATATATACTCTATACTAATGATTAGTACTCAAAAGTGCATTTTTATCATGGTTTTATATCATCATTTTGCACTTAAAGTATCATAACTCCTTAACTAAAGTACGTTTTATAATAATCTATCTAATAATATAAGATACCTTTAATTTGTGGTAAATGTCCATTTTAAATGCAGGCCTATCACATAAATAAAAGGATTGATTGATGACTTTAAGAACTTCAATTGCAAAGGCAAAGAGATGATCAAACTTAGAAAAGAGA
>SRLM01000113.1:486471-701314 GCA_015708895.1 Populus ilicifolia | reverse complement strand
GAAATTTACAAGTATTAGCATTAATTGAATAAGATGACTAATGTAATCATGTTAACAATTTATAATATGATTGGAACCTCCTTTGTGTGTGGTTTCCAATTGAATAATAAGAGTTTATACTATACTTGTTTGACATACCATTAGTGGAACCTCTAACCTTGACATTTGTTATTATCATTGTTAATCCTTGCTTTAATATTTCATCTCAAAGTTCTCATCTTCTTCTTTTTCTTTATCATTGTTGTTACTACTACTACTACTACTACTACTAGTACTATTATTATTATTATTATTGTTGTTGTTGTTGTTGTTGTTGTTGTTGTTGTTGTTGTATTTTTGTTATTTATAATTTGTACAATAACCTCCCTGTGGTTCGACCCCGGTCTTGCCGGGTTATTTATTACTTTGACACTCCTGCACTTGGGAGAAGACATCAATCTTTTCGTCGTGTCAACTAACAAGAACTTATGTTTTTTTGATATGGGATAATTTTTTTTTTGAAATATTCTTTATTATTTACAACAATTCCCCGTATATTTTAAAAGAATTGGAATAAAAATACTTGTTGGGTTTCTATCTATCAAGTATAATACATCTAACCTGATATCTTTTGGAATATGAACTAGATCATATAAAGAATAAGATTTAATTTCTAAAATTATTAGTGAATTTTTATAAATCAAAAATTCTTATTGTAAGTTAGATATCTCACTAATAACATTATAGGTCATGCATGTGCTTGGTTGTTCACGAGTACTCTAGAGATTTTGCTAGTATCTCATATGAGTGACTCCACTCCACACTCATATAAGTAATTTCATCAAGTGTTTACTTTAATTTGGACATTGTCCATAAGAAATATGCAATTCATTGAAAACTTTGTAGTTCATCCTTTCTTTAATTGCATACTAGCACTATTCTTATATTATAGGAAATAACATATTTTATAATGTTACAATATCATAAATGATTTTGGTATTACCTATATTAATTTAATTCATAAGATCTCTAATCATATAGGTTGGGTTACCATCATTTTAATTTCTTATTTAAGCACTAGGCTCATTTCCTTGATGTTTCTAATATCATTTTTCTATCAAGTGATTTAGTTAGAAGTTGGTCAAATTTATTTTTGACTTCACATAAGTAGTTGAAATAATTTCATCTTTTAGTAGTTGCTTTACAATATCACGACTTAATAAAAAATGTTAATTTTTATCATGAAAATATTTATTCTTAGCAATGGTCATTGTCGTTTGACAATTATAATGCATGGATATATAAGGTGTTGATTTTATTCCAAATAGAATTTCAGTTAAAAGATTCCTCAACCAATTACCTTCATTTCATGATGATTCCAAAGTTATAAATTTTGACTTCATAATGGATCAAGTAATTAACTTTGCTTGGATGATTTCCAAGACACTGTACCACCACCAAGAATAAAGATATAGCTACTTGTGGATTTAATCTCATCTAAATTTAAAATCTAGTTAGTAGCATTTTATCCTTATAATACGATAAGAAATCAACCATATAGAATACCAAAGTTCATGATACCTTTCAAATTTTTTATTATTTAGAATATTGTCATCTAATGCTCATGATTGGGATTTTGAGTATATCTACTCAATCTACACACACTGTATGCTATATCAAGTCAAGTGAAGTTCATCAAATGCATCAAACTTCTAATAAATTTAAGCATTTTCAAGCTAAGTAACAACTTCACCTTTATTTTTTAAATTGAGAGTTAACATCATAAAAGGCACTCGTATATGTCATATCTAAGTGACCACACCTTTTGAGAAGTTTTTCTATATAATGTTTTTGTGTTAACATTATGCCATTGTCTTTTCATATAATTTTAATACTCAATATTACACTAGCTTCACTCTTGTCTTTATATCAAATGTAAAGGCTAAGAAATGCTTAGTGTTATGCACGACATTCATACTAGTGCCAAAAACAAACATATCATCCACATATAACTAATAATCACATTCATTATCAACAAACTTAGTATAGACATATTTATTCACACTAACTAAAGAAAAACTGTCACTTTAAACAAATTGAAACAATATATTTCTTTTTTCTAGATCATCATTTAAAAACATAGTTTTAACATCCATTTGATGGATAAAAAGGTTATAAATAGCAGCTAAAACATTTAAAAATCAAAGTAAAGAAATTCTAGTTATAGGTTGAAAAGTATCAAAATAATCCATATTTGTTTTTTAGTATAGTCCTTTGCAACTAATTTTGCTTTATATTTATAAAACATTAAGCAAATATTGTTTTCTTAAAAATCCATTTACAACCAATAGGTTTTGCACCTGGAGGCAAAAAAAATATTTCTCAAGTTTTATTTTGTAAAACCGAATCAATTTTAACTTCATTTCCTTATTTCCAAAACAAAGAATTAGAAGAAGAGATAACTTCAAAATAAATTACTGGATCCTTATATACTAGACAAGTGAAAGATTCATTTTTTTAAAAAGTTTATTTCCTTTGTCTCTCACTCCTTTTCATTTTTGTAATGTGAGTTTCATTAATTCTATTATCATTAATAGGTGCATGAGAAATCTTTTCATTTAATAGATAAATGTGTTCAAAGAATTCTACATTTTTTTGTTTCAATAATAGTTTTGTAATTTAGCACACCACTCTTTAAAACTAGAAACCTATATGCAACACTATTTTCATCATAACCAATAAATATACAATCAAAAGTTTTTGAACTTATATTTCTCTTTTTTTTGGTTTAGGTAACATAACCTTAGTTAAATACCCTCACACTTTTAGATGTTTTAAATTAAAAAGTTAATCTTTTCATAATTTATAAGGTGTTAAACCAAATTTCTTATAAGAAATTCTATCTTGTGAATAACACGCAGATAAAATAGCTTCATCTCATAAATTATTAGGTGTTGACGAACTAACTAGTATAACATTCATCATTTCTTTTATACGTATATTTTTCTTTTCAGTTACCCTATTAGACTCAGGTGAATAAGGTGGAGTAACTTCATATATTATACCTTACTTTTTGTAATAATCATTCATTAGAACATACTCATCTCCTCTATCGTATCTAACTTGTTTGAATTTTTTTTTATTCAATTGATTTTTTACTTTTGCTTTATATAATAAGAATATGTTTATAAGTAGGTGAAGTTTTGTATATCTTGAAAAATTATCTATGAAGGTCATATAATATTTCTTGCCTCCTCTAATCATAGTTTGTTTTTCCAAGTCTATGACTATTAAGCTAAGAAATTTAGTGTCTATGTTAACGTATGCCCATGTTTTCTTAATAATTTTAACTTCAAAACATATTTCATATTTATTCATAGATGAAGAATTTAAGCATAAATTAAATCATGAGAATTTATTTTTTTTTATGATAAGATAAACTAACATGTTCTAATTTAGCATGCTATGGATCAAAAGAGTCAAACAAGTAAGTAGAAGATGAAGATGCAATTTTATTCATTTCTTTACCAATATTGAGTACAAAAGGTCTATGGTTATAATATTCTTTCCCTACAAATATATTATTCTAAGTCGTTACAATCTTGTCAAATTCAAATCACACTTTGATCTTAAATTTTCTCAACAAAACCACATGGACCAAATTTGCTATTACATTAGAGACACATATAACACCTCATTTAAAACCAACGTTGTACCCAAAGTTAATTTTAGAAAGACCTTGCATTTACTAATAACATTTGTAGTTATTGAATCTCTATGGTAGACCACTTCTTCTCTAACTTTATAAATTTTATACGTGAAGAAGAATTTTTTAATTGCATATATGTGCCTAGGAGCACTAGAGTCTACCACCTAATGTTTCTCATTGCTCACTATATGGACATAAGAAACAACCATAATAACAATGTCTTCTCTTTTAACCATGTTGACCTTAGTTTTAAGAGGACTGTTGTTTCTCTTTCTATTTTAGTATTGAGATGCACGGTAATTAGGTTTCCCACATGCAAATTTTTTTCCTTTTTCTTAAAATTATTGAGTTTAAGTTTGAACATATTGGTATTATTACCATTGAACTTATTATTATTATTAAATTTATGTTCATACTTGTTGCTAGTGTGCAGCGTCGCGATGATCGTTCATTTTCTAGGAAAAAATGGTTATATGGTATACTTCCAGCAAAATATGAATAGATGACACAACTAAAAGATTAATGTCTTCTCCTAAGTGCAGGAGTGTCGAAGTAATAAATAACTCGACAAATCTGGGGTCAAACCACAGGGAGGTTAATTATACAAATTATAAACGACAATTATAAACAACAATAATAGTAATCACAACAATACTAATAGAAATAGTAGCAGTAGTAGTAATAAAGAAAGAGATGGAGAAGAAGAAAAAGAAGATGAGAACTTTGAGATGGAATATCAATGTAAGGATTAAACAATTATAATATCAAATGTCAAGGTTAGAGGTTCCACTAATAGTATGCCAAACAAGTACAGTATAAACTCTTATTATTTAATTGGAAACCACACACAAAGATGGTTCCAATCGGATTATAAATTGTTAACATGATTATATTAGTCGTCTTATTCAATTAATGCTAATATTTATAAATTTCATCAAGCATTCATGATTATAACTTATATTAACAACAAATCAAGTTCCTTTCATAGCTCAAGTGTCGGTTATACCATACAATATGGGTTATGAAAGTGTCAAGCATTTGTTGTACTAAGTGCTATACAACATAAATCAAGATTAATCATTTAACAAGCCTTTAAAGAGTGAACAAGATAACAAATATGAAATATGTTAGTATCAAACATTACAGTCTGTATTAAGTTTATACTATACTTATTCTTACACCATTAGTGTAACCTTTTCACCTTGACAGAATGAAAGAAACAAAATAAAAAAAATAAAATTTTTGTTATTTTTGAAATTTTGGTTAATGTTCTCTTAACTTTAATAAACTGATTATTAAAACCAAAATATATACTAAAACATTGTTTTTTAGTGCACGAAAAACAATATAATTTTTAACTTTGAGACACTTGGCCATATACATAAAAATAGTTTTTTTCTTTTTTTATTTTTTTTTATTTTTGATAGTTTTGATGAAAATCAAGGATTTTAAAAGTGGATTTGTATTTTTATGGTGTATTTATTTGGAATGGGCCAGCACCAACCCAACATATAAAAAAATAAGCCAACATTGGCCCAACATGAAAATGGACCGAGATGAAAATAGGCCACCACCAGCCAACATCAAATAAGACAGGTCGGCTCCAGCACAATATAAAATGAAACAGCCCAAAACAAAATGGGTTGACACTGGCCCAACTTCCAAAATAGACCAAAGCTGACCTATAATATTATCATTAGCTGCATAACGTGAATCACGTTTTACATGCTAGTGGAAGAAAAACAATGGACGGAGCAGAGAAGGAAAGAGATGTACCTAACAAGAGGAGGCATGTTTGTTGTCGTTGGTGGTGGAGAGGGTGGTTGCATTAACGACATTGCTTCTGCTTCTCTCTCTGGTTTCTTTTCCTTTTTTTGTTCTTCTTCTTTCTTCTTCTTGTTTTCTTCTCTCTTCTATTCTCTCTCTTCTCTTGATCCTTTATCTCTCTTTTAGTCCCTTCACTCTTTCTTTTTCTTTCTTTTCACTCTTAATCCTTTTTCTTTTTCCCTTCCCCTGTTTTTATAGGCAAAAACAGAGGAGGGAGGTGTGGTTAGGGTAGCTACTGTGCTGCTGCCCTTCCACTGACCCTTCAACACGTGGAAATAGGGTTGTGTTGACGTCTTTTTAAAGTTATTAGAGGGAGAAAGGTTGGTGAGAAACAGAGAAGAAAAGAAAATCTTCTTCCTCTGTTCTCTATGTGTCCAAGGGAAAAAGATGATGGTGTTGTTCAAAACAATACCATTTAGGGTTTTTTTTATGAACAGTGCATGAAATGATGTTGTTTTGGTCAAAACGTGTCGTTTTATTTTAAAGAAAGGCATAAAAATATATCATATTTCATATTGGTTCTTAATTTGTAATGTGTTCAATGAAGTCCTCAACTTCAATTCTGATTTTAATATTGATTCAATTGCATCCCTGTTAAAAATCCAACAGCCGCTTTGAAATTGATTACCTTTTTCACTTTAGTTTTTGGTCTAGAATATATGTAATTTGACCCTCAATTAATCAATAAACTTTAATTTTTTTAATTGGGCCCTTGACTGGCTTTAATTACAGTCCTTCTATTCACGAGCCTTTTTCAATTTGGTTCTTGGTTTTGGATTTTTTCAATTAAGTCTCTAATTAACCATCAAACTTTAATATTTATACAATTAAACCCTTGATTTGACCATATTCACTTTCAAAAATTATAATTTGATCCCAGAACTTTAATTTTTTTAATAAAAGCCCAAATTGACTCCAAAATTATTTTTTCTTGCAATTAAACTCTCTATAAATTCAATTAAACCTTCAATAAAATTTAATTGAGTCTATAAACATCTGATTTTGGACTTTTTTTTCTCATATTGAATTTTTGTTTTATAAATAAAGCTCTCATCAGTCAATAAAATACTGTTAAATTTTAATCTTTATAATTTAGAAGCTCCTCAACCAATTTTTAACTATTTTTAGGGTGTTTTGGCATCCTTTTTTCACCTTTTGTATTTTTTGATAATATTTTTTTATTTTATTATTTTTTAAGAGAAAAAATATGAATTGAGGAATAGCTAAAAAATAGGTTATGACAATACCGTTTTTTATATGAACTTCATTTCACTAAGTTTGCTTTGGTTTCTTCCTAGTAGCTTATATCTCCACTTACATTTCCTTTCTATTTATGTCTTCAATGATGATGTGGGTAATAAGATCATTTAAAAATAATTATCCATGCTTGTACTTGAGTTGTTACTTGTAGTCATTCCATGAGTTGGATAGTTTTTTTTATCAATATTCTAGCAAAACATTCTTTAGGAATGTTGAATTTTTGGCTTTCATGTCCTTTAATAATCTATGATATTTGTTAATTTGAGTTTTAATATCTTTGTTATTCACCATTTCCCACCAGTAAAATTTTCCAATGCTAAACTTTTGTTTTCGTACATCTTTAGCAATATACTTTGTTACTATATTGCTCTATATCTCATTTGCTTTCTTGTAGTTGCAATATATATTTTAAAATAAAGTGTCTATAAACCTTATTATAATATGTCCATGCTTTGACATTGTTATTGGTTTTGGGGTCAGTAAAAACCCAAGCAACTCAATTTATATCAAGGACATTGAAGATTCTTTCTTACCACCTTATGAAGTTTTCTCCAGTAATAACCTCAATCTTTTAAATATCAAGAAATGGCTTAGCTAATGACAAAGTGGTAGTAGTTGTAGAGTTAGCGACAAGAGAGATAACAACATCAAAGTTCTTAACTACATCATTATTGAGGGTAACATCGTTGTCAATAGTAGTGTTTTTGTTCATGTTACTATACTATCTTTAAGATTGTTATAATAAAATAAAATGAAGAACATAAACAAAATAAAATATGAGGCATGCACAAACACTAACCTTAGGGTATTTTCTCAACATAAGGCTATCCTTCAGGTTCAATAAATTCCTCCTCTAAAACATGGGTGATAAAAACAACTACCAAAATGAAAAGGAAATACCAGCAAACTCTACAAACATGAGAAAATACTATGATTTTTTAGCACACCTTGATTGTAAGAGTGTGTGTGTGTGTGTGTATATTCTGCTAATATGTAATTACTAGGCAGATAATAAATTAGAAAATTAAAGAGTTGTTACAACAGTTCACTAAAATAAAATTATGGTGTTAATTAAGGGGAAAAAATAAATTATTGCTAGAAATAAAGGTTAAAAAAATACAATTGTTGCCTCACACATAAGGAGGCGGAATCAACAGTTCAATAAAATAAAATAGGTGTTAGGATTTTATGACTGTTAGAAAATTAATTCCAAGTATTTAAATAATTATGGTGTTAATTTAAGAAAAAAAAATTATTGCTAGAAATAAAAGTTAAAAAAACACAATTGTTGCCTCACACACAAGGAGGGGGAATCAGAGGTTTTCCTCTTACTTGGCTCCACCTTATATGCATAAAACCATTATCATTTCCTTCTTAGTTACTATCCAATATATTAAATTTTACTATATAAATATTAAATAAAAGTCTTATTTTTTCAATATAAGATAGAAAACTCTATATATATATTCTATGTTCACAAGAAGTAAATTATGTTTTTTCAATGTAGGATAACAATCTTTTGAAATAGTCTTCATTATTTACAAAAAAATCAAATTGTATTTGAAATAATAACTCATAATTAATTAACTATTAGATATGTCTATATATATATTTCGGTTATCCAATGGATTCAATTAAGAAAATAAAAACAGTAAATTTGTTTCTTTATAATCTTTAAGTTCATTTTTCTATCTCTTTATGTTTTTTTTTATTTCATATAAATATTTATACACATTAATGTTTGTTTATATATATATAGACACACACACATTATTATTTGATTTAGAATAAGTTTCTTTTTTATGATAATCGAGATAATATGTATTAATATGAATGCCAAAGCCATTGCGACAATGATACTAGAAAAAAAGAGTTCAATACAAAGCAAATAAAAAAATATATGTAAATAACATCTAATAAGGACTGCATTAAAATATCATTTAAGCCTTTATACAAATCCTTGTCTACATAATTGAACTTGGCATTGTTAGTCTTCAACTATAATGCCAAGCAATGTAGAACAAGTTGGAAATTAACTAAGTAGTTAGGGAGTTTATCTTGAAATATAAGATTATTCTAGCATAACTAAATTCCATAACAGAAGATACTATAGGCAGGCATAGGGATTCTCTGACCTGGAAATCTTACTTTAAACAAAAACTTCTACTGAAACAAACTTTATTCATGTCATGCACCATTGAAAAGCTAACCATCCATACAATGTAAGAGAAATGATTTGAAGTCTCCAAATGAGCATTGCGAAAAGAACAAGAAGCGTTCGCATAAACAAGCAAGTTTCTATGAACCAACACATCTTTGTTATAAATACAATCACTTAGTAAGAGCCATATGAAGACTTAAATCTTTGGAAAAACAAGACCATTCTAGTATGAAGAAGAGCAAGGAAATAGATTTAGAAATATTACTCTGTTATGAATTAAACTTCCAGACCTTATTATGTATGTTCTAGATTTGTCAGTCATCTAATGTCGAATATCATCAATATTTAGAGTCAAGATTATCTCCTCAATATTAGTCATAGGATGGCCTAGGATAGGAAGCTTAAAATCTCGCAAATTTCTAATCCAACTAAGATTTATAGTACCATAAGCATTATTAAGAACATCAACAACTAGTAAGCCTTGATTAGCTGATAAATAATACAATCAATGATACGTTTCTTTTAAAATACATTGATGGAGCCATTGATCCGACAAAAAAAAAATCCTTCCATTTCCAACTTTAAACTAAATAACAATCTTTATTATTATTTAAAATTTATAATTGAAATTTATAGTTGAGTAAATATTTTGCCATAAATTTGATAAGAAAGAGGCAAAAATCAAAAGATCATTTTCAAAATATGGACTATATTTTTTAGTAACCAATTCCTACTACCTATCTAAAACCTACACAACAATTTAAACAAAAAAAAATCTTATTCTTGCCCTACAAAGACCCAAAGCATATACCACCCATAGCCTTTTCCTTCACTATTTGACTCTAGTATCAGAGGAGTAACTCCATAGAAAACTTCTTTGAATGAAAATAATCAATCTTATTACATCCTTTGGCATGAAAGAGATGGACATGAAGTATATAGATAAGAAAGACAAAATAGTCTTTATCAAACAAATTATACTAGACAAACTAAACACCTTTTCTTTCCACAACCCTAGTCATTTCACAATATTTAAAATGATAGGCTTTCAAGGATTTTTTCCAGGTTGGAAATCATGATTTCTGAATGGGAAACTCTTAAAATATTCACCTGCAGATCAAAGTACAAATCGAACCACCTTAAAATCTGCTTTGCATGGAATAAAGAAGTTTTGTGTTCTCTCTACCTATTTTACCTACTGACTTTATTTTTCTAAGTTCATAGAAAACCATTAATTGAAACACTATGGAAAACTCGTTCAAATACATTGCAAGTTCTCCATCTCTTTCGGTGTCTATAACTTTCTAATTCTTTCATCAACTTTTCGTGTCCATGCGTGTTCTAGTCTTCGAGTCAATAACTCCAGTTGTCGCAACAATATGATATGATCTGTTAATAGAGCTTCTCATTTACATGTAATTTGGTCAACCTTAAAATCTAGGATTATTATCCAGAAAGATTTATTAAAGTACTTTAAATATAAATATATTATATTGATGTGAAAGGGTGCACTTTTGAAATTATTGAGAAAAAAAAGTAATCCCAGAAAACCTTTAATTAGTGTCAAATAAAAAATATATAGCTTCCATCCAGCACTCTTTCGTGTATCCCTCACTTGGGATCGATGGAATAAAAAGCGAGTCAACAAAATACCTGTTTGTTATTATTTCAAAACACCACAGAATTTCTCTGTTTCAAATGGAAAGAACCAAAACTATAAAACTCCTGCAACCATCTAGGGATACAGTAAGCTTGAAAATGAATTAGTGGTAGTGGCGGTGATGGCGGGTTGATGTTGGGGTAGAGTTAGGCCGTTGTCCATAGCACGAAGCTAGAGAAAGTGTGAGAGATGAGACGACCATTAAAATGTTAGGAGCTAGTGGGTGAGGGTGGCTACTACTAGGGTTTTTGCAATGGACATTTTGGTGGGGTTTTATAATTTTTGAAAAACAATCAAACCAAACCATATCCTTGCGTGTTTATCGGTCCTTTCGGTGAGACAGTGACAGAGAGAGAGAGACCCACATTTTGTTGCTAATGAATGGCCAAGTGATCAGCAACCTTGTGGTCCAATATACTGCACCACCATTGCCACTCCTCGTTTAGTTGTGTTTAATTATGAAGTGCGATCCACTTTTACTCTTCTAAATAGTTCTTGTTGTCTCTTGGCTTAGACCACGCTATATGTGAAAGGTGTTTTCATTGAAGTTCATCGCGACTTTAATGAATAGCAATGCAAATAAAACTAAAGCTAAAACTACGGGGAGTTTTGTTATAAATAAATTATTTCTTTTTTCTTCTCATTTCTAAATGAACAGTAACATTACCTACTATGCTAAAAGAACTGTCCAGCTTCTTGTGAAGGAGCTGCCCCTTTTTTATTGTTTTTATTTTATTTTCTTTTATTTTATCTTACAATTTTCTTTCTTTCAATTAATTTTTTTAGCTTTTTTTTTTAATTTCATCATTAATTTTGAATTGAATTTCAATATTATGTTATCCTAATTGTAAATAAGTATCCCGGTATTTAATTGATATTTAGTTTTTTTAAGTGTTTATTTTTGTCATTACATCAAGAAGTAAAAATAATTATTTAAAAAAAAAACTAAAGTTGTTACATTTAGTAGAGTTCAATATCTGAATCGTGGGTTGGCAAGTTAAACTTGAAGTCTAGAATAATACAATATATTATTATTTTAATATTAAAAAAATATCATATTAATTTTTTTTAAAGGCAAATCAAGTTTATTACGAATTATGTAGGTCTTTTAGACCCGTTATATCGACTAGGTCACGTTAAGGCAACACCTACACAAGTTGATTTTAAACTGAGGAGTTGAATCGAGAGGTTTTAAGGTTGAACCACTAGGCTAAGTCTCTTTTTCTATTTTTTATTTAGTTTTTAACTATATTCTCTCTTATTTTTTAAATTGCTTAGCTTAACTATTATTTCATAGTAATTAGTTTGTTTAGGGCTTTTATAATTTAATAATCATTTGTGTATTATAATTTAATAATCATTTGTGTATGTGTAATATAAAGGATAATTAATATTAAATATTTATATTTTTATCTATCTTTTAGCTTTTGCTAGAAAAGAATTCAAATTTCACTTTCGTTTTTAGTTAACATTCAAAACTTTATTTTGATTTATCAGGTAATATAGTTTTTAATGAATTTTATTTGTCGTATGTTGACAATAAGGTGAGCTATTTGTAAAAAAAGGTAAAATAGAAAGGAAAAAAAAGTCACCAATTAGTTTTATGGTAACAGGAAATCCTAACTAGTCTTCAAAGATTCTACGTAAGGGGATGATTATATCAATATAAGCTGCATTGTTGTTTATCTTCAATGATAAATGTATTTTACTATGATTTTTCTAAACTAATATGTATATTATTCAAGATATTATCTTTATTCATAGAACAATGTCCAAAGAATAAAGCTTGATATCGAACCTTACCTTCTTTGATTATTTGGTGGACTATATTAATTGATTCTATTATATGTTAATTAACATCCAAAAAACATGGTCTACTATGAGTCGTTTCATCGTAGGTCTTTCAATAGATGATAAAATCATTTAATATAAGGTTGAGATATTTATGATCATGGTCAATTGACTAAATAATATCCAAAGGACAAGCTCAAATTTTAGATCACTCCATATTTAGAAATTATAGACATGCACACATGCACGCGCGCACACACATATATAAGGTTTAATATCATTTGAAAATTTTATATTATCCATTAAGTAGTGTCCCAATAACAGGGCTCGCTATTATACCATTTCATCTTAGGTACTTAACAAATGATAGGAATATCAAGTTAAATTTTCAAAATAAAAATATTATGTAGTGACTAAAAATTATATTAATTGGTACTATTATTCACTTATGACATCCAAAGAACAAGGGTAATATTGAACCGTATCATTCTGGATCAATTAACAGTTAATGAAAACAATTAATTCATTGATCAAATATTAATTGATCAAATTACTTGATAATCAACATCAAAAGATAGGCCTGGTATAAGACGACTCCATCTCGGGTTAATTAACAATTAATAGGAACAACCAATACAAGGACAATTTAATTATTATTATTATTTTTCTTTGGTAATCAACATCTAGAAGACAAGGCCTAAGATTAGACCATGTCATCTTAGGGTGATCAATCAATTATTCCATATAATGTTTAAATTTTTCACAATAATAAAAAAATAATTTTAGTTTATGGATCAACCTTTCAAGATATTTGGCGTATCTAGAATTTATTGAAATCAAGATTGGAGGACTGTTGGAACAACAATAGAGAGTGTACCCACGCATCATCACCATTGTCAATGCGTGGTTTCATATGTCGTTTCTATTGGACAAGCATGAGCTGATGAATCTAAATTTCATTTGTCTCCTATTTACTCCTACAGTAGTAGTGACTCTAATTGCTACTCAAGTGAGAGACCTGGCCTTCCAATGCTTCAACCCTTTTCTCTCTCTTTCTCTTTTAGTTCTCGCTCTCTCTTTGTTATAACCTTTTATCCTCTTTAATTCTTCTCTCTACAAGTTGTGTCACAGTTGTTAGTGCTGGAGTTGACTATTAAATGAGTTCATAAGGGCAATAAAAGAATAAATAATTGTTGTTGATAATGAGAATGAACGATGTAGAGAGAGAATGTTGCCGCAACTAGTGTTAGAAGGTCATGTTTAGTTGTTGTTAGGTGTTGTGTTGGGGGTGATGAGTGTCTATCAAAGTGTTGGCAATGGAAGAAGTTTCGAGATGAGGTGGAGACTATCTTGCTACCACTCATGAAGAAATTAAAAGTTGTTACTGGTGTTAGGAGGTCATAATTGTAGGGGTTGTGACTTTTTTATTGTTATCTATGGTTGGTAGCAGTGCTACTCATGGTAAATGATGGTGGCTGGTCTTTAAGTAGTTTAATTATTTTGGTAGTTTTTATTCTTTCTTAAAGCTCATGGTTTTTTTTGTTTCTTTTCTTTGTTTTTATTTTATTTTATTTTATGTTTTTTTTTCCATTTTTTAAGATGATAAAATGCTTTTTGTTTAGATCCTTTTTCGTTAGGATGTTAATATGTATAAAGTGTGTAAGTCTATTTATACTATAATGAACCTTCCCGATCCTTCTATCTTAGATGTTTTAGAGATTTCCTTTACATTTCTGATTTTTCTAAAGAGTTCACCTCTCGTAAGAAAACTTTGTTTTTCCCTTTTTCATCCTTTCCACTTGTTTTTTTAAACTAAATTAGTCCTTATTAGTTTTTTCAATTACACTTTACTCACTAAAAAAATATCTTTTTTTGGATTAATTTTTTTATTTTAGAAAACTTTATAAATAAAAAACCTATAAGTGAAAGGGTCCAAAATTATGAATAGAAATGTATTTGTTTTATGAATATTGGTTTTCTTTTTTTCCAATTTTTTTTTGAAAATATGTTGAAAACAAGGATAAAAAATAAGTGATGATAGTTGCACTCTTTTTCCAAGATTTATAGTATAAAGATAAGAAAATATTTATTTTTCCTTGACTTTATATTATAAGTTTTGTAAAGACAAAAATAACTACACAAAAAGATAAATGAATTGATAAAACTTGAGATTAATATAAAGAATAAAGTAATCAATATAGGATGCTTGTAAATGAAAAGATCAGCTTGGGATCCACAAAAACAGAAAGAATCATCTTGAGATCCATGTAAATGAGATCAATTTGGGGATCTTAAGCAAAATAAAATCAACTTGGGTTCTATATAATTGCAAGGATTAACTTAGAATCCATGTAAATGAAAGGATCAACTCTAAGTCTATATCAAAATGATCAAATTAGGATCCATATAAAATAGGATCAATCTAGAATTTAAATCAACTTATGATTTATGAAAGGATTATCTTAGGATTGATGTCATTTTAAGAACTATAAAAGGATCATCTTAAGATCTAGATCATTTTGAGATCTATATGTAATGATTATTTTTGGATGTAGACCAACTTGGTATCTATGAAAGAATTAACTTGGGATCTATGCAAATGAAATCAACTTGGGATCCATGTGAAAAAAGATCGATTTAGGATCTATATAATTGCAAAGATTAACTTAGAATATATGTAAATGAAAGGATTAACTCTAGATCTATATCAAAAGGACCAGATTAGGATCCATATAAAAAATGATCAACCTAGAAACGAGATCAACTTGGGATTTATAAAATGATCATTTTAGGATTTATAAAAGGATAAACTTAGGATCTATGCAAATAAGATCAACTTGGAATCCATATAAAAATATGTCAACTACGGATCTATACAAAAGAAAATAAAAGGGATCAACTTGATATCCATGTAAATAAAAAAAAAAGGGATCAACTTAGGATCCATTTAAATAAAAAGGAATCAACTTGAGGAATGGACTTGAGCTTAAGGCAACCCCTTATTATGACAGATTAAAGGGTAGCAGACACTTCATCCATAAAAAAAGACTAATTTTTTTACAATTGATAATAAAGATGACACTAAAGGTGGGAGACGTCATGCAAATAATTAGGGTCATTCAGAGTTGGCAATCCTTGAAACAAAAATAAAATCAGGTTTAATTGTTTGGTTGCCAACCTTGTCATAAAAATAAGTCAAATTATCAAGTGACCAACCTTATTATAGAAATATAAAATGGATCAAATTGTTAGGTAATCAACCTTAATTGTAAAATAGGGTCCAATTATTAGGTTACCAATCTTAAACATGAAATCTAAGCAAGTTAACTTGACTTTCCTGGTTATAAGATTTGGGCATGAATCTCTTTACAATAAGGTTGAAACTGAAGCATTTTTATGGTAGAACATCTTTTTTTTAATTGCAAGGTTGCTTTCTAATTACAGGGTTTGATCTGCTGATAGAAGGGTTGACTTTTCTGATTATAAAGCTTGATCTGCTGATTGACCTGATGGTAAGGCTAATTCTTCTTATTGCAGGGTTTAACTTCTTAATTGTAAGGTTTGATCTCCTTATTGCAGGTTGATCTACAGGTTGACTTGATGGCAAGGCTTGATCTAATTTTTTTTTTTTTAGGATCACACTCGAGAAAATACTGTTAATAAACATATTAAAACTAAAAGCTAAAATTAATATAAACTTTCATACATGCATACTAGTTTTAAAAAGTAACATCTTAATGGAACATTTAGCTTAGGAATATCAACAATTTATTTTGATTTTATTTATAGAGCTTATCTTTTGGAATCGATGGGAAAAACACAAGTTTATATTTTGCAAGCTCAATCTTCTTTTTAAGTCATCTAGATCTTCACAGACTTTTGGTTTTCACTCATAATTTTTTTTTTGTAAATAAGTTCTATATAGGCTCACCATAAATTTATCTTTGCAAGAACTTTATTTTTAATCATTGGATGGGTACAATTAGTACATCATCTTAACTTGGCTCATGTTGTCTATATTTATCATTGCTCTTATGTGCTATATGAGAATATTTGTTCAATATTGCTCATATTCTATTATCATCATAAAAAAAAATAACACCACAACCAATAATGGTGTTTTTCATTTCAATAATTTGCATGTTATCACTATGGATTTTTTTATTTTTAAAATAGGATTGTCCACATTTGATCTAAGCATGTTTATCAATCCAATAGTTATCAAAAGGCACCCATGCATTACCATCATATTTATGTCTTTTACCACTCATACCCTATGATATAGTTCTTCAAGTTATTATTTGGTAATTGCTAATGCAAAAGGTCTCTTTAATTTGAATTACCCCCAACTAATCTAAATGCATATATCTTTCCATTAGCCACATAAAAAGGAAAGCATTCATCAACCCTATCATCATTATAAAATGCTTATTCTACCATTTATAGCTTGTGGGGAGTTTGTATAATCATCTTCAAATTGGATTGCCCCTATCTAATCTGTAAGTGTTTATCTTTTTAATAGCCATTGAAAGGCATGGTGCGCCATCGTTATCCTTATCATTATTATAAGATGTTTATTCTACCATTCACTAATTATGTTGGAATTATCATCGACTAATACAAAGGGTTCTTTAAAATGTTATACCCCGTACTCATCTAGGTTATTTAAAATGTTATATCCCAGGCTCATTTGGCTATGTTTATCGTTTTAGTGACCATCAAATGACACATATGCATCATAAGATATTTTATTTTTCCATTCACTATTTATGTTAGAATTCATCATTAGGTAATGCAATAGGTTCTTCAAACTAGATCGCCCCATACTAATATAGTTATGTTTACATTTTTAGTATTTATAAGAAGACATGCATGCACTATCATCATTATTGTTTTTTCCATAAACTTTATAAATCTAACTAATAAGAATTTTTTTATAATTTGTTTTTTAAAAAGTCATCTTTTGTGTTTTGGAACCATGCTGCAAATTTTAATGATTATGTTCATGTACATTCCATCATTAAAATAAAATCATTGAGATGAGAATTTAAAAGTATTTCTAGTAATTATGCATTTATTTGTTTGATTAAATGCTCAAAACATTCATTGAAGCGTTATATAAGAGTTTTTAGATTAGGTATATAATCAAATTGATGTTAGTTAGGATTGTGAAGAAAATAGTTATCTCTAAAAAGATGGCTATCTTTTGAAAAATGAATGGATTCTTCAGCAAGTGAAGGGTTATTTTAAAAAGGAAAAAAGGTTGTAATAGAAATTTTTGGCTTATAAAATTTACTTGCTTCATGTGGTATAAATTCATTTGAAAAACTATGATTCAATGCCATAAAAAAATAACATGTAATACACCAAAACAAATCATGATTTTATGAAAAAAAAAACATTTTTCTTTTGTTTTTTTTGTTTAATAAGACTTATCAATATAAATAAATTATTCTTAATTAGAAAAAGCTTTAAAAAACATATAATATAAGCCATGTGGTTAATGTTTACAAAAGAACTTGATATAAGGCTCAAAAGGTATAGAGATCTTTTAGGCTTATCATTTGGATTTTGCTATTTTTCAATTCTTTAATTTTTGGACTTTGCATGTTGCACCATTATAAGGGGCATTTATAGAACTCTTCATCTTTTTTCTTTTTCTTGTTTTATGTGATTTAATCATTTTATTATTCATTTGAGCACTTTCTCACTCTTTTTTATAATACTTTCATCCCTTTCACATTTTCTTATTTCTTTTTATAAGAAGAATTTCATTGATTGTCTAAAACTTTATAACACATGCCCTAGTGTGAGAGATGATCCTAGTTTGAGTTATTATCTAAGAAAAATATTTTTAAATCTTACAAAGGGCTAATAAGGGTTAAATTTTATTTATAAAGAATATAACAAAGATGGTGTTTCTTTATATTAAAATCTAAATATGTTCATATTGATAAACCCTAACCTTATTACATATCATTATTGATAAGAGAAATCATGAAGTTAACTGATTGGTATTTAGAAATGCATTTTTATTAAGGTTTTATATCAGCATTTTGAACTTGAAGTATTAATAACTACTTAACTAAAGCATGTTTTCTAATAATAAGTCTAATATTATAAAATACCTTTAATTTATGATAACTGTTTATCTTAAATATAGGCTTATCATATAAATCAAAAGATTAACTGATGAGTTCAACTACTGAAATTGAGAAGATAAAAAGAAGGTGAACTTAGAAAAAAGATGATAGTTCAGTCTAAACTAAAACATTGTTCAGTCATTGGGTCATAACTAAAGTTGTAGAACTTAAATTTTACTTTGGTTTATATGGCTAGAAAGCTAAGACATAAAATTAACCTTGCAATTATTTTATCATTGTTTAAATCCTTACATCAATCTAACATTTCAAAGTTTCTTTAACTTCTTCTTCTTTAACTTATTATTGTTGTTGTTGTTGTTGTTGTTGTTTATAATTTATATAATTAACCTCTCTGTGGTTTGACTCTAGTCTTAGCAGGTTATTTATTACTTCAATACTCCTACACTTTAGAGAAGACATCAATCTTTTGGTTGTGTCATTAACCTTAGAAAAAAACTAGTGGGATAGTTGGTTTCATGACTTGAATATGCATTGTTTATATTTGAGACATCAAATCGTTTGATTTTATTTTTGATAAAATTATAGTATTTCAAGCAAGATTCTTAATATTGATGTTCACTAAGAGTTGAACATGGTATTTTAGGGTCAAAAAGGGTTTGAAGTAAGATTTAACATTTTTAAAAATTATTAAATATGGGAGGAAATATTTTGAGATTCAAAAGGAAGGATTTTCCCTTAGTACTCATATGATATGTCTTGGAATTTGATCAATTTTAAGAGTCTATAAATGAATTTACCATTATATTTATCTAATAATGGATGAAAATGTTAAATGTTACTTTCATATAAACATCTCTTGATTTCTCAACAATTATATGATATAAAAAAGAATAAATGTTATTAAAAGATGCGACATAGTCCTAAAATCATAGGAAAAACATATTTAAGAGAAACAAAGTTTTGATTTCTTCAATAAGAATATAAAATGGCTTTAGTTAAAAAGCTCCATAACAAAACAAAACGAGTTGATAATGCAACATTCCTTTGATTTTAATATCATTTTTCTCTATCTAATATTCATGATCTAACAAAATTTAGTGGGCTTCTTCTTATCTATTCCAATCATTTGATATGTCGATAATGAGTTGATGATGACAAGATACGTACCATTATTCTTCTCAAGTGCAACATGTCCTTGCCTTACTAACTTCCAGAATTGATATATGAAATTCTTGTATTTTTCAATTGAATGGTAACAATTCTCATCATGTAACTCACACTTCATATTTTGATTATAATGCCTTGGGTATGTTGATTGTATGGGCTTGACAGGATAGGAGTAATTGTTTTGGCATTTAAGAGATATTGGAGAGCAATGTTTAGCAGTAGAAATATATGAATATTAGATAAAGAGACTTGAGAGATTGATAATGCCAGAAAAACTTGATGAAGCTTGTGATGATTGATAAGATACTGAGGTGTAAAATGAGAATGCCTTTTATAAATACTCCTTATTTGAAAATCATTTTACACTCCATCATTTAGCATGATGTCAAATTAATTAGGTCTTAAAAGTATATTTTTATCAAGATTTTATATCATTATTTTGCACTTAAAGTATCAATAACTCCTTAACTAGAGCATGTTTTATAATAAAAGATCTAATAAATATAAGATACCTTTAATTTATAATAAATTTTTATCTTAAATGCAAGCCTATGGTAAATTTTTATCTTAAATGTAAGCCTATCACATAAATAAAAGAATTTATTGATGAGTTTAGCTATTGAAGTTGTGAAGACAAAAGGAGGGTTAAGACTAGAAAAGAAATGTTGGTGCATTCCAAATTGAAATACTATTCAGTCATTAGGTCATATCTGGAGCTGTAGAACTTGGATTTGAGTTTGCTCTATATGAATAAAAACCAAGAAATAGGCCTAAAACTTTCATTAGAAGTCCAAGATTTAAAAGGATCGTTTTTAAGTTCAAATTGTAGCAACAATAGAGAAGTTAAAATCTGTTCCGCAGCCAGACATCGTTTAGTGTTTAACCCATATCTCGAGTTTTAGAAGTTCAAATGACCTTAATTTTTTTTGTTGGAAAGCTTAAACAATTTTCTAGAAGTTTCATGATATAGTTTGTTCAAATTTTGATATTAGAAATGATTTTTTGTTCAGACAAAAAGATAAGAATTGTCACCAAGTCAAGATATGGCCACCCACTCAACAATTAGTCCATAAATCAATAATTTTCAATTTTGGCCTATAAAAGTTGGCATTTGTCATGCATTTAGACATTTTAGTTTTTAGACCAAGTTCATATTCTTACTCTTTCTTTTTATATTTTTGTAATGCTTAAGTTTTGATTTCATTAAGCTCTTGTTTATGCCTTTTATTTTCTTTGTTGTACTTATATAATTATGTTCTCTACTTGTTTATTTATATTTCTCTCTTTCATTATATTTAATCAAGTTTCTTATGTCAAGGTGAAAAGGTTACACTAATGGTGTTAGAATAAGTATAGTATAAACTCAACATGGACTTTAATACTTGATACTAACATGTTTTGTATTTGTTATCTTATCTACTTTTAATGGTTTGCTTGTTAAATGATTAATCTAGATATATTAGAACCCTTGGTACAACAAATACTTGGCACTTTTATAGCTCAACCGTATGGTATAAATGACACCTATGCTATAAAAGAAACTTGATTTGTTGTTAATATACATTATAATTATGAACATCTTAATAACATTTACAAGTATTAGCATTGTTCAAATAAGATTACTAATGCAATCAATTTAACAATTTATAATTTGATTGAAACCTCTTTTGTGTATTGTTTCTACTTGAGTAATAAAAAGAATTTATATTATACTTGTTTGAAATATGATTAATAGATCCTTTAACCTTGATATTTATTTTTATCATTATTTAATCCTCATATTAATCTTACATCTCAATGTCCTCTTTAACTTATTATTATTATTATTATTATAGTTAACATCTCTATGGTTTGATCCAGATCTTGTTGGGTTATTTATTACTTCAATACTCCTATACTTGGAAGAAGATATCAGTCTTTTGATCGTGTTACAAACATCACTACTAAATTTCTAATCTTTCCTAATTTTATGATTTTATCAATCATTTTTGTTGTAGTCATAATATCAATGAAATGGTTGATAAACTATCAATCAAGTGTTTAAAGTATATAGAATTAAAGGTATATTATATACTAAGTCAAGGTAACACCACTTAGACTCTCATAAAACAAATGAATGCAGAGCTTGTAATCTTTAATCACTCCATTCATTTTATTGCAATAGTTTTTCAAGTGAGTCTTTGGACATTAAACTCTTATATACTTAACAAATTCAAGCACCTTGAAATTTTATGGTAAGACAATATCTAATACTATGAATATTTTAAATAATTCCATGGAACCATACAAATCCATTCCTTCAATTACCTTTAAATACTCCTTAATTACAAAAATTTCTCAATTTTTAACCCAATTATTGGCTTTAAAGCTTTTTCCATAATAGGCTTAAAAGTGAGAGCAATTTTTATCTTTTGATATAATAGTGTCACCATAAAAGGATATAGAGCTTTTAGGGCTAAACATTAAATATCTCCCATAAAAATCCTCGATTAAATGATTTAGGAGTATTGTGGTCTCTTATTAGATGTGAGTAGAAATCAAGTGGTGCATCCAAAAGTCTAAGGTTTATAGGAATGTGCTCAGTAACATAAGCATCAAAAGTGTTGTATATATTGAAGAGGGCCTTCACCTGATGTTCTTATCTTGTAAATTAATTCAAACAACTAGATAAGCCTAACTATCTTATTTTTCATTAGAAAGTAACTCGTCTAAATAAAAATATTCATAAATCAACAAAATAAATATGAAGTATTGACCATACTGGAAAATAACCTAAGAAAGGGTTCAAAGAAGACAGAGACAACAATTCTGATTAAGAAGATTTTGAACTAATTTTATCAATTGACTTTACTATATATTTTCTTTTTATATGTTATTGCTTTACAATGAACTATTGTTAACACAATTAGAAAATTTATTGTTGTGATTTTATTATTATGTTATTGAACAGAATTAGTGTTACTATTTTATGATTTTACTATATTTACAAATTGATTAGATATGGAATACAAAAACATTAGGAAAAAAGTTATTATTTTATACTGATAGAATATAGAATGCCATAAAAATTATTGATGGACTAAGTTTCTCAAAGAGTTTTAGAGAGTTGGGAAACAAATTACAAGAGTTTACTACCGAAAACTTTAAAAAGAATTACCAATGGACTAAGTATCTTAGAGTGTTCTAGAGAGTTAGAAAAAACTACAAGATTTTTCCACTAAAAATTCAGATAATCACCAAAACAAATATTTATCAAAAAATATAAGAAGGGGTTTGGAAAATTTTGAGGGGTTTTAAAAAATTTTCATTTTTAATTATCGATAAACTATAAAAAAATATTAAATATCTCATTATCTATCAATAATAAATGATATGTCATTGTTGCTAACAAAAAAATCCATCAATAAAATTAAACACAAATATACGTCTAAATCCCAAACCTTCCCCTGAAGAATCCCCCCCCCCCCAATTCCTTCACTTCCATCAAATCCTCCCTTCTACTCTCTCTTTTTTTTCCTCATTAAATCCTTTTTTCTTTTTGCTGATCCTTGTCACTTCTACTCCATTTTTTTTTTATCTCCCTAGCAATATTTCTCTTTCTCTCTAACCTTTTCTCTTTCTATGTTTCATATTCCAATATTGTGTGGTTTTTTTATTATTATTGTATGTTTGATAGTAATTTAATAGTTATTTGAGTGAGTGTTGATTATGATGATTTATTAATGTTTATATATGTAATATGAATGTAGTTGATTTGTTTTTCATTTTTCTTTTATGAAATAATTTTCATTATAGACAATTTTATTCTTATCTGAAAAGAGTTTCTATACAATTTATTTTTATTCTTGTAATTTAAATTGGATTTCATATGTTAGTTTTTTGTATCATTTTTTTACTCATGTTTAAAGTATTTAGGAGTGTAACATGAGTATAATCTAGGTTTCTACAATGAATATGGATAGTTCTTATGATTTTTTATGTCATGAAACAATCTCTACAAGGAGAAAAGTTATTACTCTGAATGTTAGTGAGTTAGAAGGAAACCTAGACCTAATATTAATGAATATCTTGATATGTATAAAATCATACTTATAAGTTAATTATTTTTTTCAAGATTGATTAGGTTGAAATTTGAGTTTATTCAAAGTCCTAAAGCCTTCTTTATGAATTTTATTTCTTAAAGCTTGAGAATAAAATTTAGCAATTATTAATTGAATTTCATGAGTTTTTGTTTAGTTTTAGAAATTTTAACTTTTTTATGTTCAATTTGTAACTTGAAATTGTCCACAAATATTTTAAAATACATAAATAAAATCAAGTAGTTTAGGCATTACATGAGTTATTGATGCATATATGCTTATTTTAAATTTTTGGGTAATCTCTTGTATAAAGGAGGTACTACCAATTTTTTTTTAAAATAAAATATAATGATAATATTATTATTTTTTAAATTTGTTTAGATGATAAAGAGAAGATCATTAGAAAGTAATGTAGACATGATATTGTTGGTTTTTCTAGCAGCACTTTTGAAGACCATGAGTCGCTAGATATCGACTATGACTAGGTACCTCAGACACAAATATCCTTTTTTAATGTAGACTTCTCAAATGTGAGGGCAAATCATAAAGAGGGTATCCTTTATAAGCATAATATATACATTGAAAAATATATTGTCTAGTGAAAGCTTGACCACAACATACAAATTCGTTTTTCTTTCTTTGATGATAAAAAATTAAACAATTATAAATAAATTTTTAGATTTAATAATTAATTTTAATGAATGAATGGAATTTTAGATTTACAAATATAAAGGTTGCTTTTGATAACTTGGACAATGAAATTGTTGATGCAAATGCCTTTTTTTTTTAGTGGAGTCACATTTCTAAAAATCATGAATGAAAACCTATGATTGATACTTGCTTTGGAGAGTTCAAGGTTAGCATATACATGAAAAAAATATTTAATTTGGTTAGTTTTTAATTTTAATAAACTAATTATTTTATTAAATTAATGTGTAATGAAAATTTTTATTAGGACGAGGTTGATAACGTCGTTGCTAGGACATCATAGGGGAATCACAACGTCATTAGGTAAGATTGAATTCAAATTTTGATATTTTTTTAAATATTAAAATTTTATTTTTTGTAATCTTAACCGATTGTGTTTTTCTACAAATAAAGTTGCATGATTTATAATACAAAACCTAGAAAAAATCAAATAATTATGCAAAATATAAAAGTCTTCTAGGCTAGGAGGATGTGACCATATGGAAGGATTTTAGACATTCATACATCTTAAAGGACATCTGGAACACTTATATCAATTTTTTAAACTTATTAATTTTTTATTTGCTAACTCTTTTTTAGGAAATATATAAACTCAATTGCATGAGAGATATGAAAATGATCATTTGAACCATCTAGAATTCAATCTGGATTTGTGGTTGGAAACTAGATCTACTAGTGAACTTGATAAAGGTCTTTTAGGCTAGGAAGATGTGATCGTATAGAGGGATTTTAGACATCCATATTTCTTAAAAGATATCTAAAACACTTATATCAATTTTTTAAACTTATTATTTTTTTATTTGCTAATTTTTTTTAAAAAAAACATATAAATTCAATTGCATAAGAGATATGAAGATGATCCTTTGAACCAGTTAAAATTCAATTTGGATTTGTGGTGGGAGGTCTAATCTACCAGTAAACCTTATAGAAGTTAGATTTATAGTATCTTCAACACTATGACTAAGGATATATGGCGGACATAGTGTATTGATCATTAGGACCTCGCAATTGGGATCAAGCCTATCTTTTGTCGTCCACAGTCCATCTTAGAATTGAGATAGTTGAACTGAGGGATAAAATAAATGTCATTGAGCATATATTGGCAACCCTCACTAGTACTTGTGGTCATCGTCATTGCCCTCCTAATTCCGTTGAAGATTTGTCTCGTCCTCCAGCTTTTGTCCACTAGATAAATTGTATTCAACAATATTTTTAAATTAATAAAAAAAATTAGTTTTTATTTTTTAGTATTTTTTATATTTTTTTAAAAAAATATATTAAATACAGTACTAACAAGATTACCGAAAAAATTTAAATCTCCAATAGAATGATTAATCAATTAAATCCCTTAAAGAGCTCAAGAGAGTTGTTTCACTGTTAAATGTAATTCTCTAACAGTTTAATTTTTTCAATAATATGCATATAATTACTGATGGATTTACTAATAGTTTATTATGTTAATAATATTTCATAATCACTTATGAATTTATTGAAAGAATTAATATAGATAAAAAAATTTTGTTTAGTGTGCTAGTTATGTCTGTGAATTTATCAATAATTATATGATTAACAGAATAAAAATCTTCAAAGATTTTTTTCTAAAAATATTTTATTTTTTATAAATTGCATTTAATATTCTGGCAATGGATTAACTTTCTAATTGAGCAAAAACTAAGTCTCTTTATAAATGATTTTATGAGGGCACCACCAACATCAGCTAATATACTTCAAAAAATATTAACCTTTTCTAGATATTAGATTCAAAGTTTGGACCCATAAAATCAATAAATAAGCATATTTCCTTTATCACTAGACCAATCTTTTAAAGCATATACAACATAAATATCCAATCAAAATTCATAATATAGCCTAAACATAGAATTTTTTTATTTACATATAAGGGTGACAGAAATTAAATTAACTTACTTGTCGATAGAAACTAAATCTTTTTTGTGTGTGTGTGAATCGACGCTTAACATCCTAAGAAAATTAAATTAAATGGGGCATAGCAATCTCAATCACGTCATGCACAAATCCACAGGTAGATCATGAATAATCCAATCACGTCTATCAATTGCTTTTTTTACCTAACCTGAAACTCGTCAGCCTGTCTGCTGCAAAGTTCCCTTCTCTGAATGTATGTTGCGCATGAACTTCTCACTCCCTGGCTAGAATATCTCGAGCTCTAACAATCAGTGCATAGTTGGAGTCAGCTTTGACCTCCTATTTCATGATATGGCTTATGACTAATACTGAATCAGACTCCAAAATAAGTAGACAAAATCCTAGATCCCAAGCAAGTTCTGCTCGGACTGAAGAACAAAAACATGTGTTTGTTACAAACCCCTTGATCTAGGATCTTGTATTATCCCTAATCAGTCACCTGCTCCTGCTAAACCCGAGTCTCCTTCGTTGCAACCATCAACATTTAACGCTCTATCAGAAGGTATTTCCAACCTCCCGACCTCACCTGCTTTGTGTCTATAAACGCTCTGCTCCCATCATCCATAGCATGTTCAATGTCAGCTACCGTATTTTTAATGGTTTGCACAATGCTAGACTTTGACTGAAACTGCTCTCGAAGAATCCTGCTATTGCGTGACCTCCATAAGCTCCACATTGATACCCTAAGAACCATCTCCAATGGCGGCCCTCCTTTGTGAACGTCTTACTTCCTAGATTGCATAACAACCATGGACGTAACACGGCAACAAAAAAGTTCCTCGAATCTCTAGTTACAATCAGCTCCATGCTATTGCAAACTAGAAATTGAGCTATATAATTTATTATGGTTTATTATACAGTAATTATTCTAGTTTTATGAGATATAATATAAGTTTAGTGGGTTAAATTTATTGTTTTAAGTTTTTATTCTAATTAAATTTTGTTTTATCCTTTAATATTAGATTGATTAGATTAATATTAGATTGACTAGATATTAGATTTTATAATTTATTTTAGTTTATTTTTTATTAGGTTATTTAAATTTCATTACCCAAATATAAATTTGTAAGTTAATTTAGGTTGAATGGGTCATTTATTATTTTTTTAATATTGATTTTTTAAAAATTTTATTCTTTAACAATGAGTTGTTTATGAATTGTAATTCATAATTTATTTTATTTATTTTATACAGGGTTATCTTAATCTTATAACACAAGTTGCAAGTTTGACAGAGTAACCTAGGTTGAGAGGAGTTCTTTTTTTGGTTTTCTATCTTTGAATTTATCTTAGTCTCCTAACCCTGAATATAGATTTAGTGGGTTAACCCCAGTTAACTCGAGTTGTTTTTTGTGTTTTTTTTTTGTTTTTTATAAATTTCATCTTTCAATACGGGGTTAATTGAAAATTTAATTTTATAATTTATTTTGAGTTAGGGATTATCTTAATTTCATAATTCAAATTATGAATTTAGTAAGTTAACTCTAGTTAACTTAAATTATTTTTTATAGGGTTATTTAACATGTTGTGTAGCACCGGTGAACAATATACTGTTAAACTAAGTGGAAAGTTGATACAAATTGATGTGTGGCATTGACTTTTTTTATTTTTCACTAATCATTTAGCACATTAGTTTACATGAAAATTTAATATAATTTGTTAATATACATAATATTTGTCTATACATTGATAAATTAAAGTTAATAAACTTGGAACTTGATCGAGTTAGGTTCATCTCTAACAATGAATTATTTCATAAATTAAGAAAGAGTGATTAATTTAACTTACTTTCTCTCCGGTACTAGTGACTTATCAAAATATAGGCAGTACTCTGCAATGCAAGTCTTATGGTGTTACAATATACATTAGTAAAAAAAAATTAAAAAAAGCGTAATGTTTCACTCTGAAATCAAATATCGTTGATTTGAACAATAAGATTATGATTTTGCTTTTTATATAAAAAATTAATCAACTAGCTAGCTATTAAAGGTAATATGATTTTTTCCATGATTTGTTTTCTCATTATTAGATAGATTTAAGGTAACTTGCTTTTCTTAAATTTTTTTAAGCAAGATAAATATATATAACTACATACCTTTAAAAAAACAAGATTTATTTAGCTTGCATGCATGGGTATTTTTATCATATTTTCATCCTATTTTTTATTTATAATCAATTTAACTGAAAATCAATTTTATATTTTAATAAATATATAATATAATTTAAAAAATAAATCAATTTGCAGGCATAGTATATGCCAGCAAGTTAGAGACACTCTTCCTCTTTAAACTATACTTGAGTTGCCTCACAGTAACCAAACTCTGCCTTCTGTGATGATGTTGAACATGTTATAACATCCTTTTTCTAATGGTTAGGTGGATCAACATGGTTGTGTTCTATTAAATTTTTTTTCTCCGCCCTCTTTTATCTTTATTGTCCTTGGTTTTGTATTGACCTGCAAAAATATAAAGGAGTTTTTTTTTTTCATTCTTATTCTTTTAATTGTTTTTTTTCATTTATTTTTTTCTTCAATTTTTTTCCTTATCTTTTTGTTTTATTTAATTTCTATATCAAATTTGATTCTTATTCTTTTAATTATTTTTTATTTTTAATACTTTTTTAATTGAATTTTTTATTAATTTTATCCCTTAATATTTTACTTTAAATTATTAATATGTCAAATTTGGTCATCATTCTTTTTATTACTATTTTTTTTATTTTGGATCTTTTTTTATCATATTTTTTATTTGATTTCATTCCTCAACATTTCATTAATTGAGGATTTTGCTTCATTTTTTTTAAGATTTTTTTCTATGGGTTAGTCTTACGCTCATGACCATGGTCATGAATTTTAAAGATTAGCATAAGTTGACTTTAGTCTTTTTTAGGTCTTTTATTTTAAAAAAATTAATTTTATCTTTCAATATTTAATTGATTAGGAATTGGTTTTTGTGATTTTTTCTTCACTTTTATTTCTATGCGGTTATCTTAATCTTATATCCATGGCTACATGTTTAGTAAGTTAACTCAAGTTGACCTACGTCTTTTTTTCTTGATGCTTTTAAAAGAAAAATAATTATTTTTTAGTTTTTGCTTTCAACATTAGAGTTATTTGATGATTAAGCTTTATTGTTTTATTCAATTTACTTTTGATACCCTAATATCACAACTAGATCCCATATTTGACATCCTGACTTAAGTAGGCTTAGGTTAGGTGTTTTTTATTTTTAAAAAATGTTTTTTCCTTTAATTTTTCTTTCAAGATTTTCTTTGCTAGAAATTAAGGTTTTATATTTTTTTTCATTTTGCTCTCATTTCATTTTTTTTCTTCATTATCAAATAAGATCATGGATACCTTTTTTTATGGTGTTGGCAAACCTTTATTTTTTAGTTAATCACTATCTTTTTTATTAGTTTATTTTCTGTCATTGTATTTTTTTTATTCATATTATTAAATTATCATTAAACTCAATCATATCAATGACCCAAGTCTCATAATTTTTATTTTTATTTTTCTTTTTAAGAAATTTTTGTGTCGCATCTTTTTTTTATGTTAAGGAAAATTTAGGTGTAACATGAGTAATTTATCTAGCGTCAACTACTAGAAATATGGGATATTTTTGTATAATAATTTCTTTTAAATTATATTATCTTTATTTGGTCATTTATTTATTTATTTTGGATTGGATACAATAATTTTTAAAACAATTAGCATTTCTCTATATTTAACACATAAAAATTATTATTAATTGAATAATATTATCTTAGTATAATAAATTTCACAAAGAAAATAGCACATTTAAAACTTGAAATAATCCATAGTAGACAAATAACATAGAAAAATCAATATATAAACATGAGCTTTCTAATTTTCAGTAAATTAACTTAAGGATTATAGAAGTTAAGCTCATTATCTTTATCAATCAAAACAAATTAATTAAATAAAGTCTTCTCAAAGTAAAATGCTAGTATTGTAATATTGGACAACTCTTTTATATTTATCTCTTTTATTGTTTGTTTTTAATTAATATTTCTTAATTAAAAAAATATAAAAGATGACAATTAAAGGCAACAAAAAAATTGCTCTATTTTTTTTACACGTGTGACTTCATCATTGTACCTCTCTGTTTCAAATAACACTTTTATTTATAATATTCATAGAATATTTTTTTTATCAAACTACATACTTTGTAATACAATAAATAAATAAAAGTTTGTTGAAGCTTGGTTAGACCACGGCTTAACCAAGTTACCCTTTTTTCTTTTACTTTTCTTGGTCAGGCTAAACCAAGCTCTACGAAGCTTGGTTAGGCTAAGGCCCAGCAGAGCTCAAACTCTGGTCTGAACAAAATATTTTTTACTTATTTTAGTTTATTATTCATTAATAGTAATATGTATAGTAATATTCATGAATATATTTTTTTTACAAGTATTTCTCTAAATATTTTCCTAGATGTTTTTCAGATAGTTTCAAGTTTTAAGAGAGAAAAGGATGTTGATTCATTTGAACTACACTACACTTGACATTTATCCACTATAAAACACACTCAGTATGATAGAGAACACATTTCTTCATAAAAAAAAATGTTTTCCTCTTCTTGAGTTTTTATTATCTTATCACTTGAGGAAAAAAAAAAGTCAAATATTAACTTAAGCATAGAAGTGTCTCTTATTCCACAATGGACTTGTTTTTTAGGTACAACGTAGGCCCAGAACACATTAACCAATAAAGATATTTATTATTCTATGAAGTTTTTTGCATGACTTTATTGGTAGTGTTTTCTCATAAAAACTAAACAAAAAGCATGCCATTCCCTTTTAACTTCTATAAATTAATAAAAAAATCATGGTTAACAAGACTCTAGTATATAAGAGAGTAATTGGTCTCCCTACAAGGATTTTATTTTTCCAAGGTTTCTAACAACTCTCTTAATAAGTGCAAATACTTAATAATATTATTCTAGCTATACAAAAATAACTTCATTATCTTTAACACAACAAATAGAAAAGTCAACTCATATCACTACATGCAAAAAGAAAATCCCAATTTAAGGAAAGACTTGCAAAAAACACCATATCAAGTATACATTATACCATGCTCTAACTATCCAAATGAGCCAACACTCCCGAACAAATCTTGGACACAAACATTATTATCTCCATTAATCTTCTTCTAAGTCTCAATCTTCTTATTTGTATACTTGTCAATATATATATATATATATATATGTATTGGCATTATATACACAAAATAAAGCCAATCTCAACTCCTGCATATCATTCCTATCAAATGGAATACTCTCAATTTTCTTATTGAGTGTTACACACTCACCTCACCAATGATTGTGTTACTAGTGAAGCCAACTTATACAACTATGATGGTCTTACAAACCATAGGAGCATGTGTAAAATATCAAAGACATCCTAAAGCTAGTGATAATAAAAAATCACGTCGTGTGCAAGATTTTTCCTATAGTTTTTCATAGATCTATTAAGATGTGATATCACAACCTTTAAACTAGTTTTACCATAAATCTTTATAATCTTTGTGTGAAGCTCATCTTTTATTTTAGCACTAGCAATCCTACCACAATGTTCACTATAGATTACTTTTACATCATATAAGGACACGATTAAAATAAAGAGCATATCTCCAAATATTCAAAAAAAAAATGCTAAGTGTGAAGGATTTACTTGAACTTATAACCATTAAAGCTCTAATTAATAAATTTTATAACTAATACTTATAGGAAAGGTTATACACACTCCTTCCTTGATAAAATTATCATTAGCATCAAGCATGTGATGGAAAATCACATTAATATGGAAAAAGCTAGCTTGACTAGACTTTACCATGCTTTCACATACAAGTCTTTACCATGCCATCAATATCCATTGATTTCCAACTTTTTTCCAAATCTCTGTGACCACTATCTTCAAGTCCCCGTGACTAACTTTTTTCATGTTCCTATGACTACTTTCTCCAAAAATATCATAGATCTATCTCCACAAAACATTGAAAAAAATCTCTCATGAATTTAAAAAACAGGTAAACATTTAAAGACATGCCTTTACATGTATTTTTTTAAATATTTTCTAGATATTTCTCAAATATTTTCCAAAACTATATATTTTTAAGATTTAAGAAAAAACAAGATGATGATTTATCTTGACAACACTACACTAACATTGATACTTTTCTACTAGAGAACACACTCAATCATATAAAGAACTCACATCATTTCTTTACACATAAAAATATCATTTTCATCTTCTTGAATTTTTACATGCTTATTACTTGAGAAAAAACTAAAATGTTGACTTAAGTATTGAAATGTCTTTCGTTCGATAAGAGATTTGTTTTATAGATACAATTGAGGTCTACAACTCATTAGCTAAAGAAAGTCTGTATTTTTTTGAAAAGTTTTTCCATGATTTCATCAATACTTATTTGGTATTATTTTATTTTCATCAAACATTTATTTTTATTTTTTTATATAACACCAATGTTTGGTTATATTAGGATATTCATGTCATTAAATATTGACTTACATATTAGCTCTAGTTTTTATATGTGTTATTTTAGAAGTAAAATATTACTTGTAAATTAATTTACTTTTAAACTAAAGTAGGGTACCTAAAAAAATTATTTTTTATTGTAAGGTCTATTTTTTATAATTAAATTGACAATTTTCCCCATTATTTATTTCAACAACACATATCAAAGATATTTGTATTTTATTTAACTCAATTTCAATATTTTTTTCCTATATTATTGATCTTATTAAAATATTTCACTACATACATATGTTATCACTTTATATAAATTTTTATATATTTAATTTTTTTAGATTAAGAATTATTTTAATGAAAACATGCTTGTAAAATTGAGAAGCTATAAATTATATGGTATAAATGAATTGTGTTTTTATAATATCTTTATCATTTTAGATATGTTGTTGCTCATTTTAATTATATAGTTCAAAAAGCATAGCAATAGAATTTAATCAAATACTAGTTAAGCAATATCAATGTTCGCAAACAAGTGATAATAATTGACTAGATGATTGACTTGTGTTACCCTACAAGTCGAGCCAAATTTATTTTGAACATAAAAAAATATTCAAATATTGCTAATGACTTTTTTAGTGAAAAATATTTAAACCATATGGGATTGCCTCGATATAACCTGATTGACTTTACGGTCCAAAAACAACTCGAACAACTCATAAAAACATAGTTTGACTCAAAAAAATTAAAATGATATTTTTTTTAATATTAATATAAAAAAAATAATGGATTCACTTGCATCAACCCGGATTAACATGTTAAATTCATGACACAAGTTATATGACTATGATAACCTAATAGAAAACAAGTCAAAACAACAAATCAAAACACATTATAAAGTCTAACTTTTGATCAACTCAATATTAAAATATGAGATTGGAAAAAAAAATCGATTAAAAAAAGGATCTAAAAAAGTTACCTGAGTTAACCTATCGAACTCTTGACTCAAATCATTAGACCAATAAAAAATCATCGAAATAAAATTAAAATAAATTATGAAGTTTAATTATTAATCAATCCAATTATGAAAGATATGATTAAAAAATAAAATAAAATAAAAAACACAAGTCAATTCATCAAATTCATAACCCAAGTCATGAGATTGAGATAAACTCATGGAAAAGAAAAAAAATGATCTGATTTAACTTAGATTAACTTGTTAAATTCATGACTCTAGTTATAATAATTATGTAGATAAATTCTCAACCACCCCGGTATTAAAAGATAAAATAAAAAAAAATTAATAAAAAAAAAAACATAAAAAAAACCTGAGTCAACTTGAATTAACCCATTAAACACTATTCTTAGGTCATAATAGTAGAATAACCTAATAAAATAAAATCAAACAAATAATGAATCATAATTCTTAATATCAAAAGATAAAATTAGAAAAGAAAAGTTAAATAAAAGGAAAGAGAAAAGTTTTTTTTAGGGCCACACCAAAATATATGAGGAAAGTATTATTTGTTGCTATAGTACTTCCCGCCACTTGTATATGTATTGTTAATTATAAAACATTGCTTTTGTCACATAGTTACAAACAATACTTAAAGAGATGAGACTTTTATTGTGAACCTAGATACCAAATATTCTAGATTGGAATCATAGAAATACGCTTTTACCCTTGCCAAAAAAACTAAGTAGGTCTGCAATTAGGGGTAAAATTATCTTTCTCAAAGGATAATTCATCATTGCAAGATTAGTTGGGGACAAAATGGTCCAAACATGTTTTTTTGTTATAGTGTAATGACTATTTTGCCTTTAAAATCAAAAAACAAAGATTTGGATAAAGGCTCTTTTGTTTTTTTCACAAAAAAGTAAAAAAATTATTTTTTTTATCTTTTTAAAATTAATTGAGAAAGAAGGGCTTCACCATCTTTTTCATTCTTCAAATAGTAAATTGATTAAATTACGCTTAGATTTAGAAGAAAAAAACTAAGATTGTTTGCAAGAATGTTTTTGTTTTTATATAAAAAAATTGTAATTATCAAGTGGAGTTAGGAGTAATTGGGTATTTTAATATATATATATATATATATATATATATATAAATTAGTATTTAAACTCAGAAGTGGGTGACATGTGTTAGGCACGCTCCAATAAATAGGCATCGCCTGCATCTTTTAGGAGGGGCATGCAACGCCTAAATTGTATTAAACATTGCCTTTCAAGGGGACATTTAATATGTCTTAGCACCCCTATCACAGTGGTGAGGCAAGTGTTTGCAATTGTCATATGGAAAAGTAATGACTATTAGTGTTTCCCTTTCTACCTGCATCTTTGCTATCTCTCCACCTAGAAATTTATGTAGGCCATTGTCAAAAACAAAACAAAAAACTAGAAAGTTTGGTTATTTATTTGCTAAGTTAAAATAGTTCCTCACTATTTCAATTCCAATGTATTTGATCTTATATTATTTATTGAGTTAATGATTTTTTAATTTTATCCTTTGACATATGATTTTTATATCAAATTGGTCCTTATTCTTTTAATTGCAATGTATTTAATCTTGAATCATTTATTAAGATAACTTTGTTTTTCAATTACATCAATATATACTTCATTTTTATATTAGATTCAATAATCATTCTTTTAATTGTAATGTATTTGGTCTTGAATCTGTTATTGAATTTACTTTTTTGAATTTCATCACTTTATTTTGTTTTTATATCAAATATGGTTTTTATTCTTTTATTTGTTATTTTTAGTTGTTCTTTTTAATATTATCCCTTATGATTTATTTCTATTTTCTTTGTGTCAAATTTGATTCTCTTTCTTTTTAAATTTGTATTTTTTAAACCACTTTTTTTAATTTAGTTTTTTAAGTTTATCCTTAATTATTTTGCTTGGTTGAGAATTTTACATTGTTATTTTTCTTAGTTTGTCTTTTATATTGTGATTAAGTCTTATGATTTCTGTTTTAAATTCTGAAAGTTAGACCGAGTTGGCTTCAGTTATTTTTAATTATTTTTTAAAATCCATCTATCATCGTTAAGCTTGTTAGAAATTCGTATTTTTTGTTTTTTTTGGATTCTTTTGTAAATTTAATTTTTTTTCAACTTTATCCTTCAATTTAATATTTGATGATATTTAAGGTTTGATGCTTAAAATTTTAATTTCTAATTTTGATTGTTAGCCCTTTTATCAAATTTTAATCTTTTTTCAATTTAATACTTATATCCATAATCTTAATTTTAAAAAAAATGGTCCTCATTCTTTTAATTTTTATTTTGGATTCATTTGTTAATTTTATTTTTTTCAATTTTGTCCTTCAATTCAAAACTTTTGTTTATCCTCTCAATTATTTTTTTCAATTGAATTCCTTATTCTCTTAAATGCTATTTTTTATCCTTTATTTATTCTTTTTATTTCATCATTTGAAATTTCATTCATTAAGATTTGATCTCTTTGGTCTTTTTCATTGTTTCTAGACCTTGCCCAAGACTCAATCTGGGATATAATTCGAGCTGTAGGTTAAAGGGGTTGATTCAAGTTAACTTAAGTTAACTAAATCTTTTTATTTTATAAAAAATAAAAATGATACCATTTTGAAAGGAAAAAAAATAGAAAAGTAGTCAATGAGTTTTAACCCTGGTTTTTACTAGATTTTCCCAGGGTTATCCTAGACATGGTTAAACCTGATTTTTTGGTTGTTTTACACTTGATCAAGTTTCCCTCAATTTCTTTTGAAACTCAACCCAATCTAAGCCAAGAATCACTTGACTAACAAATCAACCTGTTGGGTCGAGCTAAATTTTAGAGTAGTTACTTTCTAAATACAGTGCTTCGACTTTAGTCATTACCTAGGATCATGGGTATAAAAAGTTAACACGGGTTGACGTTGTTTTCTTTCCCGATTGCATCCTTCAAAGTTGTTTTTTTTAATGAATTTTTTTTATTTTCTTTGATTTTTTTGTAGTCATGTTATCATTACCTTATGATCTATATGAGAGGTTTATTTAGGTGGCCCATTTTTTTTCTTATGTTGCTTTTTTATCCTTTTTTATTTTGTCCTTCAAATTTTGATTCTTTTTAAAATCCCACTTTATTTTTTATTTTTTTATATTGGGTTATAATGTCTGTATAATTCTACTTGAGGATTTTGACAATCTCATCTAGTTTTACTTATGCATTGCTTTTTTATACTTTTCCTTTGATTAACTTTTTTTTCTAGATTTCATTCTTATACATTTTTATTCACAGGGATTGAGGATCATTATTTTTTTGTACTTCTCTTTCTATAATGTTGAGTTGTAAATTTTATTTTTTTGTTCTTTAAAATAAAATAATAGTGCTTAAGTATCATTTTTAATGCTACAAAAAAATTAGTTCAATCCATAATGAAACACAAGTTATCTATCTAGTATATCACTAAACAACACAACAATTCCAAACTTACTATAATATTTATAAAGAATTATTTGGTTGCTTTGTTTGACAATAATTTTTTGTGTTTTTTTTTAAAAAAGAACAAATATTACTTATAAAATCCGATCAAGCTAGTTCCTTCTCTTTATCCTTTTTATCATCATTGGTCTTTTATCCATTCTTATTAAGAGGTATTAAAATTAACAGAAGACTGCAGGTTACATATAATTTAAAAGATCTCGTATAATTTTTTATTTAATTTTCTTATACGACCTATAATCCATAAGTAATGGATAGGCAAACATGATGGTTTTATTGTCAATGAATGGTAGTATTAAGTGAGAAGGGAGAATCAAATTACTAAAGAGAATTGAATTGCGTTATCATGACGGGTTGAATTTATCATCACTACAAGAGGCTATTCTAACCTTCTTTTATAACAAGATATTTTTTAAATTCGAATCATTGACCGTTACACACTTACAAAGAGCTCACTAACAGGGATCAAAGTCTTTAAAATATTTTCAAGATAATTTTTAACAATTTATAGATGCATATTCCAACCAACCTATAATGTAATTACTCTTCCTAATTGCCTTTTCCTCCTTGGATAATTAAATACTATATAAAGTGATTAAAATAGTCAAATATGCATTAATATATAATAAAATTGGTAGGTGTTGGATATTTAAACAAACTAACCAAAAAAAATATATTCTCTCGCGGTTTATCTTCGTCTTCATTTTAGGCTTTTAAGCCAATTAATTTCATACCTAACCCTCTGAAAAATTATCCATTAAGCTAATACCCAAAATATACTTGGCTCGTTCCCGCCCATTTAAAACCAGCTTATACCCGCTAATAACAATTTTTCAAACGTTGATTGTAGTTCCTGTAATTTTCAAAAATGTTATTTTGATATTTGGAATTATTTTCTTACAGAAAGTCTTCAAAATAATTTTTTTGTAATCCTCATAATAATAAATAAATAAATAAGCATTTCCCTAGTTATATTAAGACTTTTTTCAATCAATTTTCCATGTTAAAAGGTGTTTTTTTCCTTAAACTAACTAGTTATGAAGTGGGTATTCATATTAGAAAGCTATGTTAGTTGTTAGGTTTTTTGTTTTTTAATCTATACTTGTCTTGATACCTAGTAGATATCCCAACATATATATATTGAATTGGATAGAGTGGCCATCCACTTCGAATTCACACTTGGATCCATTATTATTTCTAGCTACAATGGAAGCATTGTGAAGGGTTTTTTTATGGTTTAACACTCGGATTTCTTGTCAAAACAACAAGTAGTACGGTAAGATTGAGATAGTAAAGCTATTAATAGGTGTGATGGAATTATTGAGTGTTTGTGAAAGTTCTTGAGCATACATGAAATGATTGATCGGCTGTCTAGTCGATGTACAAAGGGGTAGTGTCATAACTTATGATAAAAACAACGGTCCACCTACTAAGAGTAATGCATGGAGGCGAAGAGAGGTGGTGGAGGAAGAGCAAACGGTGCTAGCAAAATGCAAATTTAGGTGGTAGGCAGATGAGTTGCAATTAATTCAAATAGACGAAGCCTTGGTGGTTTTGTGCTGTGAGTGTAGTGAAGCATCGAGAGAGAGAGATTTCAAAGAGCTAGAGGGTGGTTTTTACCCTTGCAAATGGGGAGAGTACTTGGAATTTATAATGGAAAGAAGATCCCATTAATCACTAGGATTGTGCCACGTCATCTATGATTGGATTCGAGTTAAAAGGGACTTGGCTTTGTGTTTTAAGGTGAACTATATACATTAACTTGCTAGCAAAAGGTAAAGAAGTATTATCAAGCAGCGAACCCACTTCAAGCAAATCTAAGACTATATTTTCTTGACCATATTTATCAATACAAAACTTATGTTAGCCCGTCATTAGCTCGTTTGCTTTATAGATTAGAATCATGAAAAGCGAAGAAAAATAACATGGATTAATTATTTCATAATTAAATAATTAAATTACTTGAATAATTTTATGGTACATTGAATAAAATAGATGACCTAATATTTTGACAAGACAATCATTTTGGAATAAATGACAAAAGTTTTAGAATGGAGGGAGTAATTCATTATTTAACTTATTTATTGCTTTCTTTATCATGCAATTAAATGATTTTTTTAAGTTTATGTTAGCTATCTGCATGATATAGAGTTTTCTCTTTATTATATTATGTAAGTTATCACGAATTATTGCTTAATTTAAATTTATTGTTTTCTGTTAATGCGAACTTGAAGGTTTGCTACTTTTATTAAACATGTTCATTCAAAGCTTGATTAAATTTATAATTTTATAATTGTCATCAATTCTACAACCTATCATTCAATTAGATTTTATTATTTATTATGTTTTATAATAAAAACAAAAAACAATATAGTTTAATTAGAACACTATAATGTTGCCTTCAATATAAACAACATTTGTTTTCAATTAAATTAATTATTATTGATTTATACTAGCTTGAACTCGTTTGATTTATTTTCATATAATTCATACTTTACTTAATCATAAGTAAGTTATAGATCGAAAATCTTCTATCTATTTAAAATATACACACACACACATATATATATATATATTAAATTTATTTTAAATTTAAATTTAAATTTTCATATAATAACACAAATATATTTTAAATTTTATCAAAATAAAAAAAATACAAATATACTTGTATATGAAAATGTTTCAATTTTTTTATTACGTTCATCTTTCCACTTGAAAAGAAAAGCTATAAACAAGAATATTTTCATTGTTTTAAAAAACTGCAGGATATATATATTATTTTAATGCAAAGAAATATAAGAATAATAATTTTACCTTAACTCAATAGATAGCAACACAAATTAGTTTAAATGAATTTTTCGAACCCAATCAAATTGGAGTAAAACTTAAAGGAAAAAAGTTGGATTTTGAATTAGACCTGAATTAATGCATAATTTGAGCTAAAAATTTAACTATAACATAATCTAAAATAAATAAATAACCTATTATCAGATTAATTATATACTGAATAGCTATAAATTATACTACTTGGATTTAGATTTTGTTTAGGGTCAAGTTAAAGTTATTTATACCTAAAATAGTATTAAAAATTCATGGAAATGGGATTTAAATTATCAGTGCACAAAACTCATTCGGGTTCTACTATAAAGAATCCATACCATTTCAGATTTTATACATATATATATATATATATATATATATCCATCGCAAGATACGAGTACGTAATGAGTTGTTAAAAAAGATTTTGGGCAGGGCAAGTTGAGCCCCACTTGCTTATCTCCCACCTAAGACATGAATGATCCGTAATCAACCACGTAATTAAACCGCACTTACAATAAATTTAAACAAAAAGTTAGGCGGCTAGAACGTGGACTAGTAGGTCCCACCTATCGACTTTTTTGTGAATTTTATTTGGATTTTTATACCCATCACTAGGTCCCACAAGCCTACACGCGTCAGGTTTATAGTAATTTCAACACTTGTAGGTCCCACAATTTCTCAGCCTCCTAAACACGCGTCGTTTTCTGAGCAACGTTCACATACCTTGGGCCCACCGTTAAAGATTCGGTCTCTCAGGGAGGGACCCAGTGGGAACCGATTGGGCTTTTGTTTAGGCTTTTCGTAAAGGACTTTTAGGAGCGTGTGAATCAAACGTGATGATGGGACCACGTGTTGAGTTGTCAAGTGAGGTCTAGTGAGAAACTTTGGGGATTGTCCGTACAATAATTCTTCTTTTGTGGATATGTTCTGGAGCCCCATCGTTGTCGTGGGAGACGTGTCGGTACCTTCTTTGTGATTAGCAGCCTCGTATTTATGTGCTGACATGTTAGCATGGTCCATCGTTTTCTGAATATGATAGTCCCCCATGACTTGAGTATTTTTCTTAATTAATGCACTAATTTCATTTCATTATTAACCTAAAAAATCATTAATCATTCATATGGTTGTTAGAAGATGGATTTCAAAGGTAATTTATTGGTTGAATTTTTTTAAAAATATTTTAATGTTCTAAATTTAAAAATAATATTGTTGATGTATTGATTTATGAGTTTATATGTATAAAAAAATATAAAACTTTTTAAATTTTTTAATGATTTTTTATATTAATTGAAATATATATTGATTTTCATGCTCTTTATTTTAATCTTCATTCAATATTTATTCTTATTTAACTTTTTACATAATTTTTTATAAGAAATTATTCTCATCTTCGATCTTTAAAGATAGCAAGTGCTAGCTTATTCCCAAGACAGAGAAGGATTCTTTCCGCTCCATAATTTGTTTTTTTTTTTTTTTTGTAGTTTACAATAGTTAATATTCTTAGACTAATTTTTGTATATCAAAATTAAATTAACAACAACTAAATGAAAATAGGAATTCATTGCATCCCTTCTTATACAGCCCTGTTCACTTAAATGGTGCATATTTTGCTTTTAAAAAAATTAATTTTACTATTTGGTATTAAATTTTTATTTTATTTTAGTCTCATAGCACAATATCAATTTAATAAATTAACTCATATTATGTTTTTATTAAATTTTTTAATTTTTTATTTTAGTCTCAAAGCACAATGTCAATTTAGTAAATTAACTCATATTATGTTTTTATTAAAAAAAAATTTAATTTTATTATTCAATATTTAGTTGGTTTGAAATTAGGTTTTATAAAAAAAATTTGTATTTATTTTTTATAAAATTATCCTGTTCTCGTTACTCAGGTCACAAGTTTAGCAATTTAACTTAAATCGATTCGAGTTGAATTTCTTTGTCTATTTTTTTAATATATTTTTTTAAATTTTCATCTTTTAATATTGAATTGATTGAGTTTGAATTTCATGATTTATTTTTTTTTCTATGAGGTCATCTCAATCACGTAATTTGGATTACAAGTTTAACATGTTAACTGAGATTAACTCAAGTTGTTTGTTATTAGATTATTTTAATTATTTTTCAACATTAAATTGATCAAGAATTAAGTTTTATAATTTCTTTTAATTTTTTCATGAAATTATCTAGTTTATATTACAGATTTAACAAGTTAATTCAAATTAACCTAAATCAATTTAATATGATTTTATCTTGATATTTTAAAATATCTAGAATTTTATTTTTATTAAATTATATTTTTAATGATTATTTGGGTTATTTTCAGACCCATTAAATTTATCAGGTCATATCATATCAATTCTCGTATAGTTGATTTTTTAAAAAAATATATATATATATAATTAATATTTAAATATTTTTTATATTTAAAAAAAATAATTCACAGCTTAACACAGTTGAATTATCTAATCTATTACTATAATCTTAGGAAAATACAAATAATCTATAATATAACTACGAGATTAATGAGATTTTATTTTATTTTATTTTATTTTATTTTTTGAGAAATGTTCCGAGTTGGGACGCTTTAGCAGAAGTGCAAGAGTGAATCAAGTCCGTAACTAGAAAATTTTGAGGGGGTCGAAACGGGATGAAAACTGAAGGGTCGGCATGAACAGAGCAGGAAAAACTACGTTTTAATCCCTCAAACTTCAACAATATTTCATTTTGAACCATGTAGTTTTCTTTTTTGATAATCAATCTTGGATTTTGAAGTAGTTTCATTGTGTTTGCGACCCATATTTAAGAAACTAATTTTGCATCTACTTAATTTTAACATCTAAATATCGCAGGAAATGGAAAAAATAAACAAATAATTATATCCGCATTAATTATATAAGTTAATTGCCGTGACAAAAGATAAGGTAGAAATCATTATCAATCCCTCTAATTTTGAGATTTAATGAAATCAAACCTCTACAATATCTTTCTCTTAAATTGAACACGCGCAAATAGGTGATTTTGAACCCTCCGTTGCCTACTTATGCTAAGTTGATGAATTTCCAGTGGAAAGCAAACATTATTTTGGCTATTTTAAACTAGTATTAAAAATAATATTTAATATAATGTATATGTTATATAATTTACTCATGTAAATTTATTATAAGAACACTTCAGTGTAATATCTTTAAAAATGGCTAATGGGTTTGTGTGTATTAGAGAAAAGGAAAATATATTATAGTCAAAATAATTATACTATTTTCGAAGACAAAACACTGAATCTTTTATTTTTGGTAAAAAAAAAAGATACTGAATTTGAACTCTTCATAAATTATTAATGATGAACCAACCACATTATTAATAATTTTAATTTTAATCAAACACAAACATTACATTCTCAATAATTATATTTTCAATAATATATATATATAAGACGTGAGTGGTGAGAATTCTCTTCTTTTTTTTTGGACAACACTAGTAGTCTGTGAAAGAGAGCATGTTGAGAAATATGTGCCATAGCTTGTAAAACTTCTAGCATTGATATTTCTGAGAGGTCAAATCATAACATTGATCGCGTTAGGCATGAAAATGAAAGAATCTGAAAGTTTAAGGACCAAATTATAAAAGAAAGGAAAACTTGGAAAAACACAACTCTGAAGCCATAACTTCTCAGTGGGGGTGGGGGGTATCACTTTGAGGACTAAAGTGTTTATACTTGTATCAAAGTCAACAAATTCCCATGTTGTTTTTTTCTACTTTGAACCCCTTTGTATTTGACGCAACATATATGCCCTTCACTATATCCAAGTGGTTTCAGAACGGGATTCAGACAACCAAATTGACTCGAATTAACATACGACTTGGATTCCTAGTTACATTTGAATTTTTCTCCTTTTCTTTTCCGTAAATCAGTTTAGATAACTTCGAATCAGGCCCTTTTTCATATTATTTCTTAAAATACTTTTTATCTAATTAAGAGATATCAAATAAATACTCTTTATAGAATCAAATGGTTGAAAAACAATATAAGAAGTTTTGATTTAATTGTAAATCAATTCATTAGATTGATTGCGTCAAACTAAATTAACTATAAATTAAATTATTTTTACATATAATCTCAGCCGAAAAGCAAGTTGATGAAGTTCTAAGTGAACCGGTTAGGAAAAATGAAGTTCAATAACAATGGTTTTCAGTATCTTTCATGTTGCACCATTGAAGGAGAAGTATTCCTAAATCCATACAAATCAAATAATTTCACATTCCAAAGGTCACAATTGCAGCGCGGATATTATTCTATAGAATTTATGAAACTGACCCAGTCAAACTAGTGACAGTTCATTTGTCATCACCATGCCTGCATGTCCCCCTCCAAGGTTTAAGGTGTCCAGATAGAATTAAGTTTCATGAACTTTGGCTTTATTGTACTTTTCTTGATAAAAAAGAACTCCCACGATTATGTTGCCGCGGTTGGACGAGAATCACCTTGGAACAGCTGGAGCAATTCGTCCATCCAAGTGGATTGAATATTACACGCACCGGCTATTTCTTATTATTATTATGTTTTTATTATTGTGGTAGCTTTTATTTAAAAAAAAAACGTTTTTAAATTATTTTTGATCTTACAAGATATTAAGTCGATTTTATTTTAATATATTTTAGTTTAAAAATACTATGTCTTAAATTTAACTTGAAAAAAAATCAATAATGGGAGAGTAGCGTATTTGCCAACTAGGCTCATCTCTTAAATTGAGACGTGCTAATGACTAGCATTACAAGTTTTGATGCTATGAAACAAGGCCTGGGCTTACTTCAAAATAACAGCTTAAGGACTCATTGATAGTTTAGATTGAGGCCCATATCAGAACGATTTGTCCATGAAATGAAATCAATCCAGATCAGTACCTTATTTTTATTTTTATTTTTACATGTTCTATGCTTTATTCTCTACTGTTAGGAACTGGGAAAGAGTTTGGCCAATAATTATAAGGTATGAGGTATTGTTTTTTAATTTTTTTTGTTTGAAAATATATTAAAATAATATTTTAAAAAAGAAATTATTTCTGATATAGCACATATTAAAAAATAATTTAAAATAAAAAATAAATTTTATAAAAAATGCTTTTAAAATACAAAAAAAAAAAGATATATCAAAGTTATATACAACATTGAGACAGTCTCAAGCCTGGGCTTCATTATTCTCAAAAGCTTTTTGCCTTCGAACCTTAAAAAAATTAATTTTGTCAATAATTTTGGTATCAAGCTATGGGTTAGGGAGCGGGGTGCTTTAACAGTCTTGGGTTTCCATTCTAATCTAATGACGAGGATGAGCTTGCCCTTTTGACTTCATTAATTAGACATCAGATCTGTACCAGAAGTGTTAGAGCTACCCTTTTCAGTTTTGTGGCTCTTGTAGTATTGGACCTTGAGAATCAGTTGGCAAGTTAAGGCCCATGACAGCCCGAAGCCTAAAACCTGCTCATATCAGATTCCAAGGAGCCTCATCAGCATCATATACATATACTCATGCATACGTACACTTGTACACGTGAATATGTATATGTAATTGTTGAGTATTTATAGATTAATTGTTTGTGTAATTTATAAATGATTAAAGATAAAAAAAAAAAAAAAGAAGAAGCATCCATCTCATATAGAAAAGAAACACTTCTTTCTAAATATTTATAAATATGAATTTTTATTTTGTAATTAAATGTATTTTTTTTCTTACCCTTTAAAATTCAGAGAGTGTAGTTAAATCTTGAAGGTATTGTTTTCATGTGAGATAAATAAGTATTTAAAAAATTGTATTTTTATATCTCTAAACCAACTCTTTATTTATTTTCATATTAAACAATTTATTTATATTAATTCTATGTTTGTGTTTATGTTTGATTAGTCAAACTTATGAAGATTTTCTAAGTTCTGGTCTTAACATCTATATACATTGCATGCGTGATGATAAAGAAGAAGAAAAATAAGTGAGGTTTTTCAGCAAAAGAAGGCTGTAGATGTTTAAAGAAGAAGAAGAAGAAGAAAGGTTCATATAAATATTATGTATCTTCCTAGTCTTATTTTGATTGTCATGTGAGTATATAATTTTTGTATTATTATTTAAAGTTATAATCTTTGAAGGGGTAAGAAATATTCCTTTTTTTGGAAATTTATATATATAAATGACCCCATCAATAAAAAACTTTAGCTTCAAGGCACAGAAACTAAATTGGATTTACAAAGATGGTGTGATCATAGCTAGTGGGCCAACATAAAAAAACTTATTACTTGATAACTATCAACTTTTTGCTCGTAAGAATGGGTCAGCGATGATTAAAAGTAATCACTCTGTTTTGATGTAACGTGGAGGCATTCAAAATTCAGCCGGCTTGTGAAACCCACAATTGGGATACGTTAGTACTTATTCACCACTCTTGTCCTTTTCCCCTCTTTGTCAAAACTCGGCTATCTCTCTCTCTCTCTCTTTAATTTTTTAAAATTATTTTGATAAGTTAATTTTTAAAAAATTAAAAACACTCTAAACCATACCCTAAAATAATTTTTTTCATCTTATATTAATTTTAAAAATATTATTAAATTTGGTTTGATCTAACTGGTTACTCAAATAATTTTTAAATCTGATAAAATAAATTTTAAATTAAATTATAAAGGAATGAACTTCATCAAACATAATCAATCTCATAAAACCCTAGTTGAATATTTAAGAAAAATAAAACAATGCTATTTTAATTTCTTATTAAAAAAATATGAAACAACTCCTTTCTCCCTGACTCGATTAACCGAGGATAATCCATTTACCTTCCTAAGTAACCTGTTCATGTCCATGAAAAAATCCATCAAGTGGGCTTGAAAAGAATGATTCATTTGGCGGCCACAGCAAAACCGTGTTTGACACGTTTTATTCCAATATCATTGTACTTGTGTCTCTTCATCAATTAATACGTGTCTGCTGTCCATCTTTCACCTTGACCACGGATAGTATTTGTTTTGCGTGCCATGATTTGAATTCTCTCAAGATAACCTGCAAGAACTCTCTCATCGGCAAACACAATCATACTCCATCATGTTCCTAATAATTCTTTTAGTGTAGTATTATCGTTCCAGGGGGGGAAGGACTTGTCTTTTTCCGTGGGCTTGATGCAGCCCACATATCTTTGCTATGATGCTGCAAGATTGCCTCTCCAATATTGGGTAAGCAAGGCCGATTCTCCAATGTGAAAATGGTGTCTTAAAGTGGTTTTTAAATTATTTTTTATTAAAAATAATATTTCTAATTTTTTTTATGTATTATATAAAAAAAAATCTCTACCAAACACAATAGCATGATTTGCAAATTGGATAAGCATCAATTGTGTACCAATAAATTAAGGGCTAGCTGACACCTACAATGCAAGAAAGAAGCATTTAAGTGGGCAATTGATAACCACGAGTTGCAATCTTTTGTCCTATCAAGCTAAAGATACGCTGCGTATCTGACTATCAGTTATCACTTGGCCACAGTCCTTCAGTTGCACTAAAATAGCCGCTCAACGGCTCAGAGCCGTGGATAGCTTTTCAATCCTACCCCCTTTTCGCCTTTCTTTTTTCCAGCACATTTAATTGATCATATCAACCCCTGTGTGTTTTTTCAAAAATAGCTGGTTGAAAAATATATCCAAACTAGTATAATTAAAAAAATATATTTCTAAAATAAAATAGTTTAATGAGACGATACCTTGCACATTCAATCAAATTAAAATACTAGTTTAAAAGAGAAAATCTTGGAAAAACCAACAACAAAAAAAGAAAATAACTCAAAAAAATTTCTATTTTATTTCTACTCATCCAAAACACTTATTCAAAGTATTGAATGTTTATAATAATGAGATTCTTATCATATTATAATTAATATACTAGTTGGTGTATTAGGATATTTTAAAAACTAAAAATTAATGATGAAAGAAGGATTTAATATTAAAAAATATTTTTTATTAACTAAACTCCTCATGAGTTCATAAGCTCACAGCTCAATTCATAAAATTATTTTGGACCTGAAATTTTTCCTATTAAGTTGTGCATTGAGAATAATTTTTTATTTATTTTTAATTAATTCTTAAAACAGGTTGATATTTACTCATGTTTAACTCAAAATATGAATCGACCTCCCATGTAATTTGACGTTAAAAGTACACGTTACATGCTTAATAAAACCAATCCCACAAAAATTAGCAGAAGCCATTTTTCCTTTTTTTTTTCTCATTATTTCTCTGTTCTATCCCCAGGTGCCACCCTTACCCTGCTTTTCTTGACCTCTCCCTGTCTCCACAATGACAAGATACCTCTTCTTCTCCATATAAGCATTTTAAGGTCGCACGGGTCTCTCTTACGCATCTTGAGGTCAAGCATATGTCACTGGTGCATCTTATGGTCGCGCATATGTAACTCACATGTTCTATCAACTATGCTATCTTGGAAGCTAAGCTTTCAATTATGCTAGTTTGGATATAGTTTTAGTCACTGTGGTATTTTTGAAAGAAAAAAAAAATCAACTTCCAAGTTTGTAGTCTCTCTCTCTCTCTCTCTCTCGACTGAAATTTCACACCTATAAGTAAGTTTTTCCTATTTTTAAGGGCTGGAAGTGTAAACTATGTATTGTAATGAATTTATATAAGTTAGATGCTCATATATGATGTGGTTCTAAATCTTTTGACTACCAAAAATATTCACATAGGTTAGGTTCAGCACATTTATGTTTATAAGGTAAGTTGTATATATTTTGACCAATCTTTAAAAATATAATGTTTGATAAGGACATTGTTTGAAAGAAAAAAAAAATACATGCTACCTCAGAAAATGAGGTAAGAAGAGATTCTCTCTCTATATATATATATATATATATACACACACCTCGTAAATGTTTGACCTAATCCAAAAATTAAAAGTTAAATAACGTTTTAAACTCTTTGGGATAAAATCTATCCAGCATGATAACAAAAATTTTTTTTTGAATAATTTCACGAATGTGAATTCATGAATTTTACACATACATACAAGTGAATATAAATATCTATCGAAAACAAAGTGAAATTAAAGCATAAACTAATTAATAAGAAAAATATAATTAAAACTATGAAAATTTCAAACCAAAAAACTACAAAGTGAAAGAAAATAAAAGAAAGCTATAACTAAACACAACAAAAAAAATTGATATACACAAAGGGATTATTTCGTTGATGTAAACTCTTTATTTTTTCAACATAAAAATTACCGATAGATTTATCAATTGAAATATGTTGTTAGCAAGTGTCTCATTCCAGATGTCATATTTATCAATCATTTCGTTGGTTATTCTTATAATGGTTAATATATCAATGGATTATTGTCATTGGTAATTAAAATAGACGTCAATGATTTCCTGTCAGCATATCCTTTGGTAAATACTACCAATGGATATATTTGCTAGTAATATATTGTATGTCACTGATGGATTGGCTGGAAAAATCACTAATAAAAATTTTATGTTAGTGAATTCATTCTTGTAGATCAAAACAATTTACATCTCTCAATAACTCTCCAAGGAAAATAGTCTTATTTATCAACAAAATCATAGAAAAATATTTTATATTTACTAATGTTTTAGTAATTTTTTTTTTAATGCTATCAAATAATTTCATATCAAACAACTAATTTAAAATAAAGATTATATAATTAATTTAACTGTAAAACTCAATTACAAATGTCTATATATATATATATAAGAAGCTGGTATTGGAGGTGAAAGGGGAGGAAAATCTCATAAAGATCTATAAAAGAAAGGATAATTATTGGACAGGTTTGTCATTGGCTCCTCACATTGCTTCCTACTTTGTTCTTTATACTTTCCCTGTATATCAATCCTTGAAGCACTACTTTGATGTTCAACCAACTCTTAAATAGGTAGTGCCAACTACCTTAGGTTGAATTTTGAGCTACCTATAGTTAAGACACTACAATTCGACTTTATATCTAGGTCATGGTTATAAAGATAATGTGAACCAGACTTTTATTGCATCCATCAATTTCTCCAGCCTCTACCTATAACTTTATATCATATTTTGAATGGATTATAGGGTTCTTCCCGTGTTTGGCATGCATGTTAGTGGTATATTGTTCCCACATAAAAAAAATTCAAATATATGAATAAAAAAATATTAGTTTAAATAATATACAAAAGGTTTCAAAATTTACTTATAATAAATATCTCAATTCATCTTTCCAGGAAGTAATGCACTACTTTCTGTGTATTCTCCCTCCATATAAATGTTTTCATGTATAACTTCATCAAAGTTGGCTCGAGTCTAACCTATGCATCCTACAAAATAATCATTAGTTAAATAATATCACAAATAATAACTATAATTTTAAAAATAAATATTTAAAAATGTATTTTGCTCTTACTAAGCACGTTGCATTGTTAGTAAAAAAAAGTGACTTACCAATATGCTTGATAATATAACCATGAGTCTTTTTATTTTTATTTGAGGACTCACTATGTGACCTCACTCATGAAAACCTTTGATTTCAAGAACTATTAATATGTCTTTTAGTTACTCTTAGTGATATGCTGAGGTTTAAAATTCTTTTACACTTCAAAATCATTCGACTCAGCTTTTCTCATAGTATAAGTATGCATGTCTTACCAAAAATAAAACAACCTGATTTAGAAGTTCATTAATAATGACACGATGAAAAGATTAATGTCTTCTCCTAAGTGTAGGAGTGTCGAAATAATAAATAACTCGACAAGACTAAGGTCGAACCACAGGAACGTTAATTGTATAAATTATAGACAACAACAACAACAACAATAATAATAATAAAGAAAAAAAAGGAGAAGAAGAAGAAAAAGATAAGAACTTTGAGATGAAATATTAATGTAAGGATTAAACAATGATAATAACAAATGTTAAGGTTAGAGGATCCACTAATGGTATGTCAAATAAGTATAGTATAAACTCTTATTATTCAATTGGAAACCACACACAAAGGAGGTTTCAATCTGATTATAGATTGTTAACATGATTACATTAGTCATCTTTTTCGATTAATGCTAATACTTGTAAATCTCGTCAAACATTCATGATTATAACTTATGTTAACAACAAATCAAGTTCCTTTCATACCTTAGGTGTCAGTTATATCATACAGTATGGGCTATGAAAGTGCCAGACATTTGTTGTACCAAGTGTTATACAACATAAATCAAGATTAGTCATTTAACAAGCAAAGTATTAAAGAGTGAATAAGATAACAAATATAAAACATGTTAGTATCAAACATTAAAGTCTATATTAAGTTTACACTATACTTATTCTTACACCATTAGTGTAACCTTTTCACCTTGACATAATAAACTTAACTAGACATAATGGAAGAAATAAATAAACAAAATAAGAATATAAATAAGATAAAAGTTAACTAGGTAAATGAAAGGAAATGAAAGGCATAAACTTGATATTAAGGAAAGCAAAACTTAAGCATTACAAAAATACAAAGAGAGAAAGCAAGAGCATGATCTTGATCTGGACACCAAGATGCCTAAATGCATGGCAAATGCCTCCTTTTATAGGCCAAAACTTAAGCATTAAATGTTTTGCTTTCTGTCTTGATTTATTTTTGTTTTATTCATGTATTGTATAGAATTGTTTCATACATCACAAATTTTAATTTTGGAAAACACACACGAGATTTAGGTTAAGTGGGGGACTAACAGCTTACCTTATGACTTTAGTCAAGGTTTAAGTTTGTATAAACCCCAACTCTTCGTTGAGTGCTTAGACTGTTAATGATTGGTATATGTACCATTTCACTATCTCCTGAGCCCCTATATTTCCTTTACGAAGGTGATCATTAGAACAACAAGAGACTCTTTTTAGAGACCAAGTAATAAACCTACCTTTATCTCACATAAAAAGATTAGAACCCGTCTTTAGAATGTATGCTCGTACATATTTGTTTTGCATCTGAGCAAGCCCTTCTTAAGCATCTTGAATTCAGGACTTACGGGGGATATAATGGTCATCACTTAATAAATTTCTATTTATAAAGTTTGAGCAAGAATAAAAATTCTTATCTCATCATGCAAGAGTTATGACCATATGTCACCCCTCGAGGGGTAAGTTCATCATGTAGATTATATATTATGCATTTATCATACATGTACCGAGATGAAAAATAGGTCCCCATCCAAGCTTTGCTACACATGATTGAACAAAGATGACGGGAAATAAAGAAAAGGGTCAGATAGAGGCTCATTGTCAAAAGAAAGTTAAGAGCATAAAAAATGAAGCAGCTAGACTCAGATCTACCCGAACAAGTGTAGAGCATTAAATGAAAAGGGAATGTCTGCACAGTCTTCTATGGGAACGCTACATGTCCATATCCTATTGAAGCTGCACCTCACTTTTTCAGTCATGAACAACGGCAGCAATGCCTTCAGTCATCAGCTAATGACAACCTCGATTCTTGTTTAGTTACACTGTTTATCGTTCATCGCCTCCATATTTTCCAATAAGACCCAATAGCTACTAGCCTTCAGTGTATAGTGCATTGGCCTTCTTTGAAGTCACCCCCACTTTGAGATCAATTCCAGTTCAACAGCATAAGATGTTCATCCGAAAAAAAAGTGATTAGATACTGACCTTTAACATGACAAAGCTCCCTCTATAGAGATTTGTTTATGGATTTGCTAGTGGGGAATGCAAAAGGGGATGTAGTATTTTCATATGCCTTGAAACTTTCTCCCACTAGTGGCACCAGCAAAACATTATAGTAGACAGAAGAGTCAGACTTGGTCTGAAAATATAAATAGTCATCGAACTTCAACGTGGCAGAGCTCTCTCTAGAAAAATTCATTTATGGCTCTACAAGTTGGGAATGCAAGAGGGGATTTATTAGTTACATATGCTATAAAAATCTCTCTCATCAGTTTCAGCACATCAAATTGTGGTAGGTTGAAGAGCCAGACTTGGTCTGAAAAATATGAGCAGACATCAAACTTCAACGTAGCAGAGCTCTCTTTTCAGAAATCTGTTTGTGGCTCTGCAAGTGGGGAATCCAAGAAGGGATGCAGTAATTTCAGGTCATTTATAATTTTCTCTAACTAGTGTTTGCATTAAAACACAGAAGTAGGGAGAAGAGACATATCTAGACTGGAAAACAAGAAAGAAGACTGAAAATTCAGTAGAGCATGACGCCCTTTGTAGGTGTTTGTTTGTTGCACTATCTATGAGCAATCACAAATGAGACAAAAGAGTTTTGGATCTATCAGGTTCTCTTCTAGTAGAGATCACGTGATTTCACACATCAGCAGTGGCAGTGCTGCATGTCTCTGTGTGTTGCCAAGATTACCTAACTAGTAGGGGTTTCCAACAAGTCTTATACAACCACAACAACATTGGAAGATTGACATGATGTTGTGAGGATTTCCAAAAGAATAGAGCTACTATCAAGATGGGAACGATTGAAGGCTCTATCATGGATTTTAGAACTGTGAAAAGAGTTGAATCAGAAGATGACTCTGAAGATGGGAAAACATAGTTATGTGGTTTAGCTAGGTCTCATTGTAGCATCAATTGCTCAAATGTCTTTGCTAAGATTGACATTCCTCTACCACTAGAGTTTGCCTACCTACATCTGCCAAATTTCAAACTTGTTGCCCCAACTTCGATAAATTATATGCAACCATCATGGTATAATTCAGATGATATGTGAATATCATAATGGGTTCCTGGACCATTTCATTTGAATAGATGCAAGAGTTCAAATAATCGAGCTGAGTTTGTGAAAGATGATGTCATCAATTATTTTGTCGTTAAACATCCTCAGAATGACAAGTGATCAAAATTGCTTGGCAAAACACAGATATTGTCAGAGTAGCTGATCCAAGAAAAGTGTTGACCTGTCAAATCATTTTTGTTATGAATTTTGTCATTCTGCATTTTGTTTTGGGGGTCATATCTCATCCTTTAATGAAACATATCTTTTCTATGTCTTCTTATTGTTTTGAAACCAAGAGATACTTTTTTCCAAAGGGTATTTCAATAAAATATTTTGATCAAGCTCCAACATGCAATTAAGATTAATCAATCCTGAAGATTAAAAGTATTTTGATTGCAGAAATGACTCGATGCTTAAAAATGACATAAGGTGACTAAATAATTTTAAACTCATACCTCCTGAAAATGAACCACACATCATATAGCTAAGTTTTAACAGTATGCATAATGACATATAGTGGATTCAGCAGTTATGGACTCGTGAATCATTGACTCTTTCAAGTCCAAATCATTATACTGACAATGTCAAAATTTGTCGATTCTAACCAACATTGCTTGAAATGAGAAAAGGTCATCTTTGTCATCCTTTCATATTTCTTGAAATATTATCCTTTGCAGTCCCATTTTGAGCCCAGTAAAATATTTTTTTTCAAAAAGAAATCCTAACTAGGATCACACCCTACACTGGGGGTAAATGAGAGATATTTTAAAGACACTGTTAGAGTCAATGGATAAGAAAAAAGGCTTAGAAAAAAGTCTAATGATTAAGAAAGGGTAAAAAAAAGTCATAGATTGAAGGTCATCCAAGAAATTTTAAGGAAGACTATGTGAAAAAAAGAAGAAAAAAGAAAAAAAAAAGAAAAACAAAGAAAAAGTGGAATGGAAGGAGAATGTTTATCAATTATAAGAGGGGCAAAAGAGGTCTTAGTTGAAGAAAGACACAACAAATGCCAAAAGTCAAAAAAATAATAAAAAATCAAGCTTCACATCTTTTGGTGTGTCTATATGTCTTAAAAAAGATTAGATTTGTTATTCATCAAAGAAAAGTTGGATTAGTATTATGACCTATGTTAAGAGAATTCTGATATTTGAAATTAACAAGGTTATATGTCACTTTCTCTACTATGACAATAAGAGAAAGAAAATTGATGAATAGTCGATGTTAATTCTGGGTCTTTGAAACCCTCAAACACCTTTTGAGCTTTTGAGCTTCCTTTCTTTCATGGCCATTAACCATAGCCTATGTTACGTGCTTTTTAAAGCCCTTTTTAATCAAGTAAGCAATTTGAACCGATAAATGATGATCTCAAAACTTGAAGAGTTTTCCCTAAGAGTCATGGCTTCATGGATTAAGCTACTGGTTATTATGCATGTTGATAAAATTAGTTTTAAAAAAGAAAACAACTTCCTTGATGAATTCTCAAGTTTTGACTTGAGCTTTTTGTTTCCTAAAATTCACGGAAGGCCACCTCATCGTAGACCATCAAAAGATATACCCAAGATCAAAGATTAAAACTGACACAAAGAACCATGCAAAGTCATTTTAATCTTACAACGGGTCATTTCTATTTTCAAAATACTTGACAACCAAAGGACTACATTGAATAGCATGTGTTGGATCTTTGACCAAACAAGCTTGATTCCTATAAATACTTTTTAAAACTAACATTTCTCTGATTTCATTTCAACAATTAGATGTGAATAGACATGATCTTTGAAAGATGAGATTTAATTCTAGAACAAGATTGTCAAACAAAGAAGAACATCTATTGAGCTTATGAAATCCTTTACATGAAATGACATCAACTCTTCTCAACACTCCTTAAAAAGTTAAGACACCTTGGGGCAATACAGTGGACTCTGAGAAGGAAAACAAACAATATTCAGCTCAATTAGGGGGCAAAGCAAAATCAGATGATGAGTCGTCAAAGCCCATCAAAGTTATGTTTAGCATCTAGCAATGATAAAGAAATTTTTTTTTAGTATAGACAGGTGAATGAGCATTCAGATCATCACTGGGGGCAATGTTGTTCAAAGATAATCTGTGATCTGGTGAATTTTAGCATCACCTGATGAGCAATGCTGCATCCAAAGGATATCTTCATCTTAGGTTGTCCTCTGAAACATAGCTATGATTCCTGACAAATGTTATTATGTAGTTGCATTTGAATGAATGCTGGAAGAATGCACCCACCAAGACTGACTATGGGACCATTCATTTTGAAGCTCAAATGCATACTTCACTATATGAATATGGGTGATGAAGATCATTGCTAATTACAATACATTTCTTTACATGATCTGATTTGACAAGCTAAGAGGAATCTATGGAGAAGACTATTGAGCTTACAACGATGAGCTTTTTATTGTAAATTATAAGATGTATGTCTGGATGACTTAGTAGTTCCATGAAGGTTGATGATAACATACTTGAAGATTATTGTTTCAACTAGAGGCAAGTTCATGACTGATTGACAATCTTGATGGGTGTTAACAAGAGGCCCACAGTTAATCAAAGGATAATTCTTAAAAGAATCCAGGAGAGAAAATCCTTCATAATAAATCAAGCAGCACCATACTTGGGGGCAAAGTCAGGCTTAATGAACAACGAGAGCAGTAACCATCGAAGACAGCCTAAGATAGGCACTGCATTTATAGTTGAGAGATGGTTATCACATGAATGAGCCAACGCGTGAAAAGAACAAAGAAAGCTTTGGAAAGCGAACAACGGCACCCTATAACGATGGATCATCATGGGGGGGACCTATATTTCTCAGGTACGTGTACATGCATATGAATCATAATGCATTGTTTTTAGCATTGTCATATCAGTGTTTCATTGTCACTTTTTAGGTAATACATTTTTAACCCTATCTTATTTTGAGTGTGCCTTTGAGTCCTCACCTCATTTTGAGTGCACCTTTGAGCCCTCACTTCTCAGGTAGTGTGTTTTCTAACCCTACCTCCTTTCGAGTGTGCTTTTGAACCCTCACTTCATTTTGAGTGTGCCTTTGAGCCACCATTTCTTAGGTAGTGTGTTTTTTAACCCTACCTCATTTTGAGTGCGCCTTTAAGCCCTCACTTCTCAAGTAGTACGTTTTCTAACCCTACCTCCTTTCGAGTGTGTCTTTGAGCCACCATTTCTTAGGTAGTGTGTTTTCTAACCCTACCTTATTTTGAGGGCACCTTTAAGCCCTCACTTCTCAGGTAGTGCGTTTTCTAATCCTACCTCCTTTCAAGTGCGCCTTTGAGCCACCATCTTCTTAGGTAGTGCATTTCCTAACCCTACATCATTTTGAGTGCACCTTTGAGCCCTTATCTCTTTTTGAGTACGCCTTTAAGCCACCATCTCTTGGGTAGTGTGTTTTCTAACCCTACCTCATTTCAAACGCGCCTTTGAGCCATCATCATTTTTTTTTGGTAGATCACCCATCATAATAAGACCATTCTTCATGTTTTTACCAGGGTAGGTCACCCATTATAATGAGACCACTTTTCATTTTTTTCTGGGTAAGTCACCCATTACAATGAGACCATTTTGTATTTTTTTCATTGTCCATCTTGGTAGGTCACTCATAACAATGAGACCATTTGTTTGAAAAAAATCTATGCATTTTTCTGGGTAGGTCACCCATAACAATGAGACTACCTTTCATCTTTCATTTAGGTAGGTCACCCATCACAATGAAATCATTTTTCATGTTTTTACTTGGGTAGGTCACCCATCATAATGAGACCACCACCTTCATCTAGGTAGGTCACCCATCACAATAAAACCATTATTTTTTTCTTTGGGTAGGTCACCCATTACAATGAGACCATCATTTCATTTGTGTAGGTCACCTATCATAATGAGATCATTTTTCTCTAGGTAGGTCACCCATCATAATGAGACCATCATTTTTTTCTTTGGGTAGGTCACCCATTACAATGAGACCATCATTCCATTTGGGTAGGTCACCCATCATAATGAGACCATCTTTCTCTAGGTAGGTCACCCATCATAATGAAACTATCATTTTCATTTGGGTAGGTCACCCATCATAATGAGACCATCTTTCTTTGGGTAGGTCACCCATCACAATAAGACCATCATTTTTTCCACTTGGGTAGGTCACCCATCATAATGAGACCATTATCTCTCATCTAGTTAGGTCACCCATTTTAATGAGACCACACACACTTCTTTGTATCGATTTTGGTTAAATGAGATTACCAGATGAGATCTCAGGTTAACTCAAGCACACATAGAGCTTAGCTTTGGTTAAAGGGAATCACCAATGAGATTTCAGGTTGACCGAGCTACACACTAATTTTGCTTCTAATTAAAGGAGATTGCCAGATAGGATCTCAGGTTAACCCAATCAAAAGGGCAGGTCACCTGTGAAAATAGACTAGTGTGTGTATGTGTGGGCAGGTCGCCCGTGAAAATAGACTAGGGTGAGTATATGTGAGCAGGTCGCCCGTGAAAATAGACCAGTGTAAGTGGGTGTGGGTAGGTCACCTGTGAAAATAGACCAGCGTGAGTATGAGTGGGCAGGTTGCCCGTGAAAATAGACCACAATGAGTATGTGTGGGCAGGTTGCCCGTGAAAATAAACCAGTGTGAGAATATATGGGTCAGTCGCCCATGAAAATAGACCAGTGTGAGAATGGGCTGGTCACCCATGAAAATAGACTAGTGTGAGAATATATGGGATGGGTGTATAGGTAGGTCGCCTGTGAAAATAGACCAGCGTGTGTATATGTGAGCAGGTCGTCCATGAAAATAGATCAACGTAAGTATGTGTGGGTCGGTTGCCCATGAAATAGACCAATGTGAGAATGTGTAGGATGAGTCTGTAGGCAAGTTGCCCTTGAAAATAGATTCATGTGAGTATGTGTGGGCGGGTCGCCCCTGAAAGTAGACCAGTGTGAGTATGTGGGCAGATCACCTTTGTAAATAGACCAATTTTTCCTTAAAATGGGCAGGTCACCCAAGATAATGAGATCACTTTCTTTTGAAAAGTGAAATCCTTGGCTGAGTGGATCACTTAATAAGCTAAGAAGAACTTTTATTTTCTTTACAAGCTTACTACGCAAAACATTGAGGAATTTTTGCTTCATAAGCATTGTAAAGAGGGGGCATCTGTTGCTACCCAACTTTTGATCCATGTTTTTGATAAATTCTCAGAAAAAATAAAAAATAGTAAAAAACAATGAAAAATCCCAAAAAAATACATTTTGATATATTTGCATCATTTTTAGCATTTTTAACGTCATCTTAGAAGAATTTAAATTTTCAAAGGTATTTCAAACGCGTTCAACTTTTAACGCGTAAATTTTATAATCACTGATTTTTTTTGTTGAGTCGATGTTAATATTACTTGCTTTAAAAAAACAAAAAAAAAAGAGAAAATCAAAATTAACAAAAAAAAGAAGAAAAAGAAAAGAACAAAAAAGTTGAGGGACTAGTTTAAAAACCTAGCAAATATTTATATGATAAATATGGCTATAGTATGATTGAAAAGGGGGGAGAGCATTCTGGAGGGGGAGAAAAATTTGAAAGGAAAAAGGGGCAGCCACAAAAAAAAAAAAAAAAAAAAAAAAAAAAAAAAAAAAAAAAAAACTAAACCTAAATTGTTTCTCCAAGGCCGCCACTCTCCCTCCCCGATCGATCCAGGACAAGCCTTCCCTTCCCTTTTCAGCTGGCCATAGGAGGTGGCTTACCCTTTTGCCAGAAAAAAACCAAGTGAGCGGCTCCTCCTTTTCAATAAACAAAAGCTCTCTTTCCCCTGCAAGACTCTCAAAAACAAAACACACAGGGCACCCACCAAAACCATTTCTAGGGACCCCCCCTCTTGCCAATAAAAGCACACTGCCCCTCGGCCAATAAAAAAAACCCAAGCTTTCATTTGTTTTGGAGGGCAGCCACGTCTGTATTCCACATCTCCCCGTCATCTTCTCTTTTGGTCTCAATAGAGCCACCACCCGTGTTTTGGCTTCTGCCCAGGCCAGACCGGCAGTTGGACCTTTCCCTCTGAAAACCAAGCCGCCTCCCAAAGCTTCCCCTTTCCCTTAGCCAAGGCCACAGCCATATCAACCTCTCCCTCGGCCATAACCTCCATTTTCCCTCTCTGTTTTGGCTTCTTCTCCCTCAGCTTTTTCCTCCTGAACCAACGGCCAGCTCACCGAACGTCGGCAAATATCTACTACCAGCAAATCCTTCAGTAGCTGATCTCCTTCAACAACAACCCTGCGACATTGCCTGCAGACCGGACGGAAACCTAAAGGCTAGCAGCCCTATGGTCACACGGCTAGCCACCTGAAACAGAGACGCTAAGACCGGATCGGAGCCGTCGATAACAGCCCAAACACAGTGGCGATAATCGCCACTCCAGCCCTAGTGAGTCCACCGCCAGCAATCCAGCCCCGACAGAACCCACCTTGGCCTAGCACAGCAGCCTCAGCCCTCGCCCCAGAGCCATCAGCCACTAGAAAGAGGACAAAAGAAGGAAAAATAGATCTGAAAGAACCAGATCTAAAAAGGGAAGGAGGGAGAAGCAGATCGGGAAAGGAGAAAACTAGAAACTTTGCTTGTGTGTGTTTTTTTTTGTTGGTGTTTTTGCAGGTAACAACGTCGCCCACAGCCGCCCGAAGGGTGAAGAGGGGAGGAAGCCATTACAAATCTCTCCACATTCTCTGGACATTACGGCGGCGCGTGAGTTCAAAAGTTCCAGAACGAGATTCAAAAGTTCCACATTCTCTGGACATTACGGCGGCCAGTGACGGCCACGCGTGCGGAGACGCGCCGCCACTACTCCAAAGTTCCAGAAGGACTCCCTGCAAGTCCTGGAGTTTTAGGGGCTGATTAGTAATTTTAAATTGTTTGATGTAATTTTATTTTTTTAGTATTGAATTTTTATTATTTGTAGTGTGGATGTAACAACAAGAAAAGAAAAGAAAAAAGAAAAACATAGTGAAAGTGTATGTATTTGTTTGTATTTTTTATTTATGTTATTAAATTATAAAAAACAAAAAGATAAAAAAAATTCAGTATTTAATTTGAATATTGTTAAATATCTAAGGATAAATAAAATTATGTTATATTTTTCATGAAAGTGTAAGAACTAGTCTCTACATATATTAAGAGATTTAATAACTGATTTATTAAAAACTTAGAATTTAAATAATATTTTAAATTTTTAAATTACATCAAATCGCAGAGCAGCTTATCTCAGGTAGGGTGCGCTAGGGGTGCTAAAATTTTTCCTAGCCACAACAAGTTCTTTACTCTCAAATCTCTGACCATGATGTTTCCTAGTAACCTTTAATAAATACGAGGTGGCGACTCTCAAGACCTTAAATTAAGCAATGGAATGGAAAATCGCTTACTAAATCATTGCATAGGGATGTGCGACATCATATTTGTGAAATAAAGAAATTAGAGGACTCACCTGATAATTGGATTTTTGCTTCAATCAATCGGTGAATATCTTCAGAAATTTTATGATTCATTAACAACCTTAGTTTTGCATATCTAGCATGGTAAATTTTTATAATTGCACTGAGATAGAGCGAGAAAATATTTTTTTAATTTTTCAAGATTAGTGTCCATTTTCAAATGAGAATTGGAAGAGAGATTTAAAGAATTGCACAAATATATATACAGATATTAGTTATTATAGGAACTGAAACAACCGTTTTAAATCACAGAGTATCGTTGTCTGTCATTTGACCAGAGTGAGAGAAGTTAGCAAAAATCACTCAAAAAAAAATAAAAAAACAATATGAGAAAAACAAAATAATCAACTTTTATCTACAAGATCATTCAAATTGGTTAATTCATTTTCATTTGGAAAATTATCAAACTAAGCTTTCAAACGATATTCATTTTCCTTAAAAACATTGTTATTCATTGAATTCTCAATATCACAGGCCTTGTAAGGATTGCTCCATCTTTATCTTAGCTCTCTAGGGAATGCATAGAGTTGAGAATTATAAAACAAAACTTTTTTACCAGTATCAACTTTTTGAAAATTTTCATAAGTTTTGCAAAATGCATGTGTCCTTAAACATGGTGGGCCAATAAAATCCATTTTAAAATATTTTTACAGCTATCTTTTTTTACGAGAAATAATTTTCATATGCTTCAGAATGAAAAAGTTTGATGGCGCTACTTACCTCATTATCAGGAATGAATCTTTGAAAAATTTGATCAGGACAATATTTGAATAAGTTAGGGTCATCACAATAAAAGTTCTTCACTTTGTTCAAAAACTTTTCTTTATCTTGGGTACTTCAATCAGTTGGCAAATCTCCTAAATAAAGAAAATTAATATTTTTATCATACCAAGGCATTGGACTAAGAGAAAGTAATGATTCGTCAGGAAAGTAATCATCGATTGGTGTGATATTAGATGTCGAATTTGTTGTCACTATTGACAAAAGATTCGCATCAATATTTTCAGTGCTTTTTTCATCCGTGATTTCTTTCTCAAAATAAATCATTTACAAATCTTCAGATTCATCAAACTTATTTTTACTTAAAGTAGATTCATGTTGATCATAAACTAATTCGTCAATATAATCTACTTATTGTAAATCATTATCTTCTCCAGGTTGCTTGCAATTGTTGAAAATATTCATCTCCAATATCGTGTTTCCAAATGATAGCTTCATCAGTCCATTCCTATAATTAATTAATGCGTTAGAAGTTGCAAGAAATGGACGTTCTAAAATAACAAGAAATGAATTACATACTTTAACAGATTGTGTATCCAAGATAATAAAATCCATAAGATAAATGAATTTATCAACTTGTACTAGCACATCTTCAATTATTCCTTTAGGCACTTTTACATATCTATCGGTAATTAAAAGAGTTATAGAAGTTGGTTTTAAGTCACTTAGATTGAGACTCTGAAAAACTGAATATGGAAGTGAATTCACACTAACTCCAAGATCAAGTGTGGCTCTTTTAATTTTATGTTCTCCTATAAAGCAAGAAATTGTAGAACAACCAGGGTTTTTATATTTCAAAGCATTATTGTTCTAAAGAATGGCACTTACTTGTTCGATTAAAAAGACTTTCTTTTTTATATTCAGTTTCCTCTTCACAGTGCATAAATCTTTCAAAAATTTAGCACAGAAAGTAACATGTTTAATAGCATTCAACAAAGGTATATTGATTCTTACCTGTTTGAAAGTTTCAAAGATTTTAGAGTTGTGATTGACTTTCTTTTATTTGGTCATGGCTTGAGAAAATGGAAGTACTGATGGAGAATTAGTCGTTTCTTTGTAATTTTCATATTCAACCCCTTCCTTATCCTTAGAAATTAATTCATCATTTTTCTCATAAGGTTCAATAGTAGGTTTTTCAATAACCTTACCACTGCGAAGAGTAGTGACTGATTTGATTTGATCCATGTGTTGGCTTCCGGAACTACTTGCAATTGCATTGTATTACCTCTTAGAATTTTGTTGTGGTTAAGATGAAAACTTACCTTTCTCTTGGAAACTGAGAGCAGATGTCAATTTTGCAAGAGTATCTTTAAAATCTGTCATGCTTTGAGCAAGTATTTTAGATTATCTCTAAGCTAGCACTACTTAAACAGAGGCACTCCTATTACTGTTTTCATCATCAATGCTATCATTCATGTAGCTTTCATATTTAAAAACATGAAGCACAATTAATTAAGTCAAATTATATATGTAACATCCTGAAATTTTCCACAATCACACTTGTAAATACGGGTAAATATTTTTTTTAAAATGTAACCACATCAACCATATATGAAACTCATTCCTCATCCAAATAATTAAAATGGAATAATAGAAATTTAATGCTACCTCGCATAAAATATATGTAATTAAATTAAATCCATTATAATATTTAATTTCCTTCATTACGTTACTTTGACAATTCAAATAAAATACCTTAAGGTATAACAAAAGAATGCACCTTTCCAAAATTACATGTTAATGTTATAATGATTACATGTATTAATCTTATATAAAAATAAGGTCTTAAATCTACTAAGTCTTGCCAAGTGATGCCAAACCTTAAAAATAATTTAATATTACAATAAATTAATTTGTATGAAAAATAAAGTGACAATTAAAAAATAATAATTTAATCAAATTATTATTTCCATTTATAATTAAATTATTGGATAACTTAATTCATTTCCTTTAAGAACTAAGAGAATTTTTAAGACCCAACCTTAGTTGGCAACCCCTAATTTGAGTTCCAACACTCACCACCTAGACCCAAGCACATTTCTAAAAACTGAGAAATCCACCCAACCGCTCATAACAAGGCACCAATTCCATCACACATGGTAAATTGACCATCTCACACTAGTCCCAACATATAAGACAAATCAATTAACACAACCCCAAATAGGGCATCGGTCTATCAAACAGGAAAATCAGCTAATGCATAGATAAAATAATTATATTACTAGACAATAAAAGAAATTTATCTAATATGTATTTAAACAATTTTGAATAGAATTTAAATAGTGAGGTATTAAACACCTACCTAAAGTCTAGACACAATATGCGGGATCCGATCTTGGTGTTCCCTTGATAACCTCTCTTGTATCAACAACTCCAATTTCTCATACAGTATCTTATCTTTCAAACACAATTTATTTCATTAAATTAACCACTTTGATTAATTTTTTTAATTTAAAGAAAATACATGCTTCCTTTAAATCTTAGTTAACTATATCTTGGCTAGAAGTCAAAGATCAATCTAGCATTATTCCCATGCCTCACATTCAATAATTAAAATCCATTAAGAAAAATCCATAATTTTCTCTTCATTTGGCCTAAACATCCAACGCATACATGGAAAAATTCAGATTTCCTTACCTCTTCTTCTTAACCTTTAATAACCATTTTTTCCAAGCTATAAACCTCACTAATTTACCCTAAACTTGTGTTTCATTTTCATCCTCCATAAACCACTTTTAACACCTTAATCTATCCTCCCTCAAGTGTTTTAGTAAGCTTTTTCAAGCAAAAGATGGAAGAAAACCATCCCCTTTTTTTCCTACTAAAAACAGTCTCTTATAGGTTGAAATTTTGTTATAAAAATAAGATACACTTTAGAAGGATCCACATAAAATTTTAGCTAAATCTGACAGTTAGGTTAAAAGTTACGCATTTTAGCGTATAGCTGGTCAATTTGTGATTTTTCATCAAAAATATGAATTTTCTTATTTTATTCTTGCATAAATCATACTAATTATTTTACTCAATTATTGAGACCATTTTATTATCTCAAATATATTTATTTTTTATTTTTATCATTTATTTCCTTTACGGACTTATTATTGTTCCCTAGTAAAGTTACCAATTTTTAATTGTTGCTTACACTAACACTTTTCGTACAATTCTTTTGTAAGTTTTATTCTTCATTTTCACTATCATTCCCAAGAATTATTTTCTCATTCTTGTGACATATTTATTTGAATTTTTTATTCTTTTATCTGTCAGGACCAATTACCAATTTCACTGCCATTATCAATTTTAAACCAAAATTTATAATACTAATTTTAACTTCAATAATACTTTTTAAATTCATTCATGAAGATCATCCCTTCCATTACATGCCTCATAGTTAAATGCGTATGTGTATTTGTCATTTATTCATTTTCTTTTTATCTCAAGTTTTTATTGCTCATAAAGTTATTTATTACCTTTGTTTCTATGTTTTTGCGGGGGTTTACAATATAAAAACATAATCATTAAGTTAATGTTAATGTTATGTTTGAAGATAAAAAAAAAAAAAGTTGTTTATATGCTTAGATATGACTTTCATTTTGTTATTAACTTGCCAAAATAAAGATATCAGGCAAATAAAATGTCAAATCCACTACTTGTATTCAATAAGCCTGCATCTTATTATTTGCATTAGGTGACTCTTCATTATTGACACATAAATGTATTGTAGGCTTACAAACACTATTACTTGAAGATGTACAACCGCTCTATTTTGACCTTAAGTGTTTCCTCGGCATCTGAACAATATAACTAAATAATAAAAATATTCAATTAAATTATCAATCCATGGTTTATGGTATTTTGTTTTGGTGCATCTATCCATTAATAATAAAATTTCAACAGCACTTCTCTTATACAAGACTTTACCTAGTTTTTTTTAAAAAAAAAAGTCCAGACAACTACATACAATGAACTAAATCATTTTTCACAAGCATAACCACAACCATGATTAACCTATATTTTAGTAATTATCATTTTACATACAGACTTGTTTGTTCGTATTTATAGAAAAAGAACAAAATGAAATAATAAACATGAGAGACTTGATAAATCATAAGGCAAGTGATTCAAAAGTCTAAATTAAATTAGATGAAAATAAAAAAAAATCAATAAGAATACCATTCAAAGTTTTTGAAGTGCTAATATAACCTTTACATAATTAAATCAACAAAAATTTCTACTTCCAATAAAACCGACCCTCTTGCATACATATAACAACCTATTTTATTTATAATCATTCTAATAACCTAAAACAGAAAAGAAAAGAAAAATCTAATCTTCATTTAGTAATTAAAAAAAAAATCATAGTTCGTATGCTATATGTGAAATGAGAACAAATTATAAAAAATTAAATAAGAGTAATAGAAGAAGACAAACCTTAAAGAATATTTGAAAGAGAGAGTGTTGTGTCATTGTTTAAAGGAGAGAGAAAGCATCGTCGTTATAGATTGTAAAGAGAGAAAAAACATTAGTTGTCTAGTTGAGAGAGAGGAAGAGGAGAAATGGGGTGGAAAATGAAGATTTGAAAGGAAATAAGGGAAATCTAGGCAGTACCTTGATATATCTAGGTTTAAAATCACTGATGAAATTTTTTATTAATGAGTTTGTCGATCATTAACCACGATAGCATATCACTAATAAACTCACTAATAAAAAAAATTTGAAATCTTTTGCAAGCCCCTATATTCACTAATAAGTTTTCATATGATAGTATTTTCATTAGCAAACCCAAACAAATTTTCTTCTCCAAACTCTCTGAAATTTTCTGATAATTTTAGAGTTAGTTAGTGATTCTATTAGTGAGTATAATATAATTGATGGATTTAAATGTATCAGTGAACCCTGGTTCCAACTCCATAAATGTTTTTCTTAAACTCTCTATAATTATCCAATGATTATAGAGTTTGTTGATGAGTATAATATAACCAATGAATTTAAATTTATTAGTGAACCTGTTGGTTGATCCCAATTCCATGAATTCTTCTCCCAAATCTTGTAATAATTTGACTACTTTAGCATAATCGATGATTCCATCAGTGAAGTTAAATCATTGATGAAATCACCAATAAACGCAAACATAAATTATAACTTTTTTTTAATTTTCATCAATAATTTTATTAGTGAAGTAACAAAATGTATTTTTTTTCCTATATTTGTTATAACTCTTATCCAACCTAACAGCTACATTTATAAATTATAGGGGGAAAACAACCCGTTTAAAACCATATTCTTCGACAATAAATGCTTGATAAATATACAAAATAAAATGATTTATACGCGACAATAAATATCTTAATTGCACAATAATATTTTACATCTAGAATCAATTCAAATATCATGTTTAATTTGAGTCCTCATCCTTTTAATTTTCATCATCTTCATATCCATCATCTTTTTTATTAAATTGAAGTTTTTCGATTCCTTCATCTTCATTAATTTTGGTATGTTCACTGGTAACTTGCCAACATCAACGTGAATATAAATGTTCATAATGACATGAAAATTTGAATTAGTTCCTAACTCAGTAAATGGAGAGCTCAATATAGATCAACTAACTCATCTAGTTGAAATACACATTCTCCTTCAATTACTTCATTGTTATTATCTTTAACAACTTGGACATGACTTCTAGGTTTAGTTTTTCTAATGGATAACCAATAAACTCTCTTATGATCCTTTCTAAAGTGATAAATGTATCGGTAATACACTTATTGATATTGTTTAGCAAATACAAAAACATCATTAATGTTGTTAAGTCTATCTTTTTTATTAACCTTGACCAAACCATAGTGAAAATCTGTTATAATTCCTATATTGATATCATACCAATAACATTTGAATAAAAAAATATATTTTACGCTTTATGATATTACAATTCAATTAGATATTCTAACACAAACCTTACTATCATAGGTATTTTTACCCTCTATATAATCTTCAATATAAAAAGACATATACACTGATGAGGTACTTGTTATAATATTAGGTCTTCTATTCAAGACCCAAAGATAGTAATTTCAATATTTCCTTTCATATTGTACACATAGTTAAAGATAGATGCAATTAACGATCAAAAATTATTTTTTTAAGAAATGTATTCTTAAAATATTTAAAAATTATTACATACTTGTGTTTTAAACTATGTGACCAATTATTTATCTTATATTTGAAAAATTCAAACTTCAAATAATATAATCATTTTAGAATAACAAAAATTAATGGTGTTGTCTATAAGGAAGTTAATGAGAATTTTGCCTAAATGAGAATACAAGAGAAAATAATTTAAGACTATAAAATTGTAAAAATGACTTACTATATAAAATATCTCAATTTAATACAATTAAATAGCATATAATTATGTGTTTGTCTAAATTCAATGTTATCAAATGTCTTTTTAAAATTACATTCTTCGACAATTGTTGACTATGATGAAAAATATTGAAAAACCTTACTGAAGGTATTTCACCACTACCATTATGTCTTTAGACACGGTTGATTTTTTATTATTATATGAGGCTTAAAATACTATGATATAAATATTGAAATCTCTTCATCAATATAAGCTTTGTACATTGAAGCTTCAACATGGAAGTCATGACTCTTCATTCTATATAATCTACATTCATCCAAATTTATCAATCTAACTATGTTTGAAGTATATCTGTCAAAAAATTACAAAATCTTAAACCATTACTAGATAAGAGATTGTGACTTTTTATCTATAGCGAAGGTGACTTTGGGCTTTTACAACACGTGCCGAATCATTAACCAACTTCATATTCCAACGATCATAAAAAAAAAAATGTTATATCCATTCTAACTTTAATGTTATTATTTGTTTTTTCCTTTACATAAATAACCTTGTTAAAAATATCTTCAAATGTGTTTTTTTTTATGTGCATGACATTTAAATTATAATATAAAAATTTAGTCTCGCAAAAAATACTTTGTTTTATCTGATTATGAGTCATACCAAAACCGAAAAACTTCTATTTACTAAATTAAAAACCAAATACAATATCCACATATTGTGAGATTACATCATATAATTCTTCACCTAATAATATCAATATTGTCACATCCCTTTCAGCTTTACCTTTCAAGAAGTCCTTATTATTCATTTTGTATCGATAATGACTTGGCAAAAACCTCCGGTGGCAATATAAAAAATCTTTACCATTATTTATTAAGATGAAAACCTTATTGTTTTTTTTAAAAAAAAAAATATAAGGACAAGCTCATTTTCCATGTGTGCTTCATCCTAAAACCATCTCAAATGTAGGAAAATTATTTATAATCCACATCAAAATTATCTGTGCTAGAAACTTTTATTTTCTTAAGACATCATACATTAAAGCCCTAAATGACCATAATTGTTTCAACTCATCAATCAACAATTAAAGATAAACATGTATATCCATACTTGGACTATAAGGACTAGGTATAATTGTAAATAAGAACATGGATTTTGATCTTATACACATCAATAAAGACAAGTTGTAAATTGTTACTATTATCAGCCAATAAAAATATGGTGCAATAAAAAACCTAAACGGATTGAACTCATATGTACACCAACCAAGACTCATATTTTATAGTTCAAATGAAAACTAAGAATACACCTTATTAAATCGCTCATAAGCTTTACCATCAGATATGTTATTACTCATTTTGGATCCCACGTGCTGAAGATGGTGTGTACACTTTTTGAACTAAATGCAGGAGTTTAGCTCATGTTTATTGCAAGATGGTCAAAAATAAAAAAGAAAGAAATGTTTGTCAAACCCTGTTTGAGTTGTTTTCTACCCTCTTTATCCTTCTCATTTACTGCCAAAATCATAAGGTCTCTTAAACCGATTAAGAGTCTTCATAATGCTAAATTCTTTTCTTTACTATTTGATATTTAAGATTGGATAAATCCATCAGACTTTGCACTAAAAAAACCAATTCTGCTGCTATCATAATTTTTTTGTTCCAACATAAGCTTTGATTCTGACTTGGTTTTGTGCAATATTTAAAAATTAACCTACATCTTAAAAAATTAACCTAGATCTTTATTAGTTTCTAGGGCTAACTATTTTTATAGCAGACTCTTAGTCAGATTGGATACTTGGTATTGTCAGTTTTCTAAATTAGATCAAGAAATCTTTTTGATCAACTAGATTATAGCTAGATTCTATTCTTCAAAATGAATTTATCTTAATTCAAACCCTTCATAAGTTATAGTATTGTACACGTAAATGAATTTGGATTTTTTGAATTGCTTGATTTCAATAACAGAAACTTAAGATATTCCCTATTAAATATTTAGTGTCATAATAGAGAATCCTATTATGAGAAGGTTTGTAGCCGAGTTTTGTTGCAATTTTGTTCTACAAAATGATTTTATCTAACTTTGGATCCTTCATTAAAGTTGTATTCTTGTATGCATAGATGAATTTGGGCTTTTAAATCACTTAATTTTGATATCAAAAGCTCATGATATTCATGTTTGAATATCTAACGTGAAAGTAGAGAATTATGCTGCGAGAAGAATTCTGACCCAAGTTTTGCACTAAAAACTCTACTTCCATCATAATTTTGTTGGTTATTGTTCTTAGATCAAACTCTCAGTTATATCGAGATGCTAAACATTATCAGTCTCTAAATTAGATCGTGAGACTTTTTTTGACCAACCAGATTACTATCAGATTATGTTCTTTAAAACAATTTTTTTCACTTTAAATCATTTATCAAAGTTGTAGTCATAGACACATAGATAAATTTAAACTTTTGAATTACTTGATTTCAATATTACAAGCTCAAGATAATTATGTTTGAATGTCTAATGTGAAAGTAGAGAATCCTGCTGCAAGAAAGATCCTGACCTGAGTTTGTAGGTCTAATTCGAGGAACCAAATTTAATGTTTCAAAAAATTATCAGGTTAATTAAAAATTATTTTTTAGGATTTTATTTGGTTTTTGTTGATGGATTAAAAAAAAGGACTGGATTGGAAAATATCAGCCTAATCTTATTTGTTTTGCGACCACATAGGGAGAATATTTTTTCTTCTAAACAATGCCATTGTAACCTTTCATTTTTAACAAATCACATTGCATATGCAATGGCCCTGCGATTGAATTAATTAGCATGGTATTGTTCGTTCGCATTTTGAGTATGGTGCCTCCCGGTCTGTAGTTTCTTTCCTTTTTCTAAAACTATTCATGTTGCACACACTGTTAAGATGAGGGAACATTAGAGTTTAGAGTTGGTCTCCAAGCGTAACAACTATAGAAACGATTGGCTTTGTAAGAAAAGAAAAGAAAAGAATGTGTGGTGGTAACATAGATCCTCAAGGCTAATATCAAGGCATCATATATTAAAAAAAATTACTTTAATATAAAATATCATAGATGTAGGAATTGAATTGATGGGTGCTGTTATAAAAATTAAATTATTGCAATATAAAAGACCATAAACATAGGAATTGCAGGGACTGTTTATAGAATAAAATCTCTATAATAATTAATAGAATATTTCTATGAATATCACGTGTAAAGATTCCTATATATGTGAATCTTCAGTCATATGAAGATGGGGGTTTGAGAATAGAAAAGGTAAGGGAAAACATTAAAATAAAATAAAAAACTAATTCAAAATAAATTTTTAAACCTTCTCTCGGCTTCCCAACTTCAGCCGCACATTGCCATTTCCATCTCCATTCTCCAAACCAAAATAGATTTTCCCTGTATCATCTGAACAGCCAGAAAACCAAAGCCTCATCCTCTTCTTCTCTCTTTTAGCTTCTCCCTATCACCACCAAATTCTCCCTTCATGGTCAGACAACCTCTCTTAAGATCAGCCAAAACCATGAGCCACAAGCAATGTCAGGAGCTTTACTTCACATTCCAAACAGATAGTTTTTCTCTAAGTCCTACATTAGAATACAACCATCTCTAACTTCAACAGCGGCATCGTCTTCAGCCCCTGCAACCATTACTGACTCGCAGCCCATTGACCACTAAAAGCAGGTACTAGGCGCAGCAGCAATCTAGTAGTGCAACTAGTCTCATCTCTACACCAGCAGCCGGTCCTAGTTGTCTCCCTCGCCAATCTCTTTCCCATCGCTAACAGTAGTTATATCTTCTTTTCTGCACCAGTAGCCAGAAGCAGTGAGGTTGTGTAGTCGTCACTAGTCATTGCAATTCCTCAGCCATTTTTAACATGCAAGCCAAAAGCAGTAAAGGGGATTTTCACTTCTGCCATAGGTTTCTCCCCCAGTAATATCCTTCTCTTCCCTGTAGAGGTTGCACTAATGGTAACACTAAAAGGTCACTATTGAGACAATCATCTTTCAGCTAGCAAACCTGTCTCCACCGAGAATAGCAAGCAGGGTCGTCCTTCATGAGCAGTGCTCAACCGTCTCTCTCCACTTCTCCTCCAGCCGCTGCCTCACCAGGTAAGCTATCTCTCTTCTTTTTTAGTTTTTTTTTTTTACATAAAGGATTTGGCACTTTACAAAGGTAAATTATTACATTAGCACTGCAGTTATGCGTGAGTAATTCATGCTTGCAATCTACAACAGTGCTTAGTCGGGTCATTGGCTTGGTCCAGTGACCCGGCTAGGTTTGCGGGGTTTAGTCCAGCTACATGAGCCGAGCTAAATCCAGCCTAAAATAAAGAGTAAGATTGTTGGTTTTTTTATGTATTTATTTTATGGTTTTTTTTGTGTGTGTATATATGTCTAAAAAAAAATTTTCTTGTATGTTGCATACAACTAATACCCTAACATATTTTAAATATTATTTTTTAAAAAAACATATTCTAAGTTTTAAAAGAAAATATATTTTAGCATGAATTTCTTAAACAAAATAAATTATTTTCATGCATTCTCGATTGTACAACATATTTGTAAAGCTCCAAGAGGTATTGATCAATATTTTAAAAAATATAAAAATCTTATTTCATGGAGAATTCATATATTATTCACCGTTAATGTTTGGATAAAAAAAATCCCTAAAGGATGAATATCCAGAATATTATTAGAAATAATTTGTTATTATTTACTGTTAATGTTTTGATACAGAAATCCCAAGTGGTTAATATCTAAAATATTTTTCTAGAAATAATAAGTAATCGATCATACATCCTTGAAAAAAGCCTCAATTATAATTCGAGACATTTTAAATTTTGACTTCACGGTTTACGAGTCATGAAAGTATGAAATATTAAAGCAAATAAAGGGTTGTTTCTTTTAAACTTTGAAACCAAGTCCATTTATCATAGCAAACATATTCTAAGAAAACTTATTAGAGAACACCAACACCATAACAATCATAAGGCAAACCAAATACTAACAGTTTGCCTTAAGTAGGGTGTGCTAGGTGTGCTAAAACCTTCCATTTATACAACCAGTTTCTTGCATTAGAATTTATAAAAAATCAGTTAGATTTTCTAGTGAGCATAATACGTACTAGGTGACAGCTCCCTTATTCACAAAATAAAGACCCTGACTTAAAATGGATCCCCCACTCCCGAGGAGGGTCACCACGACGCTGCATCCTGTCGTGAAGGTGCGACAAGATAGGTGCACCATAACTTCATCATTTGCATCATATGAATGATGTTATGTCATGTGCTCAGCTACCTGCAAAGATATAAATAACCTTTAAAGCCTATAAGTGATTGGAAAGTATCTTAGTTTCTTATATGCAACAAGTGTCCTTCCCTATTAGTATTAGGTTTATATTGATTATGCCAATATGTTTTGTACTCGATTAAATTTACTTCTTCACTATACTACAACATGTAAAAATTTAGGCACATATCAATTTTTTGGTAATCTAAGTCAAAAGGTTTCATTATAAATTTTACGGTATAGAATTGTCTTTTAGCTTATTCCATTTAAATAAAATATGTTTTGCTCATTTGATGATGTTATCACAATTGGCCTAACTCATACTATAATATGACTTAATGGTAAATACTCGTGCAATGGCTACAATTTAATATGATTTATGCACCTATCCTATAATGATTAATCAGAATATTTTAAAAGTTTTAAGAACCTAACTGCATCTCTATTTGGTTCTTTATCTACACATGAACATTAACATGAATGATCATGATTCATTCTTTTTGCATCCATCTTCATATTCATATAATGATTATTATTATTATCTACAGCTTCATATAGGCTACTAGAACTAGATGTTAATCCAACAATTCTTTATAACATGATCCCATAAAAAACATAAGGTACTTTGAGTGTAAATAAATATAAGTATTTCTCAACTAATCTTATTTTAGAAGATGTATCGTCACAACAAATGATTTATAAAACTTTTTGTTTTTACACTTCACACATAAATATCTAATTTCACCTCCATTAATATTTCCTGTATTTAAATATGAAAATTTAATAAAAACCCTTCACCATTTTACAATAATTTTCCATATAAAATTTTTAGGATGAATCTTGATACATTTAAGAACGATCATCCATTACTTAGAAAATCTATATAGAATATTAATAACAATATTTATTTATAATATACAATCAATTCAAGACTTAACATTGGTAAATTGAAAATGAATTCACAATCTAATAACCAATTATATTTTTTATACAAAAATTTAATGATAAATCAAAATAATAACTAAATAAATCCAATTAACAACAATTAATTGTTGCCCAACTAATTATCTATTATTTATTCAATTCAGACTTATTTAATATAAATTAATACCATTTAATTGTTATCAATTCCGTAAAAAATCAATTTCCCTAAAGTTTCCAACATAACAATAATATTGACATAATATGATTGTTAAGCATTAAATAACCTATCATTTTTTTTTTAATATAAAACACCTAAGTCATAAAATCAACTCAATTTCTCAAATCTCAAACAAATTCTACTATACAAATCAAACTTTTATTCTCTATGAAAAGTTATGAAACATTTAAATAGACAAGCAAATTACAAATACTACAACAAAAATCAATAAATTAATTTAAAAGATAAATGAATAGATTTGTTTATTTAGTATAGGGAATATTTTGAAAAACAATTAAACCAAGACAATAATGCTGTCACCATGAAGTGTTGGGTTGTTGAATTTTTTACAATGAGGATTAGATTTTTGACAAAATAGGAAAGGAGTTATTGTTTTGATTGATAGTTAAAGAGAATAAGAAATAAGAATGAGGGGGAGCATCTGATTGTTAATAGCCATAACACTTTTAGATTTGTTGATGAAATTTTTTAGAGAATATAATGATTGAATATTACTATCAATAAGTTTGATAGCCAATAATGAAATGTTATATTACTGACAGAACCACCAATAAATTTTTTAATTAATTTTTTGTGGTGGTGCAACTAAAATAAAGTAAGCATAACATAGACATGTGATTGTATTGTAATTGTAATAGTAATGACGATGGTGATTGTGATGTTAAATTTGTAGTGTTTTGATATCAAAATCAAATAGATGCTAATTGATAACTATGTATTATTGATTTTTGGTAAAAGATATTGTAAAACATACAAATTATCGATCCAAAAATTTTCTTTAAATTATTCTAAAGATACTCCCTAAATTAGAATAAGGCATTCACAAAATATGTTTTTGGCGTTGTAGTTTCAAATTTCAAAAAAATAAAAAAGAGTAAACTTTTTTAATTGTCGTACCCAACTCTTAGAGATTCTTAGCAACTAATAATCGGGATGTTCCAAGTGAGAAGGTTTGGGTGTGAAACCCTCACATAGGAAGATATTAGATTAAAAAAAAAACAAGTGATTGTGAATATCTTAGTGTATATCAACCCCATCATAAAAATTCTTGTCATATGTGTAGACAGAATGAAAATCCACGATCCCCATTGGATTTAGGAAATGACACACACTAATTCGCCATGTCCGGTAGTCAAGATTCTCATCCTTGTTTGTATGTGCCTGTGCTGTATCACTTTCATGACTTTCCGTCATCTCATCTTCAAGAAATTATTTTGGGGTGGGTTATGGTGGAGCACTTGGCACTCTTTGCCAATTCCCACTCATGCAGAAAAGAGTACAGTGTGCAAAACCCTAATATCAAGGTTTTTGTATTTGAATTTTCTATTGTAATCATGAAGCTTATTTGACTTCATGTATAAAGTATGTGGGCTCATGGCCCTTTTACTTTGCCCCCATCTTTTGTATTTGGGAGTTTTGGTCAAATGGATCACCTATTGTGTAAATTATTTTGAGTTGATTATTTTGGAATTGCAGTGGATTGTTTTTAAAAGGATATTTTATTTATAAATATATTAAAATAATTTTTTTATTTTTTAAATTTATTTTTAATATTAGCAGATCAAAATAATTTAAAAATATAAAAAAATTAATTTAAAACTAAAAAATAAAAATATTTTAAAAGTACTGTTGAATTACAATTCCAAATAGAATTAGTTAGACAACAGAATCAAGGTGGACCAAGTATCAAATTAGAGAAAAGGATACTCCATTTACATGATGCAATTCAACAACCTTTGCTTATCCAATCTTCTTTCCAAATTCTCGTTTACTTTTTACTGTTTTCGTTCACTAATATCTATATATTATGCAGTTGATGTAGCAGAAATCAAGTTGATAAGTTCCAATTGCCAGCTATTTTCTAAACTTTGAGATTCACTTTTAGATAACATCTGAACATTATCTTGAAAGAGATAAAAACGTTAAAAATAAAGGAAACATGTCATATTATTCTTGTTTTAATTACTTTTAAATGACATAAATCCACTTAGAAATTGTTTTTTATTTTATGTTTGTGTTTGTCTATCAATCAATCATGTTATTCTAATATTTTTATATCCATTTCTGCTATCTAAGACACTAATAAAATGAAATCAGAATATACAAACTATTTTATAAACTTTAATTGACATTTATAGACAAATTGGATTAATGTCTCATCTAATATCTTGTACATCAATCCAAATACTAGCCTAGTTTTTCTATATATATATTGTGCTGTAAACTGGCGCAGAGTTTATGCCTTCCACTCCATGTACATGTGTTTGTAACAAAAGGAAATTTCCTACTTTTACAAGAAGGATATAAAGAAAAACATAAAAGCTCACTGTCACTTTGAATGCTATATAGATATATATGATAATCATATATGGTCCTGCCGGTTCATCTTTCTATACTCAGGTTTTTGATATCTGATAGAGTAAACCATACTCCTCCTGTGTGGAAAGAATACAAGCAAACCCAGAGGACTGAGGGCCAAGAAGAGGAGAGAGCGCCGGCTCAGACAAGAACATCAGTATTCTTACCTTATAATATTACAATAAGGACACATTCATATACCTTTGAACAGGAATCTTTTACTCGTTTCCCCACAAAAATTACCATAACTGCAGTGAGAGAGGTGAAATAAAGTATATATCATCAATCAAACACAAAAAGTAGCACAGCCCTCATGTGTCACCAACTAGTGCTCCATCTTTTTATGCCTCTCCCCACCATTTCTTTATTTCTTCCTAGTGCGAGACCAGTCACCAACCCAGTGCCCGTCCTCGCCAGCTTTATGATAGAAAGGGACCCACCAATGCATAGATTATGTCAGGAAAAACCCTAATGTTAAGATTTGTGGGATCTTTATAATTAATCTATGGTTGTGATCCTACCTTGCTTGACCAGGCTCCTGTATTCTAAGACTTATCAACCTACCAACCATGTGGAGGATTAATAATTAATCATGTGTGTGTGTGTGTGTGCATTTAAGAATTATTTAATTTTAAGGGATAGAATAGAAGCATCACAGTTTCGCAGCTATCTAAGAAAGTTTCGGATGGTAACATGGAAAATATATTCCTCTCTATGATAGTTTAATTGGAAAGTTTAACGCAATCAACTGGCTCTGTCAGCCAACCACGGTATATTATATAACTTGTAAAAGGAGCAAGAAAACAATAGAGACACCATATAAAAGTCCATGCATTAACATGGCCAGTCCACTTAAAATTAAGACCGTTTGATTTAAAGAAAATATAAAAAGAAAATAAATCTAGGTGATTGGTTGACCGGCGTTCGTACATCGATTTAAAAAAAATAATTAAAATAATATTATTTTGATTTTAAAAAAATAATTAAAGTAACCCGAACCAGATTTTAAACTAAACTGTAAATTGAAATCAAGTTGATATTGTGAATGTTATCCTATGTTTTACCCTAAGTGTAACTATAATTAGAATATAGGTGCATCATGAACTCACATGAGTTGCACAAAAACCATTAGCGTGTGGAAGAGCCTTCTAAGAATGCAGCCTGTAATTGGTCCCCTCTGGTGGAGCTCCTCGACCCAAGAGAATGCCAGGGAGCCAGGTTTTCGGCTTTCCTTCAAACTCTATAATAATTTACAAGAGTTAAAGGCATCTACTTCCTAGGGACTGAACTGGGTTATGGGCTCGACATAATTCATCGATGGAGCCAGGTTTTTTTTTTTTTTTTTGAAGTTCAGCTTTTTCCTCCATCTCACCCCATCAATTTTGGAAGAAAAAGGTTTATCTCGACTCTTTCAGGCATGGAACGGTCACTTTGAAAGGACACTCTAGTCTAAAGATCATTAATTTGAGGAGGTTGATTTAATATTTAAGAAGCTAATTTCCTTCTTTTAATTTGATGTTAGATGCATTATTTTCAGACACAGTTCCGTTCAAGTTTAGATCATCATATTTTAATCGAGTTATTAGATTGTTGAGGTCATTTTTAAAATTAAAAAAAAATATTTTAATAAATAATTAAAAATCAATGAATTATAATTAGGTTGTTGACTCAATTTTACCAGTGGCACTTAATTTTTTTTATTTTTTTAATTTAGTGTAATTCTAACTCTATAACTATTGGATTCCAGTTTGATTAGTCAAGTTAAATTTTAAAACTATAAATAAAATAATATAAATTATGTGAAACAAAATCTTTTTGAAGCTTCCTATATCAATGCTAATTTATATTGGATATGAATATACATAGGTTTTTGAAGCTTCCTTTTAGGTTAGATTTTGATTTTTTAACCAAAAATAATTGAAATAAAGTTTTTTAAGTTTTATTAGTTAAAACGAAGCAGGTTATTTCAATACTTTCTCATTTAACTATTTGAGGAAAGTTTAGGATAAAAATACATATAGAGTTGGTTTAGAGGCATGAAAACACTATCTTTAAAATGTTTATTTATTCCACATAAAGATAACACCTCCAGAATATAACTAAATCCTCTAAACTTTTAAAAGAATGAGAAGATAAAATTAAAATATATATATATGTATTTTATTGTTATATTTCTTTTCTTTGTTGTAACATACTTTTATAGACTTGAAACGTAATAATAAAACAATATGACTGTTTATTAAATAATATGACTCTTTATGAACCATTATGATTATTCATCAAATAATATGACTATTAATGAAATATTATGGTTGTTCATCAAACAATATAATTGTTAATGAAATAATATGATTGTTCATCAAACAATATAACTATTCATGAAACAATATAAATGTTCATATTAAGTTACAAGTTCAAAGTTTCAAATGTTATCTTTTAATATTTTAAATATCCATACAATAACATTAGAAAGCCAAATAGAAGAGTTTATCCACCATGGTTTAATTTACTACATGATAGAAACTCACACTTAAAAACATTAGGAGAGAGTGTTTCTTTTTAATATTGGGATAAATATCTTTTTTTATTCATTTACAAACTACACCAATAAACTATATATAAATTTTTCAATAATTAAAATTAATGCAATTTCATAATGATAAATGATATAATTGTGTGAGACATATTTTTAATAAAATAAAAATAGTATCATAATGATAAATGACCATATAATTATGTGAGAGATATTTTAAATAAAATAAAAATAGTATAACTTTATTCAAGAAACATGATATTATTATTTCTAGATTAAAAATTATATATTTTATAAGAAATAACATATGAAAAGAAAGACACGTAGCAATAATTAAATTTAAAAAAGAAAAGCCTTTAAAAATTAGCACACTAACTATCTCGTCAAAATAATTATCAAAAGATAATTTGATTTTTATATATTTAAATTTATTTAATTTGTTAAAGAAAATATAAATGCCTCTCATCTTCTTTTATAATTTTATTTATCATTACATTTAATTGATTATATGTTACCATTGACTCTATTAATTTTTTCATTGTTTTTAAAATAAGACTCTCCAATAATATATGATATTTAATAAATCATTATAAATATCTATCATTGTCGTGTGGTGTCTTAAACTTCTTAGATTGTGGTTTCTTCAGATATGTATTATATTTTTTATGCTTTTTATGTTTTAAAAGTATTTAAAAAAATAAATTTTTTATTTGCTTTAAATTAATATTTTTTTATGTTTTAAGACTATTTTGATACGTTGATATTAAAAATAATTTTTTTAAAATAAAAAATATTATTTTAATACATTGTCAAATGAAAAATATTTTGAAAAACAACAACACTTTCAAACGCATCTTTCCTATATCCTTATACACACATATGCACATATTTATTTTTATTTTAAACAAAAAACTTAACATGCATGATGTTTAACCAGGTGTGGACCCACAAGCTTGGTTTTTTTTTATATAGTTTAAGTCATGAACTTGTTTGAATAAATAAGTTAATTTTATTTTAATTAAATAATACAAATATAAACAATGACAATGAATAAACCATATAAAAAAAAAAGCGCTAACAGTCATTTGGAAAAAAAACATTCTTTCAAAATGAGATAGATAATATAAATCAACTTTCAACTCATCAAATACAAGAAAACAAATACAGGAAAACAAAGTTAAGTAGAAAAAAAAAACCTAAAAAATCAAGTTGAGTCCACTCAAGTTAGGATGAAAAACCTGTAATCCTCAATAATCAGGGTTGAGCCAACCTAAATCATCTTGTTAAGCCTATACATATATCATGAGATCGAGATAACTTAATAGTAAAAAAAATAAAAAAAAATCATAAATTCTATTTAAAAAAACTTATTATCAACCCATGTTTACTTTTTAAATCCATAATAAGGGTTATTAGATCGGAAGCATCGTATCTAGAAAAATTATAAAACTTAATTCTCAATCAATCAAATATTAAATAATAAAATTAAAAAAATAATTTCAATTATACAAAAGATTTAAAAAAAATAAAAAATTATAATAAAAAAAATAAGGATCAAAATTGAAAAACAAATTAAATTTTATATTTGATTGGAGAGTGAAATTAAAAAAGAAAAAAATAATTTAAAAAATGACCCAAAAACAATCCAAAGAATTAGGGTTAAAACTAAAATAAAAAATACAAATAAGTTTTTGATTGAAGGGTAAAGTTGAAAAGAAAAATCAATTTAACAAAAGGTCTAAAAAAATAACAATCAAATTGAAAAAAAACTAGTTAGGATTAAAGGATGAAATTAAAAAAATCAAAATTTTACTAAAAAACACCTAAGAACAAAAATTAAAAAAATAAAGATTGAAATAGAAATTCTCATGAATTAAAGAACAACTCTAAAACTTTAGATGACCAGCATGATTTTTAAGGAGAAAAATAAAATAAAAAACAAAAATAAGAAAGTATGGATGATAAAATACAATATCACCACTAACCACGTACATTACTTCAAAAAAAAAAACACAAGGTATTTTCAATGTAATGTTTGGAATGGATATTTTAACTATAAAGAGGTATTACATGCGTGTGTGTATATATATATATATATACACACATATGCATGGAATCACTTTATATATATATATATGTTGATCAAATTATTTTTCAACAATTCTCTTAGGTTTTTTTCCCTACCAAGTACATTATATTCATTGTACTATGTATTTTATTTTTGTTTTTTACATTTAGTAAAATACTAAATCGCTATTCAATTTATCAAATAATTATTAAAAAATCATAATAAAAATATAGAAAAGTATATTGAGGGCAGTTTTAATTTTTTTATACTTTCAAAAATATTTTTATCATTTTGCTGTAGTCTTGAAATGTAAAAATTTTTATTTATTACCAGTCAATTTAATAATAATTAATGTTTCATATAAAAAGATTTAAATATTCTTAATAGCCGGATAAATCTTTTTTAGTAAGAAAAACGAAGATAACATTACGACAAATAACACAAATACATCTATGTCTACAATATTTTTTCAAGGATGTTAATCTTTTACCAATCTTGGGAGCCACGATTCTTTTAGTTATAGGATACTGATATTTGATTAAAAGTGAAAAATCTTGATAAAATAATTTTAGTATGTTTAGTTCAAATTCATTTGAGAATTTAAACAAGTTTATCACTGTAACCTTAAAACTCACAATATCTAAATTTAAAAATATAAATATTTACTTTTCGTTTAAACATTACACACATAAGCGTACATGTTACAATTATTGAAAACTAATATATTAAAATGAATCAAACTTAAAGTTTAAGTTCTTGGCAAATAAAATTCATAGAAAACATAAAAACTTCTTGATAAAATTGCAATTATCAAGTAAAATATTATATTCATCGTTAATGTTAGAAAACATAGGGTCATAATATATAAAAAAGATATATATATATATAAAATCACTTTCACATTCCCTTTGTCCTGGAAGAAAACCCAAGAATATAATATCCTTAGAATTATTAGATTTGCAGCAAGGGCATGACGCCGTAGCATCTCACATAAATTTCTCTGAAAATCTCAGATGCCACCCTACCAAACTGTTACCTAGATATATTCTGTCTGGAGCTAGGACAAGCAGCCATTGATGACATTTGTCGAGGAAGTGCGAGGTAAATTAGGAGACACAGGGTTTTGTCTTCGTCCACTGTGTTTTTTCCTTATTCCAACTATACTCCTTTCCCTTATTGTCTCAAGCCATTCTCTGTTACACAACAAATATTTAACTTACACTCCTGCCCTAGGCTGTTGGGTTTAATTCAGGTTCAGACAAAGTACTCCCCTGATGTAATCTCTTCATCATGGTAACTCGGGCAAACGAAGTGTCCGATCTTTGTCTTAGATCAAGAGACATGTGTGTTGAAAATCCTGCGTGCCCTAAAAAACATGGCCTTTTTCAGGACTTTAATTCAGGTTTTTTTTTTAAAAAAAATTCATTCAGGAAATAGGTTATATACATGCAAGAACAGCTTCTCTTCACAGTAGTAGACCAAGTGATTGATAAAGAAAAACTGGCCATTGCCGAGAAAAGGAAGAAAAGCATGAGGTTTGGAGGACATAAAAAGTAAAAGGTGTGTGATGCGCTTTAGGACTTTTTTGTACAAAGGCAAGTCAGTCAGAATAATCAAGGTTGACATGTATTTAGCCGATTTGTAATCACAAAGATACATGTATCTAACTTTATTTGTGTCCATTTAACGGTTTTATTAAAGCCACGTATGAAAAAAGAAATGGAGTCACAAGGAAAAAAAAGAAGAAGTCAGTTTGCATTGTTTAGGGATTATTGCTCTATGGATATTTTTCAGGCCATCAAGATAATAAATAAATAAATAAATAAGGATAATAATATATTTGGCTAAAGATATATAAATAAAAAGACAACTATAATAACTCTGTTTTATTTAAGATAATTTTATATAAAAAATTATTTTTAAAAGAAAAGGAAACCCTCTTTTGATAAATCTTTCCTTTTCTTTTAAATTCTTTCTCTCACCATACAATAGCCAAATAAATTGAAATAACTAAAATTCTAGCTTGTTTTTGATAAGACAAACAACCAAGTAAAAAAAATATTAGACCTCCGTGTTTAATTTTGTATTTTAATAGTGTTTTTGAAAAAAATTTAAAATTATTTATTTTTTTAAATTAATATTTTTTAGTGTTTCTAGATTATTTTGATGCGTTGATGTTAAAAATAAATTTTTAAAATAAAAAATATTATTTTAATATATTTTTAAATAAAAAAATTTTTAAAAATAAATATAATTGTATTTTACCAAAATAGCCTCGTACTATTTTATTTATTTATTATTATTATGGTTAAAGAAATTCAAAACCTACTTGATTATCATCGAATAGCATAAGATGAAATAAATGCATTTAAATGCAGTGATGAAGCCATTTGTCCTGATGAAAACAAAGGAGGAATGAGAGTGAGTGATGGAGAGTCAAAATCCCTTTCATGATTGCTCTTTTTGCTTGGCCTCATGGGTTTTGATCAATCATCTCCCATCATGAACTTTCCCACAAAACACGACACCACATCTCAATCTCTCATCATACTGTTCCACATGTCATCATCCCACACTCCACCCCCAAGACCCCACCACCAATTAACTCAACCACTCACCCTCCTCACAAATACCCTTGATATAACCAAAAAGAAAAGGGAGGGATGAATACCATTCCTGTAATTTTGATCAAAATGAAGGGTAATTGGATTTGTGACGTCAGCTAGACAACAACCTGCACTACTGTTTTCTCCAACATCAGTGAAGAACCACTGTCAGTGGCATCCCTTGTAATTTCCTCTCATATCCACACTTCTTTCCCAACCAATCCCTCTCTCTCTCTCCCTGCCTCCCTACCTCCCCTTTGTGTTTGATATGTGCCCTTTCAAGTTTTTTTATTTATTTTTTTAGGTTTTATTAAATAATATATTTATTAAAAATAAACACTTTTCACTGTAAAAATATCTTTACTGATTTTTTACTGTAACGGTAGAAAATCTATCTTTCTTTGGTTTTTTTTTAAAAAACCTACTTAAATTTTATTTTTTATACTTTAAATATTTACCCCTATACATTTATCTATTTATATAATTTATTCATGTCTTAATTATTTTGTAATTTTTTCGTTCTTACACTTTTTTAAAAATATTATACAGAACTAAAAATAAAAAATATTTTACTATATCAATTGCAATATTATTTTATTTTATTATTACATTAAAAATTGATTTATGGTTTTATAAGTCTTTGTTAACATGTATTACATGACATTCGTTTTATTTTATTATATGTACATATTAGTTTTTTAATTCATAATTATATCTTTTATTTGATGTCAAAAAATACATTAATAACATTTACATATTTATTTTTTTATTAGAAAAAAATTATTCAACTCATAATGAGACAAGTCGAATAAAACCATCAATACTATACTTTATATATACCAGTAAAAATAATTATTGATTTATTTAATTAAATGTATGTATAGACTTTTTAATTTATAATTATGATTTTATTTTGTAAAAATCATTGGAAAGACTTGTGTATATATTTTGTGATAAAAAATTATCTGACTTGTGGCAAAATACAAATAAAATAACTAGTTTTATCAATTCAAGATTAAGTAATTCATCGACAAGAAGGGTTTTTTTTTTATCATGTTTTGAGTTCCAATCTTAACTTTTAAAAAAATAAAATTCAAATCAATAAAGAGTTATATTATTAAAATTATTTTTTAAAAAATATAATTTTAATTAACATAACCTATTAAATATATCTCATTATTATGATGTTGGAAATGTATTTTCAATTAACATAACCTGTTAAAAATATCTCATTTGTGATTTTTTCCTATATTATAGACTTTAAATATAATATTCTTATCTTATGGTGATTAATATCTTATTAAAAATAAAATTATTTTTAATAATTTTAAACTTAATATATCAACATATTTTATATTATCTTTTCTATAGAATCCATGTTCAACAAAATAATCACAGGTAAAGTAATGATGTAATATCTTTGAGTTAAGTTACATGTTAAGTTTATATATATCTTGCATTCTAGGGCTTGGCCTAGCGGTGGAAGGGGCTTGTCTCCTTTCACTGCACATGGGTTCGATCCCTGGCGTGCACGCCTGTCACCCCCGTGGTACCTTACATGCCTACTGGGTTTGCAGGGTATTCAGTGGGCCGTGGAGATTAGTCGTGGTGCGCGTAAGCTGGCCCGGACACCCCACGTAAATAAAAAAAAAGTTTATATATATCTTAGTCCAATAAATTGTCAAATCTAATATTTTTAAGCTCGGCATGTTATTGAGTTCAAATAAGATATAAAAGTTATGATGTTTTTAATCTTTTTATAAAGTCACAAGACTTTATTTATTTTTACTGTGACTTTTAATATAAATAATTAAAATAAGAAATATTTTTTTATATTTTTAGATATAAAAAAACTTTTAAAATGATATACAGGAGCTATTTATTTTTATAATTACATATAAAAAATGTTTATTTTTATTAATTATCAAGATTCATAAATTATAAAAAACATGTTTATAATCTCTATTATCTATTATCTATATATATTTAGAGTATCTTCTTATTATATCACTGTATTTGTTTTAAATGCTTATTTAAATATTAAAAATTCACAAAAAAAATTCCTTTTCAGGCATCTGACAAGGCCATTTGAATTTCAAGACATCATCGAATCTATATCTTAGATAATGTTGAAGAAACACACACTCATCAAGAGATTAAATAGATTTTACATCTAAAGTAACACTCTTTAATTTCGAGGAGGATGATGCAAGCGGAAAATTTCAGAATATCTTGAAATAAGCATACTCTATAATAATTCTTTTTAGAACACACACACACATATTCTTTTTAGAAAGACAATAACCATACTCTATAAAAATCCTCGATCCTAGCCTTCAAGGTCGCCTATAAAGTCGTTTAAACACCTATAAAAAATAGTCTTTTTTCAAACACAACACAATCAGAAGAGAATATTATCAGACGGAAGGAAAGAGAGAGAAAGAGAGAGAAAGCAGCTGAGCTCTCAACACTGAAACCTCACCAAGCCAAGTGAGAAACCAAAACCAAAGAAAGCAAGGACCAAAGATACACACGCAAAACACAGTCCCTCCTCCAAGATTTTAGTATTATTCTCCTTTTCTTTTTTCTTTTTCCGTCTCAATCTTTCCTCCTTACTGTGTGTAAAAAATGGAGCAAATCAAGGCTACCTTCAAGCTAGAAGCTTGTGGCATAATCTAGGGACTTTTAGCTATTTTTTGTTCTGTTGTTTGAAAATCTTCGGGGGTTTTCGCGTGTTGGTGGTGGGGATGGGTTACGAGAGAATGTTAATAGCAGTGAGCTTGGATCCTGAGAGAAAAAGGAGTGGTGGTCTTAGAACTAAGCAGGCTGGGAGAGGATCCTGTCGTGGAAGTTAGACTGTCAAAGAAATGTGCTGTCTTTGGCTCTGACCAGATACAAACCAGTGACTCCCCTTTTGTAACTTTTTTCGTGCTATTAAGTTGTTGTTCTTGTTGTTTAAGGAAAGCCTTGATTTGGAGGTCGGTTTGAAGTTGTGAGATGGGTCGTTTGTTGAGGGAAGTTTTGAAGATACTTTGTGGTGTTAATCAATGGTGTTATGCGGTTTTCTGGAAGATCGGATGCCAGAATCCTAAGTAAGTTTTTTCTTCTTCTTTCTTTCTTTGGTATGGTTGGTTGCTAAGAAAATGGAGTTAAACGAAGAAAAAAAAGGGCTGAAGCTTTGAATTTATTTAAGGCTTTCTGTTTCCTGGGTTTTTACATTTATTCTGAGTTTTTTTGTGCTTGGTTGTTAGGAAAATAGAGGGATTAGTGGAATTTGTGGTGTATCTTTTGCTGGGGTTTTCTTTTATTTTTTGTTGTGCTTTTCCTGTATTTTATGAGTGACCAAACGAAGAGGATCTGATGAGTGATTTTACCTTTGTCTGTTCCGGAGTTAACACAGGATTCTGGGTTTTGTTCTTGAAGTATTTTCTCGGTGACCAAACAATAAGAGGGTCCAACATCAGTATTTTTTTCTATTTAGGCTATTTTTGTTTTTGAATGATATGTTAAAAGTCTGGTTGTTCCTTTTCCTTTTCTTTTTCTTTTTCGGTCAGTAGTCTGATTGGTCACTGTTGTCTTATGTGGGATGCGCAATCTAATACACCCTTTCTTTTCCTCTGTTTTTGGAACCTTGTGTTTTGGTTTATTCTGTTTTGTCTTTAAGAATCTAAGTAAAAAGTTGATTTGTATTGGTTTGACTAAACCCTTTCTGTATTGGAATGGTTTTATGTTCTTCAAAGCTACTGATTCCATTCCGTCCTAGCTTGCTCGATTCCATTTCGTCCTGTTATCTTGGTTTTGAATAGAAAGAAACAGTTACGATTTTATCAGCAACTGAAGATTCTGCTGAATGTTTGCGTTTATTTTCTTTTGTTATCTTGTGTTTGGATCCTGAGAAGATGTTAAGAAAAGGGGAAGAAAAATCATAATGGAAAATGGTATCTATTTTTTTTTCCTTTGGCGTTTTGGTAACTAAACAGAAGGTGGGATTTTTTTTTTGGTCTTAGTTACTTGCTCAATTCTGTTATAGAGTTGAATGATCTGAGCATATTATGTTAATTTGCAGGTTGTTAATCTGGGAGGAATGTCACTACGAGCCAACATCATGTTCAGTTCCACCAAGTACTTCTGGTACTGAGAACCTAGCACTTCCTTTTGGAGAGTGGGAAGGACACCTTGGTTCTGATGTTCACTCTCAGCTTGGAATTCAAGCGGGGGGTAGACTCTGTTCGCTTATTAACAAAATGATGGTGAATAATCAGGTTAATATTGTAGGCGAAGGGTATGTCTTTCTTCCTTTTCATGTACCTTACATATTAGTTTCACATTATGACTGCCTTTTGTGCGCAATTGAAAGTCTGATTTGTTATTTTTCCAGAATCGTTGGGCGTGTTGCGTTTACAGGAAACCATGAGTGGATTCTTGCAAATAATTACAGTAAAGATGCCCATCCTCCAGAAGTACGCTACATAATTTTTCATCCTGTGCTATGGAATAATGTTTTACACTAATTGAGATTGCATATCAGTATCCATTAGCCATTCTTAGTTGGACAATTTGCTAGCTGGAGTCCATTCCATTGAAAGTTCTATTTTTTGTTTTCTCCTTTTTCATCTTTAGTACACATACTCTAATGATAATACGTAACAGAATTTAACAGAGAGAGGAAATGGTGGAATTCTATTATTTTGATGGAAAGTTAAACGACAGCATCTTAATGCAATAGTAGCCTGTCCTTCCTGTGAAATGCAATGCGGCTGCACTGTTAGTAGATGGACTTGTTATAACTTCAATCTTGTCTGTTCTACAGGTTTTAAATGAGGTTCATCACCAGTTTTCAGCTGGGATGCAGGTTTGTAAGCTTCCCATATGTTCTAATTTCTGCAACAATGTTCAATCTGCCGTCCATGAAAGTTTTAGTTTTTTTTTGGCAGACAATTGCTGTTATTCCTGTTTGTCCTCATGGTGTACTTCAACTTGGTTCTTCCTTGGCTGTAAGTCTTTGTTATTCAGTTGTTTTGATGTGCTAATGAATTGAATTTTCAATTGCAATGATATATTGTGCAAATAGTATCACTTGTTGTTTAGATTTATTTTTCTTATCTTTTGGTCTTTTCCACTCTGCTTGTTTCATAAAGATTTCCAATTTTGGTTTTGGTTGTATTAAATTCCTTCTGGTCACTAATTTGTTTTTCAATATAGCCATCATATATTTGCATAGCTGTTTACTAGAGTTAATGTAGAGTTCTGAGGCAATCTATTTCTTACTTATTCATCACCACTGAATCTACTTCAATACCTGTGATTTCAATATTGTATGGCACTGGTCACTTATTCATTATGTCAAAGAATTTTTCCTGTTGCTCTGTGTATTTATATTTTATCTTTACTGTCAGATTCTGGAGAATATTGGGTTCGTGAATAATGTGAAGAGTTTGATCCTGCAACTAGGGTGTGTCCCTGGAGCACTTCTGTCTGACAACCATATGGAAAAAGAACCCACAGAAAGAATTGGAATGCCTATTTCCTGTGGAATGGCTCTTCCAGTGTGTTTTTCTGGAACTTGTAAGGTGCCAAACTCCACTCCTTTCTTGGCGGACAGCTGCAACCAACAAATAATCTCATCTCAGGAGGCTTCTGGAATTGTTGGTCAACCTTCTTGTTCTCAAACTAGACAGGTTCAGGATGATCAACATGCTACTTCTTCGGCCATTCATGATGACTTCCGTGAACCAAACATTACCTCACTTATGAAGCCAGACAATCCATTCATGGGCCAGCTAGCAAATGGAGTTGTTGGAGCTGAAGTGATCCCCTCAAAACCTGGTGCGTGGCTGAACCACCAGACTTCATCAAGCAATTTAAGACTTGGATTCAATCATCAACCAATTATTAGTCAGTCAAATACCAATAGTAGCATACTAAAATTACTGGAACAGCAGATTTTCTCCGATGTTGGTGCACAAAATCATGTTAGCCACTATAAAAATGAATCAGATGGCCTTACTATGGCTGACCCAAGGAAAAATGAAGGCCATTTTCTTACTTCTACTGGAGGTTCTCATATATCTGGACAGTTACCTAGTGTAGTGGGCACTAAGAGGAGAGCAAATTCCATCCTTTGTCCCCTTTTAAAACCAGAGAAATTGGCAGATATCAATCACTCATCCACGCTTCTGGCAGGGTTTGGGACTCAAAATGTTGGTTCTTCAAAGGCAGAGGATGATCATTTATCTGGTCTGTTGGATCAATTAAGTGCGAGGGGCATTCTTTCAGGGGGTTCGAATCTTGAATATCCCCACACAGATGTGAAGCCTACTAAAAAGGAGGCAACTACAATGGAAAAAAAGATTGAAGGTGATTTATTTCAAGCACTTAATGTCCCGCTGACGCAACCAGGTGAACTTGTATATTTGGGTGAGAATGTTCTTGGTTCAGTTAATGATTGCCTGATGAGTGCTTCTGGAAGTCAGAATACTGTTACTGTAAATGCTAAGCACCAGGAACCATGTGCTCAACCTCCCTCTGGGGATGACTTGTATGATATTTTGGGTGTGGAATTTAAAAACAAATTACTCAACGGCAAGTGGAATAATTTACTTGGGGATGGACCATGTGTGAAGACCCAAGATATAGTTAAAGATGCTTCAACATTTATGAGCATCCGGGAGGCAAATTCTGATCCTTTTTCACTTGCTGGAGGAGTCTCAGACAGTAACATGTTCTCTGACCCGGGTACTGACCATCTTTTAGATGCTGTGGTATCTAAGGCACGCTCTGCTGCCAAACAGAGCTCAGATGATAATGTTTCTTGCAGAACAACATTGACAAAGATTAGTATGCCTTCCTTTTCCAGTGGTTCTCCCACCTATGGTAGGATTGGCATGTCTGATCAGGTGCAAAGGGAGTTAATTAGCCTGCCAAAAAGAGCAGGGACCATAGCATCTAGCTCTTTTAGATCTGGCTGCAGCAAGGATGATGTAGGAACTTGTTCTCAAACTACTTCCATTTATGGGTCCCAACTGAGTTCCTGGGTTGAGCAAGGGCATAATGCTCGGCCTGATTGTAGTGTTTCAACTGCATTTTCCAAGAAAAACGATGAAACAAGCAAGCCAAATCGCAAAAGGCTTAAAGCTGGAGAGAACCCAAGACCTAGGCCGAAAGATCGTCAGATGATCCAAGATCGTGTTAAGGAGTTGCGTGAGATTGTACCAAATGGAGCAAAAGTAATGCATTTCTTTAATCCTTCTGCGCATGTCTTTTTCCTGTGATAGCTAATGATGACAGTCAGATTTGATACTATTCTTTCTGTTACTGTGGTCTAACAGTGTAGCATAGATGCTCTGCTTGAACGCACAATCAAGCACATGCTTTTCTTGCAAAGCGTGACAAAGCATGCAGATAAACTGAAACAAACTGGGGACTCCAAGGTATCAATTGCATACACAATATATATGTATAATCTTATGCATGATAATTTGTACTGGTGTTGCTTTCTTCCCTGCCCATTCCAAACTTGATGGAGGGAACATAATACTCTTGTTTTGTCGGAACAATGTCTACCACCGCAGCATATGGGTATTGGGGGCAGGAATGGGGAATGCCTACAAAATTTCATAGGCATAAACTTGCTATGGGGATATCTGTCCTATCAAGTACAGTTATGAAGGACATCAGTCAGGATTTATGCTCAGATAATGCATGTTGGAAATGATTAAATTACTCTTATATGTAGCCTATTTTTTGACATTTTGTGCTTTGAACAATTACTAACGAGAGAAATGTTTCTGATTTGTATTTTCTTCTTGTGTAAATTTGCAGCTTCTTAACAAGGAAAGTGGACTACTTTTGAAGGAAAATTTTGAGGGAGGGGCAACATGGGCATTTGAAGTCGGTTCACAATCTATGGTCTGTCCTATAATAGTTGAAGATCTGAATCCACCTCGTCAGATGGTCATTGAGGTAACAGCTCCTTTTGTTTTTTTTTTTCCTTCACTCAGATATTGGAGTTGTTGGTTTTAACAAGTTTCTTTTATCCTATATTTTGAATCTTGTATTTCCTCTTATGACAGATGCTTTGTGAAGAACGAGGTTTCTTTCTAGAGATAGCTGACTTAATTAGGGGATTGGGTTTGACAATCCTGAAGGGGGTGATGGAAACTCGAAATGACAAGATCTGGGCGCGTTTTGCTGTAGAGGTAGGATTCTAAACTGAAATACTGCATGCATAATCAACTGTTGGTCCTAAGTAACCTTTCATAGAAGGAATGTGGGGTGCCCTCACCTTTTTGGACGATCTTTCCAGTGTCATTACTGGCTTCTATGTCCTCAATTCATAGAAGAAAAGGTCCTTTTCATCATTCCTCTTCAAGGCGGGTAGAGCATAGTTTTTAAATAATAATATGCCAAATGAGTGTCTTCTTTTACATCTGATCCTGAACTACAAGATCATGGGAAAAGAAATGCATAACCTTGGTAAAAATGTGTACGATTGGCACTTGTTGTGCTGTGCAAACTACCATGCTTTAGTGTAATTTTCAGAATATATTCTTTAAATTGCTAGTGATCTTAATGATGGTTGCCCCATTATTGTGTGCTGAAAGCATACTAAATGCATCATGAATGCACGTCTTTACAATCCTCGCATTTGGTCTTCTAAATTCAAGTGTCAAATGCAGGCAAACAGGGATGTAACAAGGATGGAAATATTTATGTCTCTTGTTCAACTTTTGGAGCAAACTGTCAAGGGCAGTGCACCTCCAGTGGGTGCTTTGGAGAATGGCACTACGATGGTTCATCACACGTTCTCCCAAGCTGCCTCTATACCTGCAACTGGTATGCCTAGTAGTTTGCAGTGAACTGCCTGCTAAACAGTATTCCTGGTGTGGATATGTTAAGAGCAATTGCAGTTTTGCTTGCCATGACTAACATATGTTCGAGCCTAAGCTCTTTGGCAGTTCTAACCATCTCTAACATTTTTGTCCCCAAAAAAACTAGATTATGCCTAACTTCATCTCACAGAAGGATGGAATTTGTTTAGATAGCTAAAAGCTTCTCACAAACTTTCAACTTTGTGTACCTTTGGGCGATGAACACCTGAATTTTTGGATCATCCAACGGTTGGGGAAAACAATTTAGCTTCAGAGTACGTAAATTGGTGGTGTTATAGGTGACTAGACATCAATGCTGCAGAATCTTAGTTTAGTCTCTCATTATAGGCTGGAGAAGGGTTGCATATCAGGGGGTATTAACTATTGTATAGGGGATTTTAGATATGAAATGAAGGGATCTGTCTTTCCTTTCGAAAAGACAAATGTGCCTCGTCTTTTTTTTTTTCCTTGTGTTGCAAGTTCTATTGTGATTTGTTTTCCTCCTGGACCCTTCTTATTCTGCGTGGTTTGCAAATCAGTGATTTTATGCTTTGGATGGTATCTTTGAAATGTATGCTGGTAGTCGAATTTATAATTACTTTAATGTTATGGGTTTTCTGGTTCCTCTCTGATCGATTGCATGTCGGCAGCATTGCGATACGAGTATCATCCTATATAAGACCATTGTTCATTTTGCGCATTTTTTTTCAAGTTTTTGGGCTGTGATTGTATTTTTTTTCGTTTTCAGTCCTTTTAGTTTGGAAATTTTATGATCTGGTCCAAAATATGATTTTTATTGTCTTTCTGCCCTTGAGTTTGAAAGAGAAAAAACTAGCTGCAAAACTTTGAACGAGAAAAAGTTGTTGGTTGACTATATTTCACCAACCAAATATATTTCACTAACTAAAATAATTGATGGTTTGATTGGTTAATTACTCGGTCAAATATACCGATGATTCAATATTAAAAACAGATATGATTCAATATTAAAAGGAGGGTTGGAATGATGTTGTCTTCCTTTTATTTTTAGGTCTATTTAGGTCTGTCCATGTTTTGAATTAGGGTCTATTCATGTTTTGAATTTGTTTAGATTGCCATATAAATTATCCGTCTGAGTTTAAAATTTAAAATTCTTTAGGATTACTCGAGGTTTATATAATTTTCTTGGCCATGTTTCTTGCTTGTTCAGTGTCTTAGTATCAATCTAAATAGGTTCCATAGGGTTTTTTCTTTTTTTATTTTATTTTAATTAACATAGATGTTTAAGATAATTTGTGAATATCTTGATTAATTTTGTAGTTCCGGAAATTCATAAGCGATGAAATTAAAAAAATAAACTAATAAACTAGCAGTGTTTTTTACAAGGCTAGCCGGTGAAAATAACCTATAAAATACTATTTTAATTGCAGAATTGTATGGATCTTGTGGCAATGAAAGGGTGTAAATATGCAGCTATCAAAGCAGTAGTTATCAATGAAAACATAGACTAGGAGATTAACGTTCGTCACCAGTAGTCATCAAAGCAGGCATAGGGACCGCTCTAATGGCCGCTATCTCCCATAAGTCGGGGAAAACAACGCGTAGCATGAATGAGAGTTGTCACTATAAGCCCCTGCCTTGACTATTTTGATATGGCATGACCAATATTCCAGTTCATTACAAAATCTAAATTCAATTTTTTTATACACCATATATAAATTTTAATTAAGGGGTTTTATTTTATTCTTCCATTATCAATTACAATAAAGAAAGGGAAAGGAATCGGAAAAAGGAGAAGCTTTTCTTGAAGAATTGCAAGCGAACAAGAGGCCGTGCCGTATTAAATCTGAACGTCAAGACAAGCCACGGGTATTATTGATTTTGAATGTTAAAACAAGTGGCTATGTGTTATTGATTTTGCATTATTAAATCTAGCGGTCACGTATTATTCTTTTTTGCATTATTAAAACATGATGTATAGGTGAAGGAAAGTTCTTTTGATAATTTTATTAAACTCAACTCACTTGATATTATTAGTAAGTAAGGTAAAACCTCAGTTAATTTGATAATATAATAAAAAAATATGAAAAATAAATGAGACTAAGTTGGATTAACACATAATATCTATGACCTGATTTATGAGATCGAGATAATTTCATAAAAAATAAAAAAATTATTTGTAAAAAAAAATCTAAAAAAAGATTTAAAAGAATCTATTCTAATCTTTCAAATCTATAACCCAAAAAGTTAATAAAATCTTAATAGATAAAATATTGAGTGATAACATTAAAAAATAAAGTTTCAATAACAAAATAAAAAAATATTTAAAATAATAAGATTGAATCTGATATAAAATAAAATGAATCAAGATACTAAGAAATGCAATTAGAAAAAATAATCTAAGAGAATGGTATAAAATTTTGAGGGAAGTAATTGAAAGGATAATTTCATTAAAATAATAATTAAAAAAATTAATAATTAAAAGAATAAAAATTAAATTTGAGAGATAAACAAAAAAATAATTATTAAATTGAAAGAAAATTCTAATTCTATGGAATGTTTAAAATAAAAGAAATAATAATAATAAAATAAATAATAAATATAAAAAATAAATAATCAAAGGGCCGCTTTGAAAATGGTCAAGGAAATGCTCCAAAATTAAGGAGGAGAATGCAAAAAAAAAATAAAATAAAATTAGTCGCCGGTGTAAAAACCATAATTTTTTCACAGCACGAACCACCCAGTAATAAAAGCAATGTTATGAGGATTAAAATATCTTCATGAAAGATGAGATATAATCCTTAAATCATACTGCACGTGCTGCAAGTACTCACGCCACTTGATCTTCACGCACAATTGACTTTTTAAAAATGAATTAATATTGTACATATACCTAAGTACTAAAATGCTCCTATTGATGCTTGGTAACAACACAAGAAAAAAAAGAAATCAAGTGAAAAATACAATAAAACCCCTTTCCGGGCCAAGTACTATTTTTTAATTTAAAAAATAATTTATTTATTTTACTGTATAATTAAATATGCTAAAAGACTAATCTACACCTGCTTTCAAAGTCATTTGTATTTTGTCAACAAGGATAAAATTATAATTTTACCATTTCAAATGCAATAAATTTGAGCAACAGTAAAAAAATAATAATGTAGTAATGTCACTTAGCCTTCTATTTTCTTATAGTATATAGCGAGATAAATATTTTTTTAAATATAAAAGAATAATGATTTTACTGTACTAGTTGTTTTTAAATAAACCCTCCCATAGGAAAGGGAAAGTGGCAGAGTGTGAAAGGAGGAAGTCCCACGAGTTGATAAAATTCTAAAGAGCTGTTAGAATGACTTGTCATCCCACTTGTTGCCTAACGTCATTGGCACCTGAGTAAATTATATTTTAATTCTTGTTTTTATTTATGAGTTATTTTTTGTGGTTTTAAAAATTATGAGGCAGTCTTTGATGAAAGTTGACTCTAAATCTTATTAGGATTCTTAAATTGTCCTTCTCAAACTTACAAGAGTTAAATAATAATTTACTCCCAATGTCTTATCAAAGCTAATAGACCGACGGTTAAATAAGAGATGACTGTCACTTGCTCTTTCAGGATATTAATTGATCAATCTTTTTATGATTGTAGAAATTGCCTCTTATCTCTATATTCTTGAATTCATTTTTGTTAATAAGAATAATTTTAATGGAAATTTTTTTTATTAATATATTAAAATAAAAAATATTATATATTTTTTACATGCACTTGAATAAAAAATATTCTAACAACTCATTTATATCTTAATATATTTAATACTTTAAACCTTCTCAAGAAAATCATTAGGAAAATTTTAATCAATAAAAAGAATTATTTTTATAATTTATTTTAATATTTAATAAAAAATCATTTTAATTTTTTATTTGAAGCTGTAAAATTATATAAAAAATAAAAATTATCATCATCATCATTGTAAAATATAGCGTGAAACTATACTGCTCATGAATTATTTATTCATTTTAAAGTTACATAGATACGTTACTATACACTATTCTTAATGAACATTGAACACTTATACCTATCATTCTTGATTACACGTAATTCTGCAAAGTTCAGCTTGTGAAAACAACCTCCCCTACCTTTTACAAGGTAGTGCCTGAGGAAATTTTAGTTTATTTCATGCAAGTAAAGGTCTTTGAAATTAGAATGGGTGGTGTCAAGAGCCTCCTTCTTGACACCACACATTCTGATTAAAGAAAAGAATATATATGAAATAAATAAAAAAAAAACTTCATATAATTAAAGACCGGAGAAGGAATCGGGTGTCCATGCATGTCGAATGTCTCCAATAAGATATGCAAACTAAATAAAAATGGGTCTGATTTTATGGGAGTTATTATGTTTCTTTTTAAACTATCATAATTAATTGTTTGGTTGCTAACTAAAGCATAATTTTAAAGAGTGGAACCGGTAAAAAATGTTATTCAACCACATGCACACGAAAATATTTTGTTTTAGTTTTTAATGAAATTTTCTTTATCTCTCGACAACTTTTGATAAAAAAGAAAGACTAAAAAATCATCCTAAATACCTTTATTTTTTTTTATATTTCTTTTGAAATCCTCAAGGGATCATTAGAGCTGCCTGTCTTGTGTTTCTTTTCTTTTCCAATATTAAGATTGAAATCCCAAGATTAAACATTGATTTGTTCTCTTCCAACCACAAGAAAAAAGACTAAAAAATTGTTGTTGTAAGACTAAAACACCACCATCTTCTTTCCAAACACCCTTATCTTCTTACAAAGAACAGTCCTTCTATTAGATATGTTTGCCTCTTCTCTTCTTCTATTATATTTAGACAAATCATTATCATTTAATGTTAATAGATGTTGGTAAGTAAGTATAGTGAAATAATTGCACCCTTTTTCAATGAGTTTATTTCATATGTTTTTATTATTATTTCTCATGCTATAATCATCACTTTCTACTTTGCTATTTATTCAGAATTAAAATCAAAGATTTGCTATCTTATTTTATCTTTTTAAAATCAATAATACAAATCTATTCTAATTATGAATTTCTATTACATATGCATATGTGTTAGTGCATTATATTCAGATTTCAAACTTTTAATTTATGTCCCCTTATCGTTTACTATGGTAGAGCAAGAAAAAGAATAACCTATATAATGAATGTAAAATAGTTGAGAAAAGATTGTTTGATAAGTAATTTTTTTCTTTAAAAAAATCCTAAATTTATAGTTATATTTTCAATTAAATCAATCATATAGTGTAGCTGATTTGTTAGATTACATTAGGTTTTCAAGCTCATTGACCTTAGATTTCATTCTTTTACAATGATGTCCCTTCTTTAACAATTGATAAAGCTAGATGTAGATACTAATTGTTTCAATCTCAATGCTTGTTTAGTTTTAATTTTAAACATTTCCATAATTGTTATTGGAAATTTTATTAGTGTTTCAAACAACATTTCCCAACTTGTTATATGAAGTTTTATTGGTGTTTTAGATGACATTTTCTTGCTTGTTATTTTTTTTCTCAGGATGCAATATATTTGGTTATTTTTAACTTGCTGCTTCTCTTATCTATTACACTAATTTTGCGAACCTTTTCTATGCTAATTTATGCTAATTTCAAATGACATTTCCCTACTTGTTATAAGAAGTTTTTTTTTGGATGCAATATTTTTGGTTGTCTTTAGTTTACTGCTTCGTGTATCTATTATATTAATTTGTGTGAATCTTTTCTTTGCTAATTAACGCTAATTTTAGATGATCTTCTCTTGCGTGTTATAAGAAGTCTCACTGCTATTTTTTTTATTTTTTGCTTAGGTTGTAATATTTTTTGTTGTATTTAGCTTTTACTTCCTTTATTTGTTATGCTACTATGTGTGAACATTTCCTCTACTAAGTATAGTTTTGTGTCTCTTACCTAACAACAACACTTTTTTAATCTATTGTTGTATATTTTCTTTAACCATAATATCCATATTTTTATTTGGTAGTGTCATTCAAGAATAAAACTATTATCAACTGTAATTCATAATTCATGAATTTTAAATTAGACAATACAATCAAATATATTTACTCTCTATTTAATAATTATATAACACTTATGACATTAACTACTTAATTGGATGTTTAGAGATAACTTATCAAATAATAAAATGGAAGGCTATTAAGATAAAACTTATTGGACTAGAGAAAAGTTGACTAGAGAAAAATTACACGTGTTGTGTGACATATACATCAAAGCTATTAAGAAAAACATGCGATCAAATATTTATTTTGATAAAACTAAATAAGTATTTGTGACAATTATTTTTAAAGAGTAGATTGACCATATATTCACCAAATCATAATTGAAGAATAAATCAGATGAAATAAAAAAAGATTGAAAATATAAAAAATATTATGGACTTAGTTGGAGTGGTGACTTAAAGATAATTTTTATAATATAGTAATAATGACATTATAGTACAATACATTGTTAAAAATATATCATTTTTTCCTTGATTTTATGGGTTTAAACACTAGAAATAACATCTAGGAAAATTTGTTAATATTTTTTTAAATACCAAGTCGATTTGGGGTACGTTTATAAGATCAATTGAAGAAAAAAAAAGCTAGTCTTGGTTGATATGCATACTAACTGAGAATATTCCTTATTATTTAGATAATTTGTTATATTATTATGCATTTTTTTTAAGAGAATCGATATGTTTTTATTATCAGAAAAGATAGCATAAAATAAGATAATGCCCAAAACTATCTTTGAAAAACATTACATAACTCGTACACTTAAAACCAAGCTACATAATTCGTGAACTTTGTCTGTGCATGTATTTAGTAATGGAGTCCATATGTTTTTGTAAAAATGTATATGTGCTGAAAATCTTGATGCCTTTCCGGCTTTTCCAAGCTGACTGACGGAGTAAAATGAACTTTGCATCCTCTATGGCATGGAAACTGGATTGATCTTAGATAGCCAAGCAAGTGCATTATCTAGCTAGTCTGATTCAAAAGTCCAGCCCACCTCTTGTTTTGAGGGAGACGTTACACTAATCTCCATAGCTCTGGTTTGCAAGACTTCTACTTCGTTAGATTCCTTGATCCTTGTTGGTGTTAAAAAATGCAGATGAAATGAGCTTCATTTTCTCATAGGACTGCTTCAGTTCTTGGTCTCCCTGGTTTTCCCAAGGATGAACCGCTACTCAAAATGGAGGAGTGGTTAGCAATACTAGAGGGCGTGAGACTGTTTCTAATGTGAGACACACACCTTTTCTACAATCCAAATCAAAATGGATGGTACCTGAGAGCTTTAAGTAAAAGTGTTCAAGGACCGAGCTGCCGACGGGCTAGCCTGAGCCCGGAGACGACAATTTTGGGTGCAAATTTTCAGCCTGATAGCTCAATCCATAACATGTTTTATTGATCTCTTTTAGTTTTTTTTCTAATCTTTTCTGGTGGCCTTGCGTAATACAAAGTTTTACCCAAGGCCTTGTGCATGTATTTTGAAATTGCATCTTCATCCATGTAAACAACTAAACAGAAAAAAACAACACCTATAATTCAGTATAAATTGCAACAAAGGAGAATTAAGGGTTTTCTTTCTTCTTACTACTACTTGCGTTTCCTTAACATTGCCATGCCCATAAAGATGAACTTCATCTTTTGGAGGGGTTGAGGTCTCAAGAGGCTACCGACAAAATAACCTGCAAAGCAGTTAGCGGATGCATACGTGAAGGGGACCTTAGCATCCTCAAGTGCCTTTCTCACTGTCATTACATGATCAAATGTCTCCTCCTGGTGCCAGTCCACATTGGACTTTTGCTGGGTCCATACCGAATTCTGAAGGCAAGAAACGCTGCCATAATTTAATAGAAGTATGTTCTAGACTCTTAGCTAGTACCCTTTAAAAAAAAAATAGAAAATTGGGAATGCGTAGTGGTTACCTTTTTATGTTATCTTATTGTTATTGATCTGCTTGGTTAGATAACCTTAAGAAGCGTACACATTGTTTATCATCAATTAGAAAAATTCTACAGTAATTACAACTCAATATTGGGCTGGAAAGCCCAACCAATCGAACTGCCTACATATAGGAAGAAAAATCTGTCAGCAAGGTGGTTGAAGAAATTTCTTTTTTTATTCTTTTTAATTTACTGCTGCAAATTAATTTAGCTAATTCTTGCAAATTAATTCGGGTTGATGGCCTCACCCTCCTTCTGACCTCACTTGCGCTCCGACATTTGTTTCTTCAACTTCCAAAACACACTTTGCTTTGCACTGCAAAGACAAAGGCCAGCACAAACAACAAAACAAATCAAAATTCTACATTTGAATCAAATTCAAATCCATAGCTCTAATTATTGGATCCTCAAATATCATATAAAGCAGAAACAATAAAATAAATTTTTTTAGAACTTTTTAAGATCCCGATTGATTGATAAGTCTAGAGTTAAATGTCAAGCTCTCTCCTTCACGACAACCCTAGATCCACGTCTCAACCACAAAAATTGCCATCATAAAAAATCTTCCACACAAGAACCTGCAAGTTACTGTTCATGAGACCTCCAACACCACTAAGAAAAGGAGAGGATGGGTTACATTATCTCGTTGGTCAATAGCCATTCAGGTCGTCAACCCAAACACATCCATCCACGGTTGCACGTGGTTCACAAGCGCCAACACTAATTCGATAGTCTCCAATAGTTTCTCAGTTGTTCTGCCACTATTCTAGCAATCATTCAACCTTGATTTCAGTAGATTTTAGACACTCCAAGCATCTCAGAAGGTCAATTCATAAGTTTAAATTATTTTTTTTGATAAATTACTAAAATGTTTTGAAACTTGAAAAAAAATGCTTATTGTCAGCGCATAATATTTATATGTTTTGACAATATTGATTTGAATTGATGTGTTTATGATTTGAGATGATTTTTATGAATGTTTGATTAAATTAAACATGAATATTATTAGAATTTATTTTGAATAATTAAAATTATTTGTCGGTGATTTTTTCTGTAAAGTCAAGTTGAAATTTTCAATTCACATGAAAAATTTAAAAAACCCCTCTAAATATTATTAATGATTTTTTATTATATCGGTGATTTTATCGGTAAAAAAAAAAATCAACAATAGAAAAAGATCATTAATTACCAACTTCTTTAAATTCTCTTTTCATCGATGATTTTATTAGTGAAAGAGCAAACAATTAGTAGTAAAAAAAAAAAATTGCCAGCACCTTGAAATTCTCTTTCTATTAGGAAATATGCACTACAATCATAAAAAACATTAATTATCAGTGTATTGAAATTCTCATTCTATTGGTAAAAAAAAATTAATTATCATCCTCTTCACAAATGAATAACTCTTTGAGAAGTGAACATTTCACATTGCCATAAGAATATATTGACAAAAATATTTCAGTGGTATATCAATTTGTAATTAATACCACGAATAGTGCCAAGAAAAAGAGGAACAATTCTCGCTACACTGAAATATACTGATAGATATATTTTTTCAGCATTTCTATCAATGTAATACAGTGTCTGATGCCAAATTATATCTATATTCTATATCTATCTATCCTCCAAATATTTAAATTCATGGCTACACACAACACAATAATACCAGTTCACATCACAATAATAAAATAAATATTTCGTTGTTATTCAATAATATATTAACATCATTGTCATTACATTGAAGTGAATTTCACCCATAAATATTACACTATAATTTATGATATTACAAATTCATATTGTGAAAATTAATCAGAATTGTCTTCTTCTTGTTTTTTTTTTTATCAATTAACTCGTTTTTATCTCTATCGTAATCTTCTATATTGATTTTGTTCTTATTATTATTTTCATCACCTTGTGTATGCCTGCTAGAGATTAAAACATAATTCAATTTCTCAATGTTAACATAAAAAAATGTTATTAATATTACAAAAATTTAAATTTTCTTCTAAGTCATTTGACAATGCAGCTTCATATGGATAAACTACCTAACTAAGTTGAAAGACATCATCTCTCATAGTTAATTCATTGTTCCCATTCTTAATAACCTTAATATGACCTCTAAGTTTGGTCTTCACTAATAATAACCAATAAACTCTTGAACAATCTTTTTTAAAGAAAAAAGTGTATGTGCAACAAAATACATATACTATAAAAATATATAAAAAAAATAACATTTAAAATTATATTCAAATAGAAAAGGGTAAATTTGCTTATTTAAGTTGGAGAATCCTCACTAATATTTGAATTAGAACATGAATGTTCATAAATCGAGTATTGTGATGGTCGAATTTGTTGTGGGAGATTGAATTATGTTGAGATTGAGGGGGAGAAAGGGTGGTTGTTTGTTGAAACAAAAAGCATAAGGAAGAAGGAGAAATGAGGAAGGGGAAGAGGTGAGTTAATCCCTAGGTCATAAATTAAATATTACTAATGGATTTAACAATAGAATTATTCTATCATACATTCCATCGGTCATTTTATCAGTAAAAAGTGCCACATCACCGTACGATTTGCTTTTTTAAATCCCATTGTAATATCATTTGTAATTCTATTTGTATATATATTGAAGAATTATTTATGTCAGAATATTTATACACAAACTTTACAATCAGGTTAATTATGTCGATAAAGCTATTGGTAAAAGTCACGTATCATTGTTTTTTTTGGTTTTTTATTTTTTTTCTCACTGTAATTCTCTTAGTAAATACCAATATAATGTTTCCGTCAGTGTTTACCAATGAATATAGTGATGGAAAAGTTTGTCAATAAAATTCACCGCAATCTATCAATGGAAAAATTTTATTGGTGTTTTCATTTGTATTTGTTAAATTTCTGGTAGTGAATTAAATAGATTTAAATAAATTAAAAAATTTAATTTATTATCAATTCAACAATTAATTAATTTATATTTGAAGATCAGGTGCATCATTTATAAATAACTCATGATTCCTCAAATATTAGAAAAATCATTAGTGGTTTTACTTAACTTTTCAGTAACCGGTTTCTCAGTATAATTAATATATTTTTATCAATAATATTTTGATTTAATAATAAAGCATGAAGTATGTCTAACATATTAAATCATGTTTGTTCTCTATATAACAATCATTGATCGTTTAGAATAAGACTTGTAATTTTTTTCAAATTCGATTCCACCTTTACGAAGGATTTCTCAGTCAATAATATTTGAGAATAAATAAAATATATTTTTTAATTTATTTAGGATGATAAATCATCTTTTAATAATCAAGTACCTTATATAGTTTATGTTACACCTAATGTTTGCTCCTTTGTTATCTCAATTAAGATAACATGTAACGAGATCAAAATATAACATTCTCTGTCACAACCCAAATTTTAACTCTTTTTATTTTTATTTTATAAAAATAAAATATGATAATAAAAAATATATGAAAAAAATGAAAAACATGAAGAATAAATTGAAATTTGGGTCAAGACAATATAAATTGAAAGTTTTGAGAACTTAATTAAACTTTACATTAGTTTAATTAATTAAATCAAGAGCTAATTGAAGAATTGATAAGTTTGGGGACTTAATTAAACTTGAAATAAAGTAAATCAAGGGTTTAATCAAAGAAATACCAAAGTTTTGAGCCATTTAAGGACTGAATTGAATGATTAAAAAAGAACTATCTTGTAAATGGTGTTAAAATCCAGGGGCTTGATTACAAAATCACAAAACTCCAATGACTGAGTCAAAAATAGCCATTTGAATTGGGAAAACAGAACTGTTTCAGAAAAAAAAACTATTCATTGCCTTCCTCCTCAGAAACTGTTTTAGTAGTGAAGGCACTAAAATTGTTTCAGTCATGGGGCATGTCTCACGGCTACTGTTCCTTGCCCCCATGATGCATGCTGTTACCAAGCTTCGACCGCATGGCATTCTCTGGCCTTATAAATGCCAAAGAAAGGCCATGGACAAAAAAGGAGGAGAGGGGCTGAAAACACTAAGAAACGGTGGAGAGAGAAGGAAATAAAACAAACCGAGAGACCACGGGCAGCAAAACTAGCAGAGTGAGAAAAAAAGATACACAGGGAGACACACAGAGATAGGGGACGAACGAACGAAAGAGAGAAACAAAGGGTGAGACCGTTGTACTTCGCCTTCAGTAGCATCTCTAGAGCTCCCTCCTCAGAAGCCACTGCACTAGAAACAGGGCACTCTAGGAGAGAAACACAGGGACAAACTAGGGAGGAGAATAAACAAACACAGGAACGACTAGACAGGGAGAACGCGAACAGAGATACAAACACAGAAAATGCAAAAAAACACAGACAGCAAAAAACAAAGAGAAGGAAGAATAGAGAAATAACTAAAGAGCGGAGTAGCATTGACCCACCAGCTTCACCATCGTCTTCGTCGCCAACCACCAGCTTCGCCTGCAACTGCACCAGGTAACCTCTTTTGTTTCTCGCACTCGCAAAATAATTACCTTGTCACTACGGAAAGCATGCATGAGTAATTCATGCATGCGCGCACAGTGACCGAACTGGTTACTGGCTTCGGCTAATGATAAGGACAGGCTTCCTGGGCCCAGTCTAACTTCATATAATTTGGTCACGCTCAACTCAGAAAAGCAAAAAAATAAAAAATAAAAAATTAGGCCTAGACGATAGCCCAACTAACCTCATCCTCTTTATTTTAGTTATTTGTTTTTTGATATTTGATAAATAAGCTATTTTTTAATATCATAAAATTTCAAAAATATTTAAGATCTTTTTAAATTTATTTATAAGTCCCAAGTGGTTTTTTTAGAATATTTCACTTTATATTTAATATATGAATTTTTACTGTAAAATGCAGATCTAGCATTCGATATATTTTGTTTTTTATAAAAAGATAAAAAAATACTTTGTTTTAAATATATTTTATTGCTTTATTAATTGGCGCCAGAGTTATGAATACTATAAGTTTGTTTTTATATGTAATATTTATCAATATTAAAGTTGAAAATATCTGTAGCTGAATATTCCCTAGCATTAGAGTTAGAAATATTATAGACAGATCATTAAAGATAAAACATAACAAACCTTTAATAATTTAAGATAAAACTAATGATGCAACCTACCTCATGTATGATGTTTAAAAGATGATAATATTTTTTTTTGCATAACCAGTCTCATATCATAGAATCTTTATTGACTAGTTAGAGTTCATGATGACTATAATATTAGGTGATTAGTACTTACAAGTGTATTTTTATCAAGATTTTATATCATCATTTTACATTTGAAGTTTCAATAACTCCTTAACTAAATTATGTCTTATAATAACATATCTAATAATATAAGTTACTTTTAATTTATGGTAAATTTATCTTAAATATAGGCTGATCACATAAATAAAAAGATTAATTAATGAGTTTAAGTACTAAGATTGAAAGGATAAAGAGATAACTAAACTTAGAAAAGAGATGCTAGTGTAGTTCAAACTGGAACACTGTTCGGTAATGGGATTATATCCGGAGCTATAGATCTCAGATTTATGTCTACTTTATATGAATGGAAAGGCAAGACATAGACGTCCAACTTTCATATAGATGTTTGGTTTTAAAAAGACTATTTTCAAGTCCAAATTACAGCAACAACGAAAAAGTCTGAATCTATCCTGCAACTCCAATACTGTTCAGTATTTGACCCATATTTAGAATTCTAAAAGTCCAAATGACCTTAATTTTTTTTCTTGAAAAGCTGAGACAATTTCCAATAACTTTTATATTTTTATGTGGTTTCAATTTTGACATTATGAATGACATTTTTGGGGTAGACAAAAGAAGATAAGGATTGTCACCAAGTCATGAGTTGACTACCCACTCATCAAATTAATATTTTCTAATTTGGCCCTGTAAAAGGAGGTATTTGCTATGCATTTAGGCATATTGGTTTCCAAATCAAGACCATGTTCTTGCTTTCTCTCTTTGTATTGCTTATGTTTTGCTTTTATTAATATCAAGTTTATGCCTTTCATTTTCTTTCCTTTACTTAGTTAACTTTTATCTTATTTATGTTTTTATTTTTTTTATTTATTTATTTTTCTTTTATTATGTTTAGTTAAGTTTATTATGTCAAGGTAAAAAGGTTACACTAATGGTGTAAGAATAAATATAGTGTAAACTCAATATGGACTTTAATGTTTGATACTAACATGTTTTGTATTTGTTATCTTTTTTACTTTTTAATACTTTTCTTGTTAAATGATTAATTTTGATTTATGTTGTATAACACTTGTTACAACAAATACTTGACACTCTTGTTAATACTTTTTTTGTTAATGATATAACCGACACCTGAGCTATGAAAGGAACTTGATTTATTGTTAACATAAGTTATAATCATGAATGTCTGACAATATTTAAAAGTATTAGCATTAATCGAATAAGATAACAAATATAATCATGTTAACAATTTGTAATCTGATTGGAACTTCTTTTGCGTGTGGTTTCCAATTGAATAACAAGAGTTTATACTATACTTGTTTGATATACCATTTGTGAATCCTTTAACCTTAACATTTATTGTTATCTTTGTTTAATCTTTATATTGATCTTTCATCTCAAAGTTCTCATTAACTTCTTCTTCTTGTTCTTCTTTACTACTGTTACTACTACTACGATTATTGTTATTATTATTATTGTTGTTTATAATTTATAGAATTAACCTCCCTGTGGTTCGATTCCGGTCTTACTAGGTTATTTATTATTTCGACACTCCTACACTTGGAAGAAAACATTAATATTTTGATCATGTCATTAGGTGACTACTCTTTAAACAAAACTTTCTCCCTAAAAGAACAAAATGCCATAAATATGTTCTTTTACGAGATTTTTTTTAAAGGTGCTGCGAGGTTTGGTGCGATACTCTATATAAGATTACTTAATAATTTCAAGTCTAAACATTACTTACACAACCATCATATGAGCCTTTTCATAGGTATAAGTGATCTTTGCATATATAATTCTCATACAGGTCAGTTTAATGTACATGTCTTATAACAATTACCTATATATTAGCTCTAAGTATTTCTTATACCTTAACATATGAGAATATTTGCTTCATTTCATAAAAGAAAGAACACAATTTTTATAACTTGACGGCTTTAATAAACATCAAGTATTTAAGAGACCATTGACTATAAATATTTTAGAAACAATGTTTTGATGCAATATGAATTCCATAATCATAACAACTTTATAATTTTCTTTGTAAAACATTTTTGTTCCAGGAACTTTATCTTTACTTTAGATTCATAAATCAAATATTAGATTCATTAATCTAATATTATATGAATATTGAAAATAAATTAAGCTTTTTTTTATATATATATATATTTGAAAATAATTATACCATATATAACCAACTGATTAACTATATTATATATTAAACTAACAACAATACCAATCAATACTTATTTTTTTTTCAAATGATTTGTTGCTGCACTCCTTTTGTTTTTTATCACAATCATTATCTAAAAGATTAATGTTGGATTTCGGTCCTTCAAATTAATGTGATGACATTAGTGATTAAAAGATTCTTAAGTAATTTTGCACATGGACACGTGATATCGGGGGGTTGTTGGAAGTTGCTACCTAGTTGTTTTATTCAGGATCATTAGGATAATCCAGTACATTGGTTTTATCATAGATTTAAAGATAAAAAACTGGTTGTAATTGAAAGATATTAGCACCCCTGAACTGATTCATAACTGGTAGTCTATCTATGATTTAGAATTGAGATTTATTAACGTGAATAAATCTAGCGTTAAGAATCTATTATGAGTTTGTGTACTCAAATAAATTCTTATGAAAAATATTTTTTGTGATTTGAATGTTATAGTAAAAAATAGTCCCGATTAAAATTTGTGAATATTTAGAATAACTTTGAGAATTTTCTAGTCAAATCTTGATATTTAAATACTAACCTCACTCTTGTAGGTCCAATGTTTTATACCAAAATATTTAACTATTAATCCTCATAAATTAAAATTTTAGTTATTAAAATATTGACTAAATTATCAAGGATTTAATAAACTAGTTTTTAATTTTTAAAATGCTACTAATATGATTTTTTATATTTTTAAGAAACTTAATCATATATAATTAAAATATTTATTTTTTTAAAATATTTTAAAAAATATATAAGAAAATACAAACACACAAACCCTTTATATATATATATATATATTTTACTCACACACTTACAACTATATTTTTACAAATCATTAAAATTCAAAATAATTCAATTAAACATGTTCAAAAATTCACAAATTAATATGAGAAATTGCTGGGAATTCAAGAACAGTGTTAGGATGCTTTTGAGTTGTAGGAACAATGATGACAGGTGTGTCTCAAACATCACTGCTATTAGCGGCATGTGAATCCACAGGTCATCGCCGGTGAAAACAAGAAAACTAGTGAATCAGAAATATTTTCTTCTTCTCTCCCCTCCTGTACCTATGGTGGCTCTCGCCGACCGTGCAATGCAAAGAAAAAAACAGGCACAAACAGTAGTTTTTGCTTTTTGTTTTTAAGGTATCAAGTACAAGTCTCGAAAATTGATCTTTTATTTTATTTTTTATCTTCAACATTCTGAACTCATCAGTCTCTTATTTTAGTATTTTTGACCATGACTTTTGCCCCCAGAGAGTCTCATAACTAATGTAATTATTGTTATTGTAAAAAAAAAATTATCAAAAAAATCATCGAGCCAAAAAGTTTGTTAGATGAAGTTTAATAAATATTTTATATTATTATTCAATACCATATTAAAAAAACATCATGGTCTAAAAATTTGAATTGTTAAATAAAATTCAATAAATAATTTTATATTACCCATAACAAATAATGATCTAGAAAGCATTCAATTTTGGAAAAGAGGTTTATTGCATGAGATATAGTCCAGTACCTACCAACTTTTTTTTTCTTTGCTGTAATGGTTTCGAAATGTTCAAAGGTCATTGATTGCATGTTATTGACAAAAAGAATGGGAACGAAAGACTGATAGACATGGATGATTTAGTGTAAACTGGAAGCTAATTCAAGAAACACATGGATACACACCACACCGTCTTTAAGGAAAAACATGCATGCTTTCACTACCAGTCTGGTTTAGAACATGTTTTTACTTTTCATTGTAGATGATCTTCCCGCTTGTCCGTTTACATTGACTGACTGAAGTCGTGTGTCAAGGCATGTAAAGTTGTAATAAAAATATAAAAAGAGGGGCTGATTTTATTTGAGCTTTGTTTTTTTTTAATAAATGTTGATGTTAAAATCAATTTATGTGTATGCTGATTAATTTTATAAATTTTGAAATTAATAATTATATGAGTTTCTAATAAATATAAAAAATTCAGATCGATAACTATTAAAAAAACAAATTCAAGTGAAGCAACCTCTTAAAATTTGATAAATAGAGGGAACTCTGTCTATTTCTCAAATCAGCGTCCATAAAAATAAAAAAACATCCTATCAATGGCTAGCCATCCTGGCCAGGCTTGAACGGCTAGCCATCTGGGCTGATCGGACTAGACTTGAACGACTTCTCTTTTTCCTCGTCTATGTCCAAGCCTGAAACGAACCAACCCGCCTCGCCCCTGCATCATTGCTTCAGAACATATTTCCATTTATTTTTTTTGAGTTCCGTGAAGTAAGAGCAGGTCACACACCACCCGATGATGTACACCTAATTCTTACGACACAGCTCCAAATGAACCACTGTGGTTAGTGGCACGTTTAAATTCTCTGTGGAGGGTAGAAGCAAATGACACAGCGAGACACCAAAACAAAACAGGAGCCCAACCTTTTCATTAATGATATTTATTTTTCTTCTCTAATTATAAGTTTGTTCTTCATCATTAATTTAATCTTTATTAGAAGTTGATATAATTAGATTTATAAATATTTTCAATCACAAAATAAATTAATGCAAATAACAATAAAACATAAAATAAATCTTTATAATGAAAATCCAACCACAACATACTATTTAAAACCTTGGAATTGAATTTAGTTCATGAAATTAAAATAATTTTTGTGTTTGGAATTCTTTTAAAGTATATTAATTTAAATTTTAAATGGAATTCAATTCAAAATATTGGGATTAGATCAATTCTTATGCTGGGAACTCTTTTTGAGTATATTAATTTAAATTCTAAATGGAATTCAATTCAAAATATTGGAAATACCTTATCAAATCAGAGTTTGAATTGAATTAAATCGGTAGAGCTAATTCAATTTTTTTATTTGAAACTATTTTGAGTATATTTATTTGAATTCAAAATAAAATTTAATTTATATAAAAAAATGCAAAAGCAAAAAACCATCTGATTTACTTTAGTAATTTTTCTTAAAATTAATATAAAAATTAATATTTTAAAAACATCCATTTCTTTCTCTGCATGATACCTCTTCCTATGTGGTCTACATTCCTGCTGTATAATGGCAATCGGGGTCTAACAATCTGGCTTAGTTGAAATAAATCATGTGGTGTGCGGGGATTATTTTTCCTGAAAACTTAAAAGAACACTTTAGTTTGCTCAGCATCTTTTTTCCTGGGAATTATGGAATTCATTTCGTCTTCTCTGCGAACATCACAGTCGGCTGTCCATTGCACTCCATATTTTTATAATCTCGGTTGCGTTATTGTTTTAATGGTTGCCAGAACTTTACTTGATTTGTTCTCTAGGAATTCCCTGCCTTCAGTGAACTCGCTTGGCTGTTGGTTTGGAGAACCTGTTGCTGCAACCACAATTAATACGGATGTGATTATATTTCGGTTTCCCTGTGATAAACTAATGTATTGCATGCTGCTCCTATGATTATGTGAGTTTTAAATGGTGCCCTTTACACACACACACACACACACACACACACCATTCTTTTCTAACCAATGAACGGGTTATCCATGTCTGTCATCAGAAGCTGAATACTGGGTTCTTTAGCCATTCAATATACAGGTATTTATGTTGAAAATCTTCTTTATTCCATTGTTCATATGATTTTTTTTTCTTACTGTCCTTTTACAAGTTTTAATATTTTTCCTTCATGCTGAATAGCTGTGTAGCTCACAAATAGTTTACTTGGTATATATCACAAGTTGTTTGAGTTTTTCATCCATGTCTTACTCTTAGAAATAAATTTTCCATACTGCGATAATTGAGTTCTATATCATTTTAAATAAATATAAGGTTCATTATAAAAAATAAAGGTTTATGCAATGAAAACTAATTTTTAAAGAAATGACTAAATAGTTAAGATTGCCAATTCAATTTATTTTTATAAATATTCTAAATAGTATAATTAAATTCCAATATGTGGTTTAATATTTTATTTTAGATATAAAAATTATAATAAATTATCAATTGAAATCAAATTTGCTTATTAATTGAATGCAATTTAGTATGTGATTTGATTCTAAATAGACTAAAAGCAAAGCATGCCATGCAGGGCTACATGTCCCACATTGCTACTCCTATGCTGAGGCTCCTGCTCACTAACTACACCACTTATTCTCTCCTTCTACACTTACGAATTTAAATATTGGAGGGTTTTTTTTATTTCGTCAAATAACTTGTTTTGCTAGAAAACTCATGGAAATCACCACGGGACCAATGGTTAACCTTAGTCACTCCATTAGATAAAGACGGTGTTTCATACGAACAATAAGCACCTTAATATATTTTTCTTACCCGTTTTATAATAATTTCATGATGTACTTTATGTCATCACTATTTTTGACCCTCTTTTCAATATATTTTCAAAAACATTGGAAAAATAAATAAAAACACTAAAATTCTCAGAAAATACATTTTTGACACAATTTGATGAATTTCTGGTCATTTCATGAATTTTGACTATTTTACACATTGTTTTTGTATTGAATTTTTTTAAATAAAAATATTCAAAACGAAAGAGAAAATCATTAAAATAATTTTGTTAATGAGTAAAATGTAAATGAAAAAATAATAATTTAGTTTAAAAATAATAAGTGCAAAGAAAAAAAGAGAGGAAAAAAATGAGATCGCGCCTTAACCATAAAAATTGCTATCATAAAAAACCTTCTATACAAGAACTCACAAGTTACCGTTTATGACACCAATGAAAAGAGGAGAGAATGAGTTACGCGATCTCATTGGTTAATTGCCACTCAGGTCATCCGTTAACGCACCTCCTGTTGGGTTATTCAAACATTCAAGTATGTGGTTTGGTAATTTATTTATTTTTGGGTTATTCAAACATTCAAGTATGTGGTTTGGTAATTTATTTATTTTATGGAGTTATTGATTTGCATTAATCACTTAAAAAACAATAAAAATAAAAAGTAAAAAAAATAAATTCTTCTCAACTCAACTTTACAATTAAGCTCTCTTTTCTATGCTTTTTTTGCTCCGTTTTCTATGTGTTTTTCACACCTTAACTTATAACTTTTCACTAAGCATATATATATATATATGGGAGTGAAGGGGCATAAATCATGTCCTTCATCAATTGTGTCCTCCATCAGATGCAAAGTGAGAGGTTAGGTATTCCCACTTACATACAGTGGGACATTGTTTGTCTCCACTTACTAACAATTTTTCATTTGAAGACAAACAATGGAATTATTTTTTATCCTTGAAGACCAATTAAAGTCGTATACAACTTTAGTTTATTAAGTGTAACTCCTTTGGTTAACATGTTAGCTAGATTCTTGCTTCCACAAATCTTTTCTAGTAGTAGTTGTTCATCGTCTAACAATTATCCGATGAAGTGATATTTGATTTGAATATGCTTAGTCCTGGAGTGAAATGTTGGATTCTTGGCAAGGAAGAGTGCAGTCTAACTATCGCTATACAAAGTACCCTTTCCATTCATCTTACCCAATTTTTTCAGGAAATTTTATAGCTATACTATCTCTTTTGTAGATTCTGAGATTGTAACATATTCAGCTTCTGTAGTTGAAAGATCTTTTGCAAGGTAGAACTCTAAGAAATAACAGTATCTCCTAGAATGTATATATATCCTATAGTACTCCTTTTGCTATCAACATCTACAAAACCTTTATGTTTTAAACCACCAGCTGTGAAAGTAAGACATGTCTCCGATAAACCTTTTAAGTACCTCATGATCCATTTCACCGCCTTCCAATGCTGCTTTTCAGGATTGCTCATATATCGGCTTACAACTCTTTCTGCATGGGCAATGTCTGGTTTGGTACAGACCATAGAATACATCAAAGAGTCGATAACTGAGGTGTATGGAATCTTATTTATGAATTCATATTCTAGCTCAGTTTTTGGTGACTGGTCTTTGCTGAGCTTGAAATGATTCCCTAAAGTTATACTTACAGGTTTAACGTTATCCATACTAAACCTACTGAGAACCTTTTTGACATACTCTGTTTGTGAAAGCTTTAGTATGCCTTTGTCTTTATCTCTGATGATTTTCATGGCAAGTATTTGTTTAACAGCTCTCAGATCCTTTATTTCAAACTGTTTTGATAATTGTTATTTCAACTTGTCAATCTTTTATATGCTGTATCTTGCAATCAACATATCATCCATATATAATAGTAGAATGATATAAGAGTTGTCAAAATATTTAACGTAGCAACAATGATCAGCCTGACATCTTTGTATCTTGAACTACACATGAAGTTGTCAAACTTCTTGTACTACTGTCTTGGAGCTTGCTTCAAACCATACAGGCTTTTCTTTAGCTTGCATACTTAGTTCTCTTTTCATTGTATTACAAACCCCTCTAGTTGTTACATGTAAATGTTTTTCTCCAATTCAATATGAAGAAATGCTGTTTTTACATCTAATTGTTAAAGATGTAAATTTTCTGCAGCTACTATCCCTAGAATAACTTTGATTGTTGTGAGCTTCATAACTGGAGAAAATATCTTAAAGTAGTCAATCCCTTTCTTTTGTTGAAACCCTTTTATAATAAGTCTTGCCTTGAACTGTTTGCTTTTGTCATGCTCATTCTTTACTCTGTAAACCCACTTGTTTTACAAAGCCTTCTTTCCTTCAAGTAGTGTGGTTAGCTCCCAAGTCTTGTTTTTCAACAACGACTCTATCTCGTCTTTCATGGCTAACTCCTATTTGCTCGAGTTTCCATCTTGTAAGGATTCTTCATAAGTTAATGGTTCTCTACCATCTATCAACAAAATATAATTTAGTAGAAGTGTGAACCATTGTGGAGGCTTTACAATCCTTGAAGACTTGCGAACATAAACAGCTAGTTCACTTGGCTCCGTATCTTCTTGTGTAGTAGTGGGTACAAATGTGCTTGAATCTTCTTATGAAGACTCTTTAGTTTTGTTCTGCTCGGTAACATCGGGAAGCCCTTCTAATCTTATGAATTTAGATTTTTATGGACTTGTATTTGAAACAGCCATATCTGTTTTTCCACTTGATCTATCTTTGTACAAAACTTTCTCGTTGAAGATCACGTTCCTGCTTTTGATAATCTTTCTATTCTGATCATCTCAGAATTGAAATCAAAATTTTGAGATCTTCATAGCTAATGAAGAAACATTTCTTGGATTTGACATCTAGTTTATTGTGAGCATTAGAATCTATATGCATATAGAAAACACACCCAAAGACCTTTAAAGAAGAGACTTGTACTTCTTTTCCTCTCCATACTACTTCGAGCAGTTTGAACTCCAAAGAAACTGATTAAGTAAACTGCAGTATGAACTGCATCAGCCCAAAATGTTTGAGATAACCCAGAATGCAATCTCATGCTTCTAGCTCATTTATTGATGGTTCTGTGCATCCGTTCAGCAATGCCATTCTGTTATGGTTTGCTTGGAATGGTCTTTTCTATTCTGATACCTTTGACATCACAATACTCTTTAAACCTCCATCAATTTTTTCTCCTCTATTATCAGATCTTAAGTATCTCAACTTCAGACCCAATTCAGTCTCAACTATAGCCTTCCATGTTTCAAACATATCAAATTTATTTTTTAGAAAGTAGACCCATACTTTCCTGCTAAAGTCATCGATGAAAGTCATATAATACCGAGAACCTCCAAGAGACGCTATTGGAGCTGATCCCTATACATCTGCGTGTAGTAGTTCGAGCTTTCTTATTCTTAAGGTCTTGTCAGCCTTTAAAAAACTAAGCTTCTTTTATTTTTTAAGAACACAACTTTTATAAATATCTAGATCAATATATTTTTTTTTAAACTCTGGTAGCTTTCCCTTTGACTAAAGTGTCTTTATCTCCTTTTGACTCATATAACCAAGTCTATAGTGCCATAACTATGCTTGATTTTCTGCTTCAATAGAGGCTATTATGTCTACAGATCTTATAGTCATATACAAGGTGCTGGTTTTCTTTCCACGAGCCAAAGCCATTACTCCCTTTGATACCTTCCATATACCTTCAGAAAAAATGATTGAATAACCACTATCATCAAGTTTTCTGACTAAGATCAAGTTCTTCTTTAGTCCAGGTGCATGCCTTACATTTTGCAAGTTCCATATAGATCCATTCATTATCTTGATTTGCACATCTTCTATACCCATAATATCCATTGGTTGTTCATCAGCCAGATAGACTACACTGTGATCTCTAGCAATATAGTTTTGCATCATTTCATGGTGTGGTGTATAATGGAATAAAGCACCAAAATCAAGGACCCAATCATCAATTGGACTTTGTATAACAATAATTAAAGCATCCTGTACCACATCTGTACCTATGTTTATAGAGTCAGCTTCAGGTTTTTTTGGTTTTGTGCAATTCCTCATAAAATGACGAGGTTTGACACAATTCCAATATTCAACCTGCTTTTTGGGTCCAGACTTGCTTTTACTTCTGTACCTTGATTTTGATTTGTTTCTGGATAAGCTTATATCCTTTCTCCTCCCTCGAGTGTTGATGTTGAGAGTTGAACCTAAACTTGAAGTTTCACCTTAGTCTTTTTTTTGCACTTTTTCAGCTAAAATCAAGTCTTAGATGTCATCATATTTCTTTTTGGATTTTTTGGTTGAGTTGCTTATAGCTATTCTTATGCTTTCCCAATCACTTGGAAGTGAAGTTAACAAAATAAGTGCACCGATGTTATCATCAAACTCAATCAACAGATGACAATTGATTTGTGATGACATTGAAGTTGTTGAGATGCTGTGTAATAGAGGTGCTTTCTGTCATCTTCAGGTTGAACAAGTTCTTCATTAAGTGCACTTTATTATTTGTTGAGGGCTTCTCATACATCCCAGACAAGGCTTCCATTAATCTTGTAGTGGATTTTTTTTTTTGTAACATTGTGAGCAACTCTTCTTAACAATGATAACTGGATAATGCCTAAAACCTGTCTATCAAGAATTTGCTGATCTTCTTCTAACATATTTTCTAGAGGAAGATGAAGTTTATTCCTATATAGTTAGTTTTCAATTTACATTTTTCAATATCCAAAATATGTGCTATCAAAATTTTTAATTCCAACAGTCTTTATTTCATCTGCTATTTTTAATATACCTTAAATTTGAATATGCAAAATCTGACCTTACAAATGTGTCTAGAATGGCAAAAAATGTTGGAAACAACATTAAAATCACCTAAATCGGACTTTGAATGACTCAAATTTTATCAATCAATCTTTTGGATAATTAGACATTACAGATGAAGCCACGTGACAAAAGGAATAGTGTTTATGTTGCACTCGATCAAAACCCAGTATGCTGACGTGGCTACATGATGTGTCAAAGACGTAAGCAAAATGGGCCCATATATGATAACGTGGCAGATCCACGTGGATTTTCTATATGACATGTCTTTGTTGACGCGGACAGTGACGTGGCTGATGATTGTGCAGAATTGTTGCTGTGGCTGCTGATTGTGTGTTGACGTGTTGGGTTAACCTGGTTCAGTTGTAGATATTTGGGTGAAGAAGATGTGTAGAGCACGTGGGGTGCATCGGTGCGCGTGGGTGGTGTTGTCGTCGGCATGTATTGGCGCGTACAAGCATGCAGGACATTGATTCTTCACTGAGTTTTCACAATTGGATTTGTCTTGTCTTTCTCTACATAATGATATGTTCAAAAAAACATTTTGAGAACTTTGATTTTTATGTTTGGATCAAACACCCTTTTTTTCAAGAACAAGCTCTAATACCAGTTGTTGGGTCATTTAAGCATTCAAACACATATAAATTTACGTGGTTCAGCAACTTGTCTTATGTGAGGGATCTTATGCCATGATTTATGTCACCAATTGTGTCCTCCACCATGTGCAAAGTGGGAGGTTAGGTATTCCCATTTGCATATAGTGGGACATTGTTTGTCTCCACTTACTAACACTTCTATCCATGGTTGCACATGGTCCACATGTGCCAACACTATTTTGGTAGTCTCCAATAGTTTCTCAGTTGTTTTACCACTATTCTAGCAATCTTTCAATCTTGATTTTAGTAGTTCTTAAACAGTCTAAACATCTTGGAAGGTCGATTTATAAACTCAAATAATGTTTTTATAAATTGTTAAAATGTTGAGAAACATAAAACAAAATGCTTATTGTTATGCATGATATTTATACTATTTGGACACTATTGATTTTTAAATTGATATATGTTAGTGTTTGGAGATGATTTTCGTGAATATTAAATTGGATTAGACATGAATATTATGAGAATTTATTTTGAATGATTGAAATTATTTTGTCAAGGGCTTGTTAAATTTGTTTAATATTTTATTTAATTTTGTTTTTAATATGATTTAATTTGGATTGATTAATTTTGAATTTGTTTATTGATTGGGTAGATGTTATAAATTTTTGGAAAGTTATAATATGTGTTGGTTATGTGATTTTAAGAAAGTGATGTACTAATCACCTTGTGGATATATAAATGAAAAGATGATAATGATGAATGTGTGTGTGTGTGTGTGTGTGTATTGACATGATCAAAAGATTGATGTCTTCTCTCAAGTGTAGGAGTGTCAAAGTGATAAATAACCAGGCAAGATCGAGGTCGAACCATAAAGAGGTTAACTATATAAATTATAAATAACAATAATACAACAACAATAACAATAATAAAGAGAGCTTTGAGATATGATATTAATATGAGGATCAAATAATGATAAAAGTAACTATCAAGGTTAGAGGATCCACTAATAGAATTTCAAATAAGTATAGTATAAACTCTTATTACTCAATTGGATTATAAATTGTTAACATTATTACATTAGTTATCTTATTCAAATAATGCTAATACTTGTAAATGTTATCAGGTATTCATGATTATAACTTATGTTAACAACAAATTAAGTTTATTTTATAGCACATATGTTGGTTATACCGTACAGTTGGGCTATAAAAGCGTCAAGTATTTGTTGTACCAAGTGTTATACAATATAAATCTAGATTAACCATTTAACGAATAATGTATTAAGAGTGAACAAGATAACAAATACAAAACATGTCAGTATCAAACATTAAAGTATATGTTGAGTTTACACTATACTTATTCTTACACCATTAGTGTAACCTTTTCACCCTGACATAATAAACTTAACTAAACATAATAAAAGAAAGAAACATAAATAAACAAGACAAGAACATAAATAATATATAAGTTAACTAAGGAAAGGAAATTAAAAGCATAAACAAGATATTAATATAAACAAAACTTAAACATTACAAAAATATGAAGAAAGGGAGCAAGAACATGATCTTGATCTAAAAACCAAGATGCCTAAATGCATGACACATGTCTCCTTTTATAGGCCAAAATTATTTCAGGTTTCTAGAAAAAAAAATTGAGGCCATTTGAATTTTTAGAACTTAAGAAGTGGGCTAAACATTAAACAATGTTTGGGCTATAAAACAGATACAGACTTCTCCATTGTTGCTAAGATTTGGACTTTCAAATAGCAGAATTGAGTCTTGCCTTCTGCATGAATGTTTTAGGCCTATATCTTAGCTTTTCATCCATGTAAAGTAGATCTAAATCTAAGATTTATAGCTCTAGATATAACCCAATGACCAAACAGTATTCTAGTTTGGGTTAAACCAATATTTCTTTTGTAAGTAATTAGAAACAATTGATTTGTTGACTAATTGTTAAGTAGGTGACCAACTCTTGACTTAGTGACAATCCTTATCTTCTTATTTGAATAAAACGTCATTGTTAACGTTAAAATTCAAACAAAATTAAACATGAAAATTCTAGGAAATTATTTCAGGTTTTTATGAAAAAAATATTGATGTCATTTGGATTTTTAGAACTCAAGAAGTGGGTTAAACACTAAACAATTTTTGGGCTATAGGACAGATTCAGACTTTTCTGTTATTGCTAAGAAGTGGACTTCCAAATAGCAGAATTGAGTCTTACCTTCCTTATGAATGTTTTAGGCCTATATCTTAGCTTTCCATCCATATAAAGGAGACCTAAATCTAAGATTTATAACTCCAAATATGATCCAATGACCAAACAGTGTTTCAGTTTGGGTTAAATCAATATATCTTTTCAAAGTAATTAGGAATTATTGATTTGTTGACTAATTGTTGAGTGAGTGACAATCCTTATCTTCTTATCTAAATAAAAAGTCATTGTTAACGTTAGAATTCCAAAAAAATTAAACATGAAAGTTCTAGAAAATTATTTCAGGTTTCTAAAAAAAAAACATTGAGGTCATTTGGATTTTTAGAACTTAAGGAGTGGGTTAAACACCAAACAATGTCTAGGCTATAGGACAAGTTCAAACTTCTTTATTGTTGCTAAGATTTGAACTTCCAAATAGCAAAATTGAGTCTTGCCTTCTAATGAATGTTTTAGGCCTATATCTTAGCTTTTCATCCATGTAAAGTAGACTTAAATCCAAGATTTATAGCTCTAGATATGACCCAATGACCAAACATTGTTCCAGTTTGGGTTGAACCAACATCTCTTTTCTAAGTTTAACCCTCTCTTTGTCCTTTCAATTTCAGTATTTAAACTCATCAATTAATCCTTTCATTTATATGATAGGTCTGCATTTAAGATAATCATTTACCATAAATTAAAGGTATCTTATAGTATCAAACTTGTTATTATAAAACATGCTTTAGTTAAATAGTTATTGATACTTCAAGTGCAAAAAGATGATATAAAACCTTGATAAAAATACACTTTTAAGTACTAATCACACCTTCTAACCAAGTTGTTACTAGTTCCTAGTAATCCAAGCGTTAATATAAAAAATATTTTACAAATTACACAAAGTAAGATATTTATTATTCAATTTCCATTAATTTATCTATGTAAACAAACTCTCATTAAAATTATATATGTGTATACCATTGAAACAAGATATTAATAAGTTTTTCTTTGGTGCTCAATAAATCAATACATAGTTATGAAGCTTTTCTTAGAAAAAAATAAAATTTTTGTTCTAATCTTTAAGGTTAACTTTCTTGGGTTGATATTATGTTTTTTCATTTTTTAATATATATATACATATAACTCAAAACAAAATGCATCTTTAACCCATGTAACGAGCTTTTGGCTAATAACTCCTAAATGAGTTGGTTTTAGGGCATTAGATGTTAAGAAACCTCTACAAGCTTAGTAACTCGGGTTACAGATACTGATATGTAGATAGTGCAGTGTTTGATTCCCTTAAGCTTTCCTCCTCAACCCATACAACAAGCATTTGGCTGATAGCTCCCAAGTCAATTGACTTTAAGGTATTAGGTGTTAAAACATCCATTCAGGCTTAATTGCTTAGGTTAGGAAGGCTACGAAACCAAACTTATCTATATTTTTATTATTATTATTTTTTTATTTTTTTTTCAAATTATATACTATCCTTTTACTTAGTTGTTACCTTTAACAAAATAAATAAATAAATAATGTAATAATCTAATATGTATCCTACAATCATATGTTAAAGTATGTATGTGAAAATGAAAGTTTAAGAATATTTATTAAATGAGTATATAAGTAAAATCAATTGATAATAATGTGAGAGTTTGTAAACTTGAATGTTTCAAGAGAAGTATGTGATAGACCTTGTTATAAATATTGTAAATAACCATTGAAAACTGTTTACTAAGATAGGTTTTAAGAGTCAATAAAATTCCTTCTTATTTTACCATCCTAATAACAATTTTGTCAAATGGTTTTAATAATAGCAAAAATAAAGTTTTTTTTTAATGTCAAGTACATCCTTTTCCTTCTAACCAAATCAAGATATTTTTCTTAATGTCGTAAAGTAAAAAGATAGAGTATGTAAGACATCACTTAAAACAATAAACACTAATAAGTCTAAAACACACTTAAAAAAATATAATAAATAAAAAACAAAATAATATGTTATTAATAAAACTAAAAGACATAAGGATTCACAAACAAAGACTAAAATCTAATTTAAGCTTTTTATAGCTTTACTTAGTTGACCAATTTATGCGACTTATAGAGGGATCAATTATAGAGATGAAAGATTATATTTGTTCAATCAATTATTCAGCAGTAGCAATAGAGATTATGATTTGTTATGTCAAAAATAGAAATTCTTGTTCAAGAGCATGATTAAGAAAAGCTAACACCTTATCATAAAAACCATTAAGATTTAACATACCTAGAAGTTTATGGTGAATGTGCAGTTGTGCCTAAGAGGAAATATGAAAGATCTCTTCCAATGTGCCTAGACCACTTGGTAAGGTAATGAAGTCATCAATATGTTTAAATATGATATTCATTCGATCAGACATTGTGGAGACTTATAGTTTCTCTCCAATTATTTTTCCAATGATGTCCTCATTTGCTAAAGCTCTGGGGATGACCCCTAAAACTTGACTACCTTATAAAAATACAGCTATTGATAATCTCCCTATTAACCTAAAGCTGCCTCCCTCACACACTAAATAAATCTTTCTTTTAGCTAATAACTGACCAAGATGATTTATTGATTCTAAAAGCTCTATTTCCTCTCTAGGACTAGATCCATCAAAAACACATATTTTGTATGTGATGGCTTAAGGAACCTACCATTTCTATACACTTCCATATCTGTTGAATGTATGGGTTGAGTAGAAATGAAGGGAAGGAAGAGAAGATTTTATAGATGAAAAATTAAAAATGCAATCATACCACTTATATATAGGTTGACTGAAGTCTCTCTCTCTCTCTTTTTATTTATTTTTTTAAAAAGCATGTATATGTACAGGTTGTTGTGATTATAACTCACATCTTCCTTTGGTTTTACATCCAAAAACAGCTTAAAGGCCCTCTATGGGTCGGAGATAAGCTTCCCATCTAGTATTCTTAAAAACTAGTAAACATAGTTTTTTTTAGTTAGATTTCTAAGACTTTGCCAAATATGTTCTTTATAAAAATGAGGTTATAAGTCATAATTGCATGATGTATATCTGTACTATAATGAGACTTAAGAGTCAATAGAGGACTATCTTCTTGCCTGGTCATAGTATGAGGAAATTGAAGTGTTGGAGAGGAATCAGTCTTTTCTTTGCAATGTTCACATTCAACCCCTTCTTTACCCTTAGAGATTAACTCATCATCTTTCTCATAAGGTTCAAGAATTGGTTTTTCAATAACCTTAACATAGGGAAGAGTGATGACTGATTTGACTTGATCCATGTGTTAGCTTCTAGAACTGCTTACCCCTTAGGATTTTTCTGTGGTTGAGATGGAAACTTACCTTTCTCTTGAAAACTAAGAGCAGATGTCAATTTTGCAAGAGTACCTTTAAAATCTATCATTTTTTGAGCATATTGAGTATTGATTGTCTCTTGTTTTTTAATGAATGGAGTATAAGAAGGTGTATATCCATGAAAATATTAAAAATTATAGTGTGCTTGAAACAATGGCTAAGAAGTTTGTGCATCACTCTTGCAACTGAAATTTATGAGATTTCTCTAACCAGGATTGTATGTTTGCGAGTATGGGTTATGATTGGGCCTTTAGAAACTATTTAAAGCATGAGCTTGTTCATAGAGACATTCTTTAAAAAAAGAGAAAGTTAGAAAGTCATTGGTTGAGTTTTTATTGGTTTCACATATTTGACATTCAATGTTTTGAATAGATTTTAATTGACCACTCTTTTTTAATTCCAGTGCCTTGACTTTTCTATTTAAAGATGCAAACTTGGATTGGAGCCAATAAAAGAAAAACACCCTCATCCTCTAAGAAACTTAAAATTATGCATTCTTTCTTCTTTTTGATTAGTTATTCAATAAACATATAAGGCTAAATATGTTTTTTTGGTTGCAACAACATTTAATCCTTCGAATTTCAAGAACTATGAACTTTATTTTACCTTTTCTTTTCAGTTTATATGATGAATATGTTTGTTCTTTTATGTTTATTTTTTCTATGATTATTTATATTAATTGCTAGAGCGGGCTCTAAGTTATTATTGTGGACAATTTATTGTTAAGTTTGATATCAAAATCAGAGTTGTGGTATGAACTTGTGAAGCAACTGAGTTTAATAATTGTGGCGGATCTACATTATTAATCTTAGGGAGAACATTCAATCAAATCAAACATAGATTGATGATAGTTATGTTTTCTTGATTAATCAACTTTTCTAGTTCTAAAGGCTATTATTGAATTAAATTACTAATGTGGATACTGTGGTTCTTTAATGGTTAGGGTTAGTTATACGATAGATCCGTTAACTAACCAATATTAAAAAGAGATAAACATTCATAATATAAATTGATGTTTCGTTTCCATGACCAGTTCTGATTTCTATAGGTGAATGTGTGCTTGCGATTAAGATTTGTTATCTTGATAATTTTTTGATTTTTTTAAATTTTTCTTGATATTTTTTCTAATTTCTTTTGCTTTAGCCTAGATAGTGTTCAAACCCCCCCAAATTGCATATCATCCACCATAAAAATCTAACTTGAACCTACCTTGTGGGATTGACCCCTTGCTTGCTTTATACTATCTTTTGTGTTGTGTTTGAAGCTAGGGTAATTAATTTGTGTGACCACGACATCACAATAGGTTGGGTTTTACTTGGTGTCTCATAGGTGCCTGTAGTGTTCTAATTTTGAGCATTTTCAACTAGCAAGTCTAGGTATTCTATTGCTTCATTATGATCTTTATCTTTAAAAGTTTCATTACATATCAATTCAACCATTTGTGTATCTCTATGTGTTAACCCTTCATAAAAATATGAAACTAATCTCTATGTTTCAAAACTATGAAGAGAGCAAGTATTAAGCAAGTTTCAATATCTATCCCTACATTTGTAAAATATTTCTCTTGATTTTTAAGTGAAAGTAATGATTTGTTTTTCGAAATAGTTTATTATGTAAAATTAAAAACACTTCTTTAAAAATTATTGTTGCATTTCATCCTAAGTACGAATGGGTCTTAGTCTCAATTTTATAGCCATATTTTAGCTTTATCTTTTAATGAAAAAAAAAGCTTTTAATTTGATGGTGTTCATATTACAATTTTAAGTTATTATAGGTGTTACAAACCTCCTCAAATTCCCTTAAATGCAAGTATGAATTTTCTAAATCTAAACCATGAAAAGAAGGTAAAAGTTGAATAATACCTGGTTTAAAATTAAAATGAGATGCATCAGGAGGGAAAAGTATCCATGATAGTGCACTTGTTGTTATGGGATTCATGTGTTATTCTCATTATACAACGATTGTTTATCTTCTTCAGCCATATTTTTTGAAAATGCTGAGGATACCATACAATTTCTACCATGTAATGTATGTGATCACACTCTCATGCACGTGTAGGATTAGAATAAAAGGAAGAAAAATTAAAATTAAAAGAAACATAACAAAAGAAACAAAGTTAGATACAAGAAAAGTGAAAAGTGAAAATAAAATAAAAATTATAATTTATACAAGAATTTACCTTCTCAGTAATGGCGCTAAAAACTTGATGCGACCAAAAGATTGATGTCTTCTCCCAAGTACAAGAGTGTCAAAGTAATAAATAACCCTACAAGATTGGGGTCAAATCATAGGAAGGTTAACTATATAAATTATAAACAACAACAACAACAACAACAATAATAGTAATAATAAAAAAAATATGAAAAAATAATTAATCAACCCAAGTTTGATATGATTTAGACTTAGGCCCTGTTTACTAGATGTTGATTAATAAAGAAAAATAAGATAATAATAAAAATATCTTTGTATTAATTGTTCCTATTAATTGTTAACTGGTCCAAGATGGAATGGTCTTATACTTGGCCATGTCTTTCAAATATCAAATATTGGGTAATATAATCAATTAATATTTGATCAATGGATTAATTGTTTCTATGTATTATTAATTGACCCAAAATGATATGGTCCAATACGAGGTCTCATTCTTTATATGTCAATAAGTAAATAATAGTATTAATTATTACATGTTCTCTAGAACATTAATTAATATTATCTTTGGTCACCGTATAATCATTCAATTTTACAAATTCAATTTAATATTCATATTATTTATTAAGTAGCCTAAGATGAAATGGTCTAATAGCGGGCATTGTTTTCTAGACGCTACTTAATGGATAATATGAATTTTTCTAGCCATAATAATTCTTGTATAATAGTGTGCCCATCATTTTTAAATAACCCATGATGAACTAGTCTAAAATTAGACCCTATCCTTCAAATGTTATTTAATTAGTTGAACATGATTATAAATATCCTAACCTTTTATTAAATGATTTTATCATATGCTAAAAGACCCTAAATGGAATAGTCTCACAATAGACCATGTTCTCACAATAAACCATGTTCTTTGGATGTTATTTAGCATATAATAATATCAATTAATATAGTCCATAAAAAAACCTAGGATGGTAAGGTCCAACATAAAGCCCTGTCATTTGAACTTTGTTTTGTGGATAATGAGAATACTTTGAATAATATACATACCAATTTAGGCCAATCACATTGAAATTCTTAATATCTCAATTGACAATATTTAATCGAGTATGATCCCATAGAAAGTAAATTTTTAGATCAGGCCTCACCATTAAGTCAACTTATAGATTAACCCTACAGTTAAAAGATCAAACCTTGTAATAAAAAAGTTCAACCCTGTGATTAGGAGAATTAGCACTGCCATTAGATTAACCTGTAGATCAATCATGCAATGAGGAGATCAAACCTTGTAATAAAAAAGTGAAGCATTGTAATGAAAAAGTTGAACCCTGTAAACAAGAGGTCAAACCTTACAATTAGAAGTTCAATTCTTTTGATATGGATCAAGAGTGGTCCTTTTATTTACATGGATTCTAAGTTAATCCTTATAGTTATATGGATCCCAAGTTTGATCTTATTTCGTATAAAATGATTAGTACTTAAAAGTGTATTTTTATCAAGGTTTTATATCATCATTTTATACTTTGAATATCAATAACTTCTTAACTAAAGCATGTTTTATAATAACAAGTCTAATACCATAAGATACCTTTAATTTATGGTAAATGTTCATCTTAAATGCAAGCTTATCACATAAATGAAAGGATTGATTAATGAGTTTAAGTACTGAAATTAAAAGAACAAAGAGAGGGCCAAACTTAGAAAAAAGATGCTGATTCAACCCAAACTGAAACACTATTTGGTCATTAGGTCATATCCAGAGCTGTAGATCTTGGTTTTAGGTTTGCTTTTATATGGATGAAAAGCTAAGATAGAGGCCTAAAACATTCATGTGGAATGTAAGACTCAATTCTGCAGTTTGGAAGTCTAAATCTTAGCAACAACAGAGAAGTCCAAATCTATTCTATAGCCTAGACACTATTTAGTGTTCAACTCATATCTTGAGTTCTAGATATCTAAATGACCTTAATTTTTTTCATGAAAAGCTGAGATAATTTCTTAGAGATTTCATGATGTAAGTTTGTTTAAATTCTGATGTTATCAATGATGTTTTGTTTAGACAAGAAGATAAAGATTGTCACCAAGTCAAGATGTGACCACCCACTCAACAATTAGTCATCAAATCAATAGCTTCAAATTTTAGCATATAAAAGAAGGCATTTTTCATGCATTTAAGTATCTTAGTTCTCATATCAAGATCATTTTCCAGGTCTTTCTCTTTATAATTTTGTAATGTTTAAGTTTTTCTTTCATTAATTGCTTGTTTATGCCTTTTCTTTTCTTTTCTTTACTTATTTAACTTATACCTTATTTATGTTCTTATATTATTTATTTATATTTCTCTTCTTTCATTATATTTAGTTAAGTTTATCATGTTAAGGTGAAAAGGTTATACTAATGGTGTAAGAATAAATTTAGTATAAACTCAACATGAACTTTAATGTTTGATACTAACATATTTTGTATTTGTTATCTTGTTCACTTTTAATACTTTGCTTATTAAATGGTTAATCTAGATTGATGTTGTCTAACACGTGGTAAACAAATACTTGACACTTTCGTAGCCTAACCGTATGGTATAACCTACACCTGTACTATGAAAGGAACTTGATTTGTTGTTAATATAAGTTATAATCATGAATACCTGACAATGTTTACAAGTATTAACATTATTAGAATAAGATAACTACTGTAATCACGTTAATAATTTATAATCCGATTGGAACCTCCTTTGTATGGGGTTTTGAGTTGAGTAACAAAAAGAGTTTACACTATACTTATTTGAAATACCATTAATGAATCCTCTAACCTTGACATTTATTTTTATCATTGTTTAATCCTCATATTAATCTTACAATCTCAAAATTCTCTTTAACTTACTACTACTACTACTACTATTGTTGTTGTTGTTATTTATAATTTATATAGTTAACCTCGCTATGGTTTGACCCTGGTCTTACCGAGTTATTATTTACTCTAACACTCCTGCACTTAGGAGAAGACATCAATCTTTTAGTCATGTGAAGTTTTTAACGCATTGCTAGGAAGGTGAATTCTTATATAAATTATAATTTTTATTTTATTTTCTCTTTTCACTTTTCTTGGATCTAACTTTGTTTCCTTTATTTTATTTTTTTCTTTTGTTTTTTTGGTTTTCTTATTCTCTTTTTACACGTGCTTGAGAGTTTGGTCATGTACATTAAGTGGTAGACTTTATAGGGTATCCTCATCATTTTTAGAAAATATAGCCGACAAAGATAACTAGTCAGTTTATAATGAGAATTGTCGCACCCTCGCGGCGGAGCGTGGCGTCACGTAGACCATTGATTGGTTTCCGGGTCATTTTCTTGTTTATGTGAGTAAAGGAGTCGCCATCTAGTATTTCGGTTACTAGAAACCCTAACTGGTCTTTTAGAGATTCTAAGGTAAGGGACTGATTGTATAAAGGGAAGGTATTGGCACCCCGAGTACACCTTACCTAAGGTAAGCTGCCTGGTGTTTGGTTTTTCTTATAGTTGCTATGGTATTGGTGTTTTCTAATCCCATAAGTTTCCTAGGTTTAATTCAAACTAAATTTATTAAGATAGAAATTCAAGAAGATTCCATGTGCTTAGAAAACTCATTTTTTCCTTAGTATGTCAAGAGTTTGCGACTTGTAAATTACAAGGAGGAGAGATAAAATTTTAGAAATCTAAGAAAATTCAGCACTTTAAAAGCCTCCTTTTACCTTAGTGTTTCATACTTTGACGGCTCATAAACCGTGGAGTCAAAAATTGAAATGTCCTTGATTATAATCGAGGCTTCTTTCAAGGATATGTGATGACTTATAATTCCTAGAAAAATATTTTGGATATTAACCACTCCAGGTTTCTTTATCCAAATATTAATAGTGAATAATAACAAGTTATTTCCATTAAATATTTTGGATATTCATCCATTTGGGATCTCTTTATCCAAACATTAACGGTGAATAATAAATGAATTTCCTCTAAAATAAGAATTTTTTATTTTTTTAGAATATTGGCCAATACCCTTTGGAGTTGTACAAACATGTTGTAAAATCCAGAAATGCAAGAAAATATTTTTTGATGTGTTTAAGAAATCAATACGAAAACACATTTTCAAAACTTTTGATATTTTTTGTATAAAAAAAGAGTATTCAAAACATGTTAGGATGTTGACCGTATGCAACACACAAGAAAATAATTTTTTTTGATATATATGTAAATTTATCACATTGCGTCAAAAACAGAGTATTCTAAACACGAGATTTGTATTTTTTATAACATAAAAAATTCAGACCTTAAAATAAATATACTAGAAAATCAATAAATTATTTTCTCTTTCTTTTATTTTTTATTTTAAAAAAAAAGTCTGCCCGAGTCACTTTCCCAAGCAAGTGAGGGGGCTAGACACATACAACTTAATGAAAGCTGGTGAGTTACTGTTCAATTGAATTAAATTTCACTTGAACAGTAACATATGCAATCAAGAAATGCATGTAGATTTGAATAAAAGACTTAGAGAAAAACGAAGGAGCTGCAGCGATGTTGAAGGCGTGCTGGCTGGTTTGTCAATGTTGGTCTGTTCCAGCTCTTTTCCTTTTTGTTCTCTGCTTGTGCTGGTCTCTTGCAAATCCTGCTTGTTTTGAATGCCAAAGATGATGTACTAGCTGAAGGGAAAAGCTAACTCTGCTTTAATAGCCTCAAAATCTTTCCTTTTACTCTATTCCTTTACAATCTTCATTGAACTACTTCCTAACTCCATATATTTCTTATTCAAATCCTCGTACTTCCCAATCCTATTCATCAGTTTGAACTGAACTTGTGCAAATATTTCTTGGTAATATTTTGCGCTTCCTTGGCAATCATTAAAGTCAATCTTCATTACTTCAAGCTCAGAGCAACTTTGCATTCAATCTAAACTCATCCTTCCTAGCTCTTTCTCATTTTCTTCCCTAGTAATCTTCTCCTTACCTAGCTTTAACTCAAGCGTTGGTATTCTCGCATCTCTAGATTGTATTTGCTCATCTAGAAATGCTCTCTTTTATCCCTTTCCAGCATCATTTCATCCAACATTGCCTTGTCTTTTTTTTTCTTTTGCTTAACTCTATCCTAAGCTTTTTCACTTGTCTTCTAATTCCTCTTCATTATTGACCCTTTTCCTCTTAATAGGCTCTTCTACAATTTAGGAAGATTTGGCTCCTACACAAGGCATGGCTGAAGGAGCTAGGTCTCTCCATTTTGCATATTCTTCACTTGCACTTGGATCCTTTAAACCTTCTATCTCAACCAAAACCAGATGCTTCCAATCTTGTTTGATGATCTCCAAAACTTCTTGCACAATAAGATCTTTAAACAAACCAAAGAATTGAGCAATTGTTATAGTCTTTAGAACAAATTGCATGCCCCCAGGTTGCCTTACCACTAGGGTAGGAGCATAACTCACATAACTTGTAATCCCTCCCAATGGCTCCCAACTTCTTTATCCACAACTCATCAAGACTTTCATTGTCGTTACCCATGAGGCTTTCCACTTGGAATCACCATTAGGCAATCCTTCTAATTTTTCAACCCAACCTTGGTTATCTAGATCTCCCCATTCTTCTTCCTCTACTAATTTCAGGGGTCTTTGGGTGAACCACAAAAAAATATTGAATATAGATTTTTTTTTTGTTTTGATATGACTAACCATCCAGATATACAACAACTGCGTGGAGCATCTCATTGCTCCTTTTATAGTCCTCCTACAATAATTAAGCGTCAAGATGGTTTTAGCAAAAATAGTAGTCACTAGATTGATTTGTGCATTCTCATACTCTATATAAGCAGCAGTGGCCTTCAAACTCACTACACCCATCTGACTTGGGAACAATATAAGGCTAAATATGCCCAAGGCAATCAATCTCTCATTTTCTAATCCTGACTTCTTTTCTAGCTCAATTTCTAGCATCCTCAATTTCAGATCAGTAGCATTCTTTTCTGAAAACATTTCCAAGTTGGAGATTCTGAGCAGTTTTAATAATTTGGGGATCTTATCATATCTCAAGGGAAAATAAATCCTATACTGATTGTTTGGAAACTCAGTCAACATCTTATATTCCTTAATAGTGGGACACAGGTCTATACTTCCAAAAGAAAAACACCGGTAGTCTGGATCTCAAAAATGAACCTAAGCTCGCAGAGTTGGGTTTAATACTTCTACCTTTGCAATCTCCACCAAATGTCTGTATTTCCTAAAAAATACATCCTTATCCATATTTTGAAAGTGAGTCGTTAACTTGCTTACCTCATTCATAATGCAATTCAGGTTCTTAATTGGTGACAGCTTCTTAGCATCGTTTCTAAGGCAGTCTCCTTCAGTCAATTATGACAGTTTAGAATTTTTCCCATATTCTATGATGAAAAATTTAGCAATGGTGGCCATTTCTTTCATAAGTCCTGCAATTCAAGATGCCTTAGGGTTAAACTTGTTTTAATGCAAAAGATATTATAAAGCATACAACCTAAGGATAGGTTCTAAGTCTTTTACATATGACATAGGGTAGGTTTACTACTTGGTCTCTAAAAAAGGGTCTCTTGCTATCCCAGTAATTGCCTTCGTCCAGTAATTGCCTTCGTAAAGGAAATATGAGGGTTCAGTAGATAGTGGGTTGACACATGTACGAATCACTATTAGTCTAAACACTCAGCGAAGAGTTAGGATTTACACAAACTTAAACCTTGACTCTAGTCATAAGGCAAACTGCTAGTCCCCCACTTAACTTAAAGTTTACTGTGTGTTCTCTATAATAATAATAATAATAATAATAATAAAGTGATCATGCATGACTATACCATGCATGACAGAATGTGAAGATGCATGCTAAAGCTTATAAACAAAATATCATTCATCGTAAAAAAAAACAACACATAGAATAATAATAATAAAAATACCAAGCTTAGTCCTAAGTTCCCCAGTGGAGTTGTCATCCTATCGCACCCTCACGGCGGAGTGCAGTAGAGCGTCGACCATTGATTGGTTTTGGGGTCATTTTCTTATTTTTGTGAGTAAAGGAGTCGTCATCTAGTATTTTGGTCACTAGAAACCCCAACTGGTTTTTTGAGAGATTCTAAGGTAAGGGACTGGTTACGTAAAGGGAAGGTATTAGCACCCCGAGTACACCTTACCTAAGGTAAGCTACTTGGTATTTGGTTTTTTTTATAGTTGCTATGGTATTGATGTTTTCTAATCCCATCAGTTTTTCTAGGTTTAGTTCAAACTAAATTTATTAAGATAGAAATCCAAAGAGATTCCATGTGCTTAGAAAGCTCATTTTTTCCTTAGTATGTCAAGAGTTTGTGACTTGTAAATTACAAGGAGGAGAGATAAAATTTTAGAAATCTAAGAAAATTCAGAGCACTTTAAAAGCCTCCTTTTGCCTTAGTGTTTCATACTTTAACGGCTCATAAACCGTGGAGTTAAAAATTGAAATGTCCTCGATTATAATCGAGGCTTCTTTCAAAGACATGTGATGACTTATAATTCCTAAATTTTTTTTTTGGATATTAACCACTTCATGTTTCTTTATCCAAATATTAATAGTGAATAATAACAAGTTATTCGCATTAAATATTTTGGATATTCATCCCTTTAGGATCTCTTTATCCAAATATTAACGGTGAATAATAGATGAATTTCCCCCAAAATTAGATTTTTTATTTTTTTTAGAATATTGGTCAATACCCTTTGGAGTTGTACAAACATGTTGTAAAATCTAGAAATGCAAGAAAATAATTTTTGATGTGTTTAAGAAATCTATGCGAAAACACATTTTTAAAACTTTTGATATTTTTTGTATAAAAAAAAAGCATTCAAAACATGTTAGGATATTGACCGTATGCAATACACAAGAAAACAATTTTTTTGATATATATGTAAATTTATCACATTGCATCAAAAACCGAGTATTCTAAACACAAAATTGATATTTTTTACAACATAAAAAATTTAGACCTTAAAATAAATATACTAGAAAATCAATAAATTATTTTCTCTTTCTTTTATTTTTTATTTAAAAAAAAAGGTCTGGCCGAGTCACTTCCCAAAGGAAGTGAGGGGGCTAGACACGTACAACTTAACTTAATGAAAGCTGGTGAGTTACTGTTCAAGTGAATTAAATTTCACTTGAACAGTAACATATGCAATCAAGAAATGCATGCAGATTTGAATAAAAGACTTAGAGAAAAACGAAGGAGCTGCAGCGATGTTGAAGGCGTGCTGGCTGGTCTGTCCATGTTGGTCTGTTCCAGCTCTTCTCCTTTTTGTTCTCTGCTTGTGTCGGTCTCTTGCAAATCCTACTTGTTTTGAATGCCAAAGATGACGTACCAGCCGAAGGGCAAAGCTTCTGCCTTCTCGCCTCTAGCGCTGAAACAGGCGAAGATGATGATGTTGCAGTTTCTTGCGCACAAACGGTCATCACAGATCTGAAGACAACAATGTACACTGGTGTTGGTCTCTGTCTTTCTGTTCTTGCTGATGCTTTCTCTGGAGACGGCGAAGATGATGATGAAGATGTGATGTGCTGGCAAAATGGATGTTCTTCCCTCTGTGCTTTCTTGCTCCTTCTCTGTTTTCTTGTGAGCTGCTGCTTCGGCTGTTATATATGAAAGAAAACGTTGCACCACTGGAGGGGAAGAAAACTAGAGATGGAAATGAAAGGACAAAGGCGATGGCGAAGGTATGCTGATTGGTCCCTCTGTGTTTTCTTCTGTTTATGTTCTTTCCTTCTACTCGTCCCTGCTATGCTTTTCTTCGTCCGTTTGTTTCTCTGGTTTCCTTTCCCGTGCTTCCTCTGTTTCTCTCTCTGTATTTTCTCTTCATCTGTCCTCTCACTCGTGTCCGTCTTGTCTCTACTGAGAAGAGATGGTTACAGCTGCTATGGCTGGCATGCTCACGGTAAGAAAGAAGAGTGAGGGCTGGTGCTTAAAGGGGAGATGGTGGTCATGGTTTGGGGAAGATGGTGTGGGTGTACATGGATTGCTGGTTTGAGTAACAAAAGGGGCTGCTGAGGGAGGCTGGGATGGTTGGAGATGACGGGTCCGGCTATAAGGAGAAGAAACCGATGGTTCAAAATCCTAAAACAGGGTTTCTCCTATGTTTTCTTTTTCAAAAGGGAGGCGGCTGTAGACAAGATGGTTTTTTTCTTTCGTTTCCCCTAGTCAATTTTCTCCCCCCCTCCTTTAGGTCAGTAGAGGATGCTTACATATAGCCTATCTGCAGCTCCACTCAGAAAACAAAATCTTATATTAACTCTAGGGTGTAATCTCAGGTGAGAAAAGAAAGGAAACCAGCATTTTCTGATGATTTTCAGTGTTTTGTTTCCTTCCATAGCTGGGAACATGAGGGCAGCTACTCCCGGGATAGCTATTGCAGAAAAAAAACATGGTTCTCCAATTTCTTCCTACTAATTTTATCTTCAACCAGTTTCTTTATTTTATCACCTTTTCTATTTGGTTCTTGGCCCAAAAAAAAGCTTTAAATTGACCTGCAATTGATCTTCAAACTTTAAGCATCTTACGATTGTATCCCTGCAAACTCAACCAAAATCCCTTTTATGGCAGGAATCCCTGCTTTCACATGAGATATTCAAACAAGAATATTTTAAGTTTCTAATATCAAAATCCAGCGATTTAAAAGTTAAAATTTATCTACACATCTAGAACTACAACTTTGATGAAGGAGTCGAAGTGAAATAAAATCGTTTTACAGAACAAAATCTAGCAGTGATTTGGTTGGTCGAAAGGGATCTCCAGGTCTAACTTAAAAACTGACGAATGCTGAGAATCTTGATGTGACTGAGAGTATGAAATAAGAACAAAAATCATAAAAACAAGTGATTCCCTTCTAGAGTTTTTCTAGTGCAGACTCGGGTCAATACCCTTCTAGCGGTAGAATTCTCTATCTTTACATTAGATATTCAAATAGGAACATCTAAAGCCTCTGATATCGAACGCAAGTGATTCAAAAGCTTAAATTTATCTACATGTCTAAGACTACAACTTTGATGAAGGAATCAAAGTGAGATAAAATCCTTATACAGAAGAGAATCTAGTAGTGATTTGGTTGGTCAAAAGAAATCCCCAGGTCTAACTCAAAAACTGATGCTGAGAATCTTGATGTGACTGAGAGTATGAAATAAGAACAAAAATCACAAAAACTAGGCTAAAAATAGAGTTTTTCTAGTGCAGACTCGGGTCAATATCCTTTTCGCGGCAGAATTCTCTACCTTCACGTTAGATATTCAAACAGGAACATCTTGAGCCTCTGATATCAAAATCAAGTGATTCAAAAGGGATATTCATTTATATGTCTTAGACTACTACTTTGATGAAGGAATCGAAGTGAGATAAAATCGTTTTACAGAACAGAATCTAGCAATGATTTGATTGGTCGAAAGGGATCTCCATATCTAACTTAAAAACTGATGAATGTCGAGAATCCTGATGTGACTGAGAGTATGAAATAGGAACAAAATAAAAATACTAGGCTAAAAATAAAAAAAATTAGTGCAGACTCGGGTTAACATCCTTCTCGCGGCAGAATTCTCCGTCTTCAAGTTAGATATTCACACAGGAATATCTTGAGCTTTTGATATCAAAATCAAGCGATTCAAAATCCTACATTTATCTACGCGTCTAGGACTATAAATTTGATGATGATTCAAAGTGAGATAAAATCATTTTAGATAACAGATTTTGACAGTAATCTTATTGGTAAAAAAGGTTCTTTATCTCACAATATTGAGCATCCAAATCTAACTAAGAATAATGATTCCTGGGACCTAATAAAGGTGTAGGTCAATTTTTCAACATGTCATGAGTGACAAAATATAGCTAGGATGGTCAGATATCATACAAAAACAAATTAGAATCAGAGCCTAAATTGGAACAAAAAAATAGAAACAACTCAAACAAGGTTTTCAAAAAAAAAAATGTTTCTCTCTACTTTTGTCAATCTTTTGGCGAATATGAAATAAACTCCTACACTTAGTTCAAAAGAGGTATACACCATCTCTAACACGAGGGGTCCAAAATTGAGTAACAACAAGAATAATATGAATAATTATGTTAGAACATTTAGAGACCACATGAATCCCACAAGAACAAGTGTATCATCACACATAGTTTTCCCTTCTAATGCATCTCTTTTTAATTTTAAGCCAGTTATTATTTGACTCTTACCTTCTTTTCACGGCTTAGATATAGAAAATCCATACTTGCATTTAAAGGAATTTGATGAAGTCTGTAACACCTATAATAACTTAAATTATGCATGAACACAATTAGATTAAACCTTTTTTCTTTTTCATTAAAAGATAAAGCTAAAACATGGCTATAAAATTTGAAACTTGAATCTATTCGTGTTTGGGATGAATACAACAATAATTTTAAAGAAGTTTTTCCCATCTTATAGAACAAACTCTTTCAAAAGACAAATTATCATTTTCACTCAAAAACCAGCAGAAACATTTTACCAATGTTGGAATAGATATCGAGACTTGCTTAATACCTGTTCTCATCATGGTTTTGAAATACAGAGATTGGTTTCATATTTTTATGAAGGTTTAACACCTAAAGATAGGTAAATAGTTGAATTAATGTGCAATGAAACCTTTGAAGATAAGGACCATGATAAAGCAATGGAGTACTTAGACTTGTTAGCTAAAAATACCCAAAATTAGGACAACACAGGTATTTATGAGGCACCGAATAAAACTCAACCTCATACATCTAGTGGAGGTATATACAACCTTAGGCAAGATCATTTCCTCCAAGCCAAGTTTGCATCTTTAGCTAGAAAAGTCTAGGCACTAGAATTAAAAAAGAGTGGTCAATTAAAATCTGTTCAAGACATTGTGTGTCAAATCTGTGAAACCAATGAACATTCAACCAATGACTGTCCAACATTGCTTTCTTTGAAGGAATGTCTCTATGACCAAGCTCATGTTTTAAATGGTTTTCAAAGGACTAATCATAATCCATACTTGTAAACATACAACCTTGGTTTGATAAATCACCCAAATTTCAGTTGGAAGAGTGATAACAATAATGCATAAACTTCATAACCACCATTTCAAGCATACCATAATTTCCAAAATTCTCATGGATATGCACGTCCTTATGCTCCACCTTCTAAAAGAAATCTTGAGGAAACATTGCATGCATTCATTGAAAAGTAAGAGCCAATCAATATTCAACTTACTCAAAGCATGATAAATCTTAAAGATACTCATACAAAATTGACATTTACTCTTAGTTTCCAAGAGAAAGGTAAGTTTCCATCTCAACCATAACATAATTTTAAAGGGTAATACAATGCAAATACAAGTAGTTCCAGAAGCCAACACATGGATCAAGTCAAATCAGTCACTACTTTTCATAGTGGTAAAATTATTAAAAAAAACCCTCATACGGCTCCTCGTTCAATTCTTTTGAAGTTATTGGATCCTTTTCATTGGTCGAGAAGCTCCTCCCTTCATCCACTTAGTCCCGAAGAGTAACTAGGGAAAATTCAATCACATTTGAACCTTATAAGAAAGATGATGAGTCAATCTCTTAGGGTAAGGAAGGGGTTGAATTTGAATATTGCAAAGAAAAGATTGATTCCCCGCCAGCACTTCCATTTCTTTATGTCATAACCAAACAAAGAAAAGTCAATCACAACTCTGAAATCTTTTAAACTTTCAAACAAATAATGATCAATATAGCTTTGCTGGATGCTATTAAATAGGTTCCTTCTTATGCTAAATTTTTGAAAGATCTATGCACCGTGAAAAGAAAACTGAATGTGAAAAAGAAAGTCTTTTTAGCCGAACAATAATGCTTTGAAATATAAAGACCCTGATAGTCCTACATTTTCTTGCTTTATTGGAGAATATAAGATTGAAAGAGCCTTACTTGATCTTAGAGCTAGTGTGAATTTACTTCCATATTTAGTTTTTTAGAGTCTTAATTTAGATGAGTTAAAACCAACTTCTGTATCTGTTTTATTTGCTGATAGATCTTTAAAGGTGCCTAGAGGAATAATTGAAGATGTTTTAGTGTAAGTTGATAAATTTATTTATCCTATAGATTTTATTATTTTGGACACACAACTTATTGAAGCATGTATTTCATTTTCTATTATTTTAGGATGTCCGTTTCTTGCAACTTCTAACATGTTGATTGATTGTAGGAATGGACCGATGAAGTTATCATTTAGAAATGTGACATTGGAAATAAATATTTTTAACATTTGCAAACAACCTAGAGATGATAATGATATATAGGAAGTGGACTTTACTGAAAAATTAATTCATGATCAATTTCAAACCACTTTCAGTGAAATTGAGATTGATGAATTTGATGATTTGCAAAAGGTTTATTTTCATGAAAAATCAAAGGCAAGTAATTGGAGACCACAAATTGAGGAATTGCCACCACGATCAATTAAGTCCACACCTTCAAGTGTTTAATCACCTAAACTTGATTTAAAGCCGTTACCATTCAATCCTAAATACTCATTTTTGGGAGAAAATAAAATTTTTCTGGTGATAATCTTTTCCAAACTTAATACACATCAAGAAGGTAAGTTATTATAACTCTAAAAATATACAAAAATACATTGGGATGGACCATAGTTAACATAAAAGGAATTAGTCCTTTGATTTGCACACATATAATTTATTTAGAGGAAAATGCTAAACCTTCTAAAGAAATGCAACGAAGGCTTAATCCTAATATGAAAGAAGTAGTGAAAAATAAAGGTATTAAGTTTTTTGGTAATGGAATCATTTATCCTATTTTTGATATCAATTGGGTAAGTCCTACCCAAGTTGTACTAAAAAAGTCTGGAGTCATTATAATAACAAATGTGAATAATGAGTTAATTTCCACTAAGATAGTTACTAGTTGGTGCATGTGCTTGTGCATTCACTATAAAAAACTTAATTCAATGACAAGAAAAGATCATTTTTCCTTACCTTTCATGGATCAAGAGAAGACTACTTTTACATGTCCTTTTGGTACTTTTGCATATCTAAGGATGCCTTTTGAATTATGTAATGCACCAGCCACATTTCAAAGATGCATGCTTAGCATATTTAGTGATATGGTTGAACATTTTCTTAAAATTTTTATGGAAGATTTTTCTATTTTTAGCAATTCATTTAATGATTGTTTTCTCACTTAGAAAAGGTTTTAAGTAGGTGGAAGAGAAGAATCTTGTGTTGAATTGGGAAAAATATCATTTTATGGTAATAAATGGCACTGTACTTAGTCACATTGTTTCATCGAAAGAAATTAAGGTTGATAAATCTAAAATCGAGTTATTTGTCAACTTGCTAACTCCAAAATCTGTTAAAGATGTTAGATTATTCTTCGAATATGCTGGTTTTTATAGAAGGTTCATAAATTTTTTTAGTATAAATCTAAGTCCTTCAGTATCCTTCTAACAAAGGATAATATTTTTAAATGGATTGAATATTGTGAAAAAGCCTTTGTTAAACTTAAAAACTTGCTTACTTGTTCACCTATCATTCAACCTCTTGATTAGTCATTACCTTTTGAAATGTGTGACGCTAGTGATTATGTCGTAGGTGTTGTTTCGGGACAAAGAAAAGGTAAGAAACCTTATGTGATTTACTATGCAAGTAAAACTTTAAATAATGCTAAAATGAATTACATCACTACTGAAAAAGAGTATTTCATGTAAAAAATTCAGGTCTTATCTTGTTGGCTTACCTGTTGTTGTTTTTAGTGATCATGCAGCACTGAAGATACTGAAATATCTTCTTTCTAAGAAAAATTCTAAGGCTAGATTGGTGTGGTGAATTTTGTTACTTCAAGAATTTGATATCACAATCAAAGAGAAGAAAGGCATCGAAAATGTTGTCGCAGATCATTTATCAAGATTGAAAACAGATTCGAAAACTGACATCACACTAATTGATGACTACTTTCCAGATGAAGCTTTACTTTTTTTTCTCTATAATGTCTTGGTTTGCTAATATTGTTAATTTTCTTGTTTTAGGACAATTACCAGCTCACAAGAGTACCTAAGATAAAAGAAAGTTCTTGAACAAAGTGAAGAACTTTTATTGGGATGACTCTTATTTATTCAAATATTATCCTGATTAAATATTTTGAAGATGCATTCCTAACAATGAGGTAAGTGGTGTCATTAAATTTTATTATTCTAAGGCATGTGGGGGCCATTTTTTATCAAGAAGGGTAATTGCAAAAATCTTACAAAGTGAATTTTACTGGCCCACCATGTTTAAGGACTCACATGCATTTTGCAAGACTTATAAGAATTGTCAAAAGTTGGGATCTATTTCAAAACATCACATGATACCTTTAAATCCTATTTTTTTAATTGAGATCTTTGACTGCTGGGTATAGATTTCATGGGTCCCTTCCCTCCATTATTTGATTTCTTGTACATATTAGTCGCAATAGATTATGTTTTAAAATGGATAGAGATAATTTCAATTGAAACAATGATTACAAAATAGTGATGAAGTTTTTGAAGGAAAATATTTTGAGTCGATTTGAAATCCCTCAAGCTATGATAAGTGATGGTGGAACACATTTCTATAACAAGCCATTTGAGTCTTTAATAAAAAAATATGGAATCACGCAAAAAGTTGTCACTCTTTATCACCCTCAGACAAGTGGACAAGTAGAGCTTGCTAATAGAGAGTCAGACATATCTTGGAGCAAACAATGAATTATAATAGGAAAGACCAGTCTTTACAACTTAATGATACACTTTGGGCTTATTGAACTTCTTATAAAACATCATTAAGTATGTAACCTTATTGATTAGTCTATGAAAAACCTTGTCACTTACCTGTAGAACTTGAACATAAAGCTTAATGGGCTATTAAAGCTTTCAATTCAAATCTTGATGATGCTAGTCAACTGTAAAAATTACAAATAAATAAGCTTGAGGAAATAAGAAATGATGCATATAAAAATTTAAGAATTTATAAAGCATGAATCAAAGAGTTTCATGACAAGAAAATATTGAGAAAAACATTCAATGCTGGTTAAAAAGTCTTGCTTTATAATTCTCGACTCTATTTATTTCTTGAAAAATTAAGATCAAGATAGAGCGATCCTTTTATTGTGAAACATGTGTATCCATATGGGACTTGTGATATTAAGAATCCAAAAAATAACAATGTTTTTAAGGTAATTGGACATTGTTTGAAAGTTTACTTTGATAATTTTCAGTTGAAAATGACTCTATTGAATTGAGTGATCTTATATATAAAGATTAATTTTTTTTCCTCAAATTGTTTTTGTGTTTCGTTTTGAGTGATTTTTGCTAGTTTCTCTTACCTCGGTCAAATGAAGAACAACAATACTCTGTGACTTAAGTTGGTTCTTTTAGTTTCCTATAATAACTGATATCTGTGTATATATTTATGCAATTATTTGAATCTCTCTTCTAATTCTCATTTGAAAATAGACACCACTCTTGAAAAATTAAAAAAGTATTTTTCTACTTTGCCTCAGAATGTGATTACAAAAATTTATCATGCTAGATGTGTAAGATTGAGATTGTTAATGAATCAAGAAATTCCTGAGGATATTCGCTGGTTGATTGAAGTAAATGTTTGATTATCAGGTGTGTCTTCTAATTCTTTTATTTCACACATGTTTGAAACAAGTAACAACACTTCTACAAAGAAACATCATGCAGGCCTGAAAGTCTGTCATCAATATGCTAGATAGACTTGTAATGCACAGTGTTGTTCTTTAGAAATGATATCTATAAACCGTGAAGATAAAATACAATTCGTTAAAGATGACTTCAGTAAGAAGTTTTTAGATAATTCTCTATTAACTCTTGAGACGCATCCTAGTAGAGATGTGCATCGTGCAATTCATGATTTGTAGCCTTATTTCCATAAAGAACATGAACGACTTAATCTTGAGAATCTGACTAAAAAAGGCCATGTTTGTTAATTTTTAAGAAAACTGGATGGGAGGCCATCCCTGACCTATAAAGGGCATTTAAGCAGAGACAATTTTCTAGAATTTTCATGATTTAAGTTTATTCAAATTATGATGTTATCAATGATATTTTGTTCAGACAAGAAGTTATCAATGATATCTTGGAGCATAGACACTGTTCAGTCCATATATCAAGTTCTAGAAGTCCAAATGACCTCAATTTTGTATTTCTAAAAAGCTGAGATAATTTTCTAGAACTTTCATGATTTAAGTTTATTCAAATTATGATGTTATCAATGATATTTTATTTAGACAAGAAAATAAGGATTATCACCAAGTCAAGATATGGTCACCCACTCAACAATTAGTCATCAAATCAATAGTTTCAAATTTTAGGCTATAAAAGAGGGCATTTGCCATGCATTTAGGCATCTTGATTTTTAGATTAATATCATGTTCTCGCTTTTTCTCTTTATATTTTTCTATTTAAGTTTTGCTTTCATTAATCTCTTGTTTATGCCTTTCATTTCCTTTTCTTTACTTAGTTAACTTATATCTTATTTATATTCTTATCTTGTTGATTTATGTTTCTCGTCTTTCATTATGTTTAGTTAAGTTTATCATGGTTACACTAATGGTGTAAGAATAAATAGTGTAAACTCAACATAGACTTTAATATTTGATACAAATATATTTTGTATTTGTTATCATGTTCACTTTTTATACTTTACTTATTAAATGGTTTATCTAGATATGTTGTTTAACACATGGTACAACAAATACTTGGTATTTTTATAGCCCAACCGTATGGTATAACCTATATCTATGCTATGAAAAGAACTTAATTTGTTGTTAATATAAGTTATAATCATGAATACCTAACAATATTTAAAAGTATTAGCATTATTCGATAAGATAACTAATGTAATCATGTAAATAATTTAGGTCAGTAGAGGCAACTATATATAGTCCATACACAACTCTTATTAGAAAAGATTCAATACATTAATCTAGGAAGCAAATCCTAACCAATTTGCAGCCAAATAATTAAAATGAGGAAACTACAATATGCTTATTGATTATGTGCTGATTTTAGTGATTTCTTTCCAACAATGACACATCATCTCAGCCATTAGATGATGGTAAGGTTCTTCTCTTTATGGCATTTTCAACTATCAAAAGCTGCTGTTTCCTATGAATTATAGTTGCACAAAAATGTGATTTTCCTTATTCGGTGTGGTAGAAATCCCATCATTTATTATGATTCACCCCCCTCTCTAACTTTCAATATCCTTCTTTAACTAAATCCCTCATTTTAGCACTTTTCAACTCAATCCTTGGTCTAAAAAAAATCCTTTGAATCAGGCCCGTGAACTTGGGCAAAAATCCTTCTCGCTGTAGGAATCCCTCCTTTAACACTAGATATTCAAATGGGAATATATAAGCTTCTAATATTGAAATCAAGTAACTCAAAAGCCCAAATTTATTTACATGTCCTGGATTACAACTTTGATGAAGGATTTGAAATGAGATAAATTCATTTTGAATAATAGAATTACAAACTTGGCTGAAAACCTTCTCGTGGCAAGATTCTATGTTTTCATGCTAGATTTCAAACAGGAATATCTTGAGCTTTTGATACCAAAATCAAGCAATTCAAAAGCCTAAATTCATCTACATGTGCTAAAATACAAATTTGATGAGGATTCAAAGTGAGATTAGAAAGGGGTCGCTAAGGAATGAATTTATCATTATAAAGACTACTGATCAATCTAAGAAAACCAAATGATTTTGGCAGCAAAGGGGAAGGATAAAGAGAGTAGAAAACAACTCAAACAGGGTTTTGAAAAAATATTTCTTTCTCTACTTTTTTCAATCTTCCAGCAAACATGAGTTAAACTCCTACACTCAGTTCAAAAGAGGTATGTACCATCTCTAGCATGCGGGGTCCAAAATTGAGTAACAATAATCCCAATAAAAATTCTTTACTTTGTTCAAAAACTTACTTTTACTTTCGTACTCTATTGAGCTGTAAATCTTTTAAAAAAACAAAATGATAAAATTATCAAACCAAGGCATCGATCTAAGAGAAAGTAAGGATTCATCAGGAAAGCAATCATCGATTGGTGTGATGTCGGATGTCAAATCTATTATCACTCTTAACAAAAGATCCACATCAATATTTTTGGTGCCCTTTTTTCATCCGTGATTTCTTCTTAAGAATAAATCATTTTCAAATCTTCAAATTCATCCAGCTTAATTTTACTTAAAGTCGATTCAAGTTGATCATAAACTAATTCTTCAATATAATCTACTAGTTGTAAATTATTATCATCTCTAGGTTGTTTGCAAATATTAAAAATATTCATCTCAAGGTCATGTTTGCAAATGATAGCTTGATCAATTTATTCCTACAATTAATCAATGCATTAGAAGTTGCAAGAAATGAACGTCCTAAAAAAACAAGAAATGAATTATATGATTTAACAGGTTGTGTGTCCAAGATAATAAAATCTACAGGATAAATGAATTTATTGACTTATACTAACACATCTTTAACTATTTAACTAAACACTTTTATAGATCTATCAACAAGTAAGAGAGTTATACAAGTTAGTTTTAACTCACCTAGATTAAGACTAAAAAAAAATGAATATGACAGTAAATTCAAACTAGCTCCAACATGAAGTAAGGCTCTTTAAATTTTATGTTCTTCAATAAAGAAAAAAATTGTAGGATAACCAGGGTCTTTATATTTCAAGACATTATTGTTCTGAAGAATAACACTTACTTGTTTGGCTAAGGCTTTCTTTTTCACATTCAGTTTTCTCTTCACAATGCATAGATCTTTCAAATATTTAACATAAGAAGGAACCTGTTTAATAGTATCCAATAAAAGTATATTGATCCTTACCTATTTGAAAGTTTCAAAGGTTTTAGAGTTGTAATTGATTTTTTTTTTATTTTGTCATGGCATGAAGAAATGGAAGTGCTGGTGGGGAATCATTTTTTTCTTTGCAATTTTCAAATTCAACCCCTTTCTTACCCTTAGAGATTGACTCATCATCTTTCTCATAAGGTTCAATAGTGGATTTTTCAATAACCTTACCACTGCGAAGAGTAATGACTGATTTGACTTGATCCATGTGTTAGCTTTTGAAACTACTTGCATTTGCATTGTATTACTCCTTAAGATTTTGTTGTGGTTGAGATGAAAACTTACCTTTCTCCTAAAAATTGAGAGCAAATGTCAATTTTGTAAGAATATCTTAAAAATATATCATGCTTTGAGCAAGTTGAATATTGATTATCTCTTGTTTTTTAATGAATACATGCAATGTTTTCTAATACAAAACATGTTAGTATCAAACATTAAAGTCCATATTGAGTTTACATCATACTTATTCATACACCATTAGTGCAACTTTTTCATCTTGACATAATAAACTTAGTTAAACATAATGAAAGAGAGAAACAAAAATAAACAAGACAAGAACATAAATAAGATAAAAGTTAACTAAGTAAATGAAAGAAAATGAAAGGCATAAATGAGATATTAATGAAAGCAAAACTTAAGCATTACAAAAATACAAAATAAGAAAGTAAGAGTATGATCTTAATCTAAAAACCAAGATGTCTAAATGTATGACAAATATCTTCTTGTATAGGCCAAAATTAGAAACTATTAATTTGATGACTAATTGATGAGTAGGTGGCTATATCTTGACTTGGTGATAATCCATATCTTCTTGTCTGAATACAATATCATTAATAACATCAGAATTTGAATCAGACCTCTATATAAAAGTTCTAAAAAATTGTTTCAGCTTTTCAGAAAAAAAAAATTGAGGTCATTTGGACTTTTAGAACTCAAGATATAAGCTGAACACTAAACAGTGTTTGGGTTGCAGGATATATTCGAACTTCTTTATTGTTGCTGTAATTTGGACTTAAAAACAACATTTTAAATTTGGACTCTTATGAAAGTTATAGGCCTATGTCTTACCTTTTCATCTATATAAAGTAGACCTAAATTCAAGATCTATAACTTTAGATATGACCTAATTACTAAATAGTGTTCCAGTTTAGACTGCATCAACATCTCTTTTTTAAGTTTGACTATCTCTTTGTCCTTTCAATTTCAATACTTAAACTCATTAATCAATCCTTTCATTTATATAATATGCCTGCATTTAAGATGAATATTTATCACAAATTAAAAATATCCTATATTATTAGATATATTATTATAAAACACATTTTGGTTAAGGAGTTATTGATACTTCAAATGCAAAATGATAATATAAAACTTTTATAAAAATACACTTTTAAATACTAATTATTTAGCCTCCTTAGCAATGGAATTAATTTTTGTGTTATGTTAAAAACCATAGGCAACAACCTTCTTAAACTCTAACTCAATCACAAAGTTAGAACTATAAGAACTAAAAGCTCTGGTATTTTTAATATCATCATGAATAAAATGTGTGATGGTTTCTCAACTTGGAGAACTTTTGGATATTTGTTTCATAACTTTTATCTTAAGTTTAAGAGCATCAACTTTAACCTCATTAATTTTATAATTATGTGCCATCATATGTGAAACACACTCTTTACAATATGCTTTATCAAAAATCACATATGGAACCACATCTAATTTGGTTCCTTTTTTTTAGGATTTTACTATTACGATTAGAGTCAACTCAAATGCTCGTTAGCATGAACATCTTTCGTATACTTAGGGTCATCACAAGCCAAGATTTCTACTTCAAAATCTTCTCACTAAGCATCATCTTCCTTATTCTTATCTAATTTTGATGGTTGATTCCAATCCATAAAAAAATAAAATCATTAAAAATTTTAGTTGCAATATCATATTCATCCCATCAAGAAATTATCCTCTCTCTATTTATGCCTCTAAAATGGATTCTTAGAACTGGCCATGAATTTGTGTCACTCTTCTTACGATCCTTTAATTTTCTCTTATTCATATCTACTAATCGATAGGATAATTCTTTAATTAACCTCTTCACATTTATTTTCACATCTCAACATGTTAATTTAGTAATTTATGTATGCGTGTCTTTTATCACAAGTTCTTGAACATCTTTTTCTTTAGGGAAAACCTCTTCATCCCATAACACACGAGCACATCATATTCTACAATTACCTCTTCCATCTATGGTTATTGAAAAGCAAAAAATAACTATTGCTATCTTATTTATCTTTATTTTATGATAAAACTTTTTGATAATATATTCAAGAATTTGCGCATCAAGGAAAGACATATGATAGATCGTTTGCTTCTTTGGCACTTATGAATTCTAACAACTTTAAATGTAAAGCAATATTGCTATCTTATCAATAAACAATCATTATTTTAAAAGTAAATATTAAATAAAAAAATTAAACATGCCACAAATAGAGTTTATATATTTTAATAGATAGTAAATAACCATTTTCATAAACTGGTACAATAATTCTTTGAACTAGAAAAAGCACATCCCATATGTGTTGTCGTTCAAATAAAAATGGAAAAGAAAAGCTATACAGTAAAATTTAGAAAAGATCTTTCAAACATATTGACTTCATCATGTCGTTGTACAAGAACCAGGGGCATGTGACAATCCATAGAATTAACTTCAAAGTCTACCTGGCTAGTCATGAATCATGATTTCCATGTTTATTTCACCTGAATGACTTCTTATAAATTAGAAGCATGTGGAGTCCCTCCTCCAGTATCCTTCTTGGCCAACTCTCTTTATTCTTTGCTCTCTTTGATATTTCTCAGTTCATGCGAGCTTTCCTACCCTCATTTAGCCATGGAAGTTGGGTATGGAAGCTGTGACAAAACTGGGTTTTTCACTCAAGGACGAAGGTCGCTCAAGGCCTTGACTGTGCAATTCAAAGTTAAGACGGTTGAATTGGCTAGGAACATAAAGAAGCTTGGACAAGATGATCCAAGAAGAGTTATTCATTCACTAAAAGTAGGACTTGCACTTACATTGGTATCAATGTTCTACTACTGTCAGCCACTTTACAGTAATTTTGATGAAACTGCAATATGGGCTATTATGACTGTTGTGGTTGTCTTTGAATTCTCCGTGGGTAAGTCTCTGACATTTTAAAAAGAGAACAGAAAATCCCTTTCATGATTTTTGACAAATTAGTTTTCAGGGGCTACTCTTGGAAAAGGATTGAATAGAGGAATGGCAACGCTAATGGCTGGTGGACTGGGTATTGGAGCACATCACCTAGCAAAGCTCTCTGGACGTATTGGAGAACCCATACTACTTGGGTTCTTTGTCTTTCTACAAGGTATCTTTAACCATGCATGCACACAAAATAAAAATTTTTGCACCTCAAATTTCATACTATATTGATCCTTACTGTCAAAAGAAAAGGTAAAAAGAACTCATGGATTCAAAATTGTTTTGGTTTTTGTTTGCAGCTACAATATCAACATTTTTAAGGTTCTTTCCGAAACTTAAAGCAAGATATGATTATGGTCTTTTAATTTTCATATTGACCTTCTCTTTGGTATCGGTATCTGGTTATCGAGACGATGAAATATTAGAGATAGCACATAGAAGATTATCAACCATATGCATAGGTGGTGCTACTTGTGTCATCATTTCTATTGTTATTTTCCCTGTGTGGGCTGGTGAAGATCTTCACAATCTGATTGCTCTCAACATTGAAAAGCTTGGCAACTTCTTAGAAGGTATGCATGTCCCTAACGCGTAGAACCTATCGAGTAGTGGATGCATTCATTCCAATCGTTATTTTTTAACATGCAGATGCTCAAAAAGTTACTAAGATAAGATAAAATTTACAGGATTTGGTGATGAATACTTCAAAAGAACAGGTGGTGAAGAGCGTAATGAGGACAAGAAAATTTTGGAAGGATACAAAAGTATTCTCAATTCAAAAACTAGTGAAGGATCCTTGGTGTGTATAAATCTCTCACGCACCAACCTCCTCCTCCCCTATATAATTGAATTATTTTCTGATAATAGTTTTGATGCCTTTCAGGCTAATTTTGCAGCATGGGAGCCAGGTCATGGTCGGTTCCCATTTCGACATCCATGGAAACTATACCTGAAAGTTGGGACTCTGGCTCGAGAATGTGCCTACCGAATTGAAGCATTGAATGGATACTTAAACGCTGACATGCAGGTATAAGAAAAGAAATCAATTCCCTAGAAGCTATCTCATCTTTGATGTCTAAATACAATGTGATATGCTTACTTTAAGATATCATATATTGTGATCCATTCTCACGAAAATTCGTAAATTTCAAGCTTTTATGTATGGGTTAAATAATAATAAAATTAATATCAATTAGGAACTATATGCTAAGAAGCACTCCGGTATGCTTAGCTCTAAATATTTGCAGCTTATTCTTGCAGGTATCATCAGAAGTTAGTACCATAGTTCAGGAAGCATGCACAACTATGAGCTTAGAATCTGGAAAAGCACTAAAAGAACTTGCATTGGCAATCAAAACAATGATGCAGCCATCTTCTGCAGATTCCCACATTGAAAATGCAAAATCTGCTGCCAAAAATATCAAATCTTTACTCAAATCAGGCATTTGGGAAGACATTGACCTGCTGAAAGTTATACCAGGAGTTACAGTGTGTTCAATACTTGTTGATGTGGTCACATGCACAGAAAAAATTGCTGCATCCACACATGAACTCGCCTCCAAAGCCCAATTTAAGAGTGCAGACTCTCCTTTATCAGAACAAATTCAGAGTGTAAAATCTGCTCAGATGGCCAATTGCTCCCATGTCATCACTTTCAGTGAATCTACTCTTGCTGCTTCACAAAGTGAGAGTTCTTCAGCACCAAAGGCCACCAAACAAAGTATGGAAGTGTAAATATATGTTACGATCATGTCGCGTATAGGGTATTTCAATAAATGCCCTTTTATTTCAAGATGAGAAAAATGCCATTTTTTTCGGGCATATACGGGTAACTTCAATTTATTTATTTTACATGTCATTTTCAGAAAGACAGAAAATTTATTCTCGATTGATATAAATAAAATTTACTAAGTTATAGAAGCTGTGAATTTTAAATTCGCAATTTATTTATAGGAATAATATAATGAAACTTGTCTCCATAAAGGTTTAGAATACCTTTAAATATGCTAAATAAAAACCCCTTTCTCTATTATAAAAGAACTAAAAATCTAAATGCTTAAAGCTTAAAGAAAAATAATATAAAATCTAGATTAAAATAATAAATCTAAAAAATTATAAAAAAATTACAAAATTAATCCAATCAACAACTTATAAAATTAATTTTGGAAGATTGCACGGTCCAACAAGCAAGAAAGTTGCTTTATATAGAAAAATTATTTAAAAAATCATCTAAAAAACTTTAAATCCAATAATTTTTTTTATTTTTATTATTTTAAATTATTATTCTAGTATAGTATAATCAGATCTTTTATTACATCTAAACTTATCCATCTTAACTATAAAAATATTTATTAGACCATTCACATTTTATATCTAAGACAAATCCTTTTCAATTATATTGAATTCTTATTTAAATTCATTAATTTCTAAATGTTTAGCTGCATCAAATCCTCATTATCCTTATAAACAAAAAACACTTGACCGAGGTAATTGATTTTTTTTTTCTTTTTATTATTTTTTTATTATTATTTTAATATTTAAATAATTGAAAATTAACTTTTTCAATCTCTTTATTTTTATTTTAACTTTTTATAAGTTATATTGATTTGCGGGTTCTCTAGGATAACCCAAATTGCCTTGGTTTACTGGTTTGGTAAGGTATTTTTTTTTCTTTATAATTTTACTTGATTTTATTATTATCTATTTTTTTCTCATATAGTTAAAAAAATAGTTTTAAAAAAAATCATGTTATTAAACTTTATAAAATCCAGGGACATATTTACAAGTTTGGCTGGTTGACATGATTTGCGGGTCTGACAAGTTAATTTTTTTTCAATTTCATCTATAGATAATGGGATAATTGAAAATTCAGTTTCATAATTGGTTTTGCTTCTCTTTATATAAGGTTATCATGATCTCAAAATAATATTTTAATAATGGGTCAGTGTTCAATTTTGCGATCATCAATTTTTATTATCATATAATTAGATAAAAAATAATTTTAAAAAACAAATTAGAATCATAGTGGAGTCCATAACTCAGTTCACATGCTTCGCTTGTTAACTCAAGTTACTCAATTCACATGTTTGACAGGTTTACCCGTCCACTGCATATGCTTTTCTTTGTTTTTATTTTTTTTAATTATTATTTTTTATTTCTTTCTCTAATATTGAATTAGTCAAGAAATAAATTATATAGTTTATTTTTGTTTGTTTTCTATAGAGTTATTGCAATTTCAAATAAATTTCTATTTTAGGGTTGATGTTTAATTTTACAAGTATGTATTTTTATTGTAAAACTAAATAAATTGTTTTATTAAAAATATTATTAAACCTAATAGAGTACATGACTTAGGTCGCGGAGGATCAAAATTGATCCAATTTATTGTTGTTTTGATAATTTTTTTAAAAAATTATCATCTTAAAGATTTTTCTTTAAATAAAGTCATTTTTTTTCTAATTATTTAGATTATTTTTAGATTCATAAAATTAATCGATTTAAGTTTGAATTTATAACTTAAGTTAAACAAAAAAATAGGATGAAAGATTTTAAAATTGATTTATTTTATAAAATTGTGTAAATAAAACTCTTTCACACTTTTAATATTTTTTATAATTTTTTTAAAAATAATATAACCAGGATAGAGGCCAATAAAATACTACATATGAAGTGACAAAGGTCAAGATGCTCCTTTGTTCTTTCATCCACCATGTTATGCTAAGATATCTTTAACTCGGGGCATAAAAGGATTCCCAAACTCCAATATTATGTGCTTTAAAATCCAATTTTACACGTTTAAATCTATATTACGTGAGAGGTTGTTTTGCATTGTATTTTAAACCGTATTTAAATATATTTAAAATAAAACATTAGAATGAAAAATATTAAATTAATTTTTTTATTTTTAATAGTTTTGAAGTGTTGATATAAAAACACTAAAGAAAAAAATCTATCTATATATATATGTATATATATAATATTTTAAAAAAATATGATGTAAAACAATATTAAACACGAACTTAGATGATATTTGATATTATGATTGTAATGCACTTTTAAATAATTTTTTTTGTGTTTTTAAATTGTTTTAATATAGTAATTTTTTTAAAATAAAATAAATAAATAAATATTATTTTTATGTATTTATAAAAAATATATACTTTAAAAATCAACCTTTAATAACTTCTTAATATGCTGATACAAACAATTTGTCCTTGGATTTTCTCATAGAGCTCCTGAAAGATATTTTGACTGAAGAAAGGTTAACAAGAAGTCTAAGTTTTGACAAAATTTGTAAGTACCGTATCATTATCAACAACAAGGTCTATCAGCATCATCTTGCTGCTCTAAGCTTTTTGTAATCCAAGGCTTGGGTCGAACAATGTCCTTTAAAAACTTGTTATTTAACATGTGTTTTATCATAGTTCAAAAAAATTTATTTTTTAATAAAAGTATAAATATATAGATTTTTTAAATGTATTTTAGACTATAAAAAAATTCTCAATAAAAAAAATAAAAAAGATTATACATACATTTAATTAAATAAATTAATAATTATATATTCCAATAAACATAAAAAAGTAATTAATAATAAGTAAAGACTAAGTTTTAAAAAATTCAGATATTTGATTTTGCAATATAGACCATATACCAAGTTGTGCTTAATAACTTTAATTTTTTTAATAAAAATTTTATTTAAATAAACAATTATTTATGTAAATAAAATATAAAAAGAATAGTTTACATAATCAAAGACTAAACTTTTAAAATAAAAAGAGATAGATGTAGATCAAGATGAAACTCATAATAATATGAATTATGTATTTTGTAGTGTCTAATAATTTTGAATCTTAAAATAAATTCTTTATTTAATAAAAAATAATAAAATTGGTATGCACCATGCTATGGGTCGGAACAAAAAAGTTTTTGAATGCAAAAAATATATCTAGGCATCGTTTAAAAAAATATAATTCAACTATTATCTGAGATAAAAAGCATGTTGGATTTAATAGGATCAACCTTTGTTGACCTGCAAAACCCGCTGAGATAATCTTGTAAAAAATAAATTGAAAGGTTCAATCCCTAATTAACTCAATGTTAAAGGATAAAATTCATAAAAAAAACAACATTTAATTAAAAAAAATAAAGGAACATGACTCAATTGTCTAAAATCATGATGCAAATCATACTTGTCATCAAATTCAATAATCTTTTTATTCCAAAAAATTATTTTACATTTAATTATATGGCAATAAAGCCTATGAATATTTTTCTATATGAAATATTTCTTTCTAAAAAAAATCATGACAAATGTTTTGGATTGAGATAATAAAAGTAGATTATTGATAATAAATTACTAAATTGTATTTTATCAATTTCAAGTTAAATAAAAAAATCATTAATAACATATGATGAAATTGTATTTTGTTTTTAAATTAAGGGAAAAAAACTTAATAGCCTGAATGATATAGCTTAATCCATCAAACTTGTAATCCAAATTATAAACTCAACCAAGTTTAGTAATTTTTTTTCTTAAATTTATAGTTAACCTAAATATAAAATAACTAAAGTTGAAAAAAAGGCAAAAACAGAGCTTATGCATAGGCTTTCAAAAGAAAAAGTTAGAAGCATGGACCTTCAAGCCCAAGCTCATGTGTCTCAACTTGAGTTTTTTAGAAAAGAATAAATGGATGATTTATTATTTGACCCTATATTATATATATATATATATATATATATAAAACAAACGAGACATTACATAATAAAATAAACAATGTATAGTCTATTAGCCTAGATTAATGGCTGGAAAATCATAACGGTGGATTTTTTGCTCTAAAATCCTTGACTTAAAGTTATTTTAACCTAAAAACATATTTTTAATACCCTTAGAACATTTATAAATCAATTCATAAACCTAAATAACCTAAAAAACAATCCAAGAACCCAAAATCAAACCAGGTTAGATTTATCTTTTTCGAGTTATATTTATTTTTCTAGGCAATATTAACACACTAAACGACCACCCTCAAACTCCTTTCATAGCATGAAACTCAAAGGCATTAAGAATAATCATTTTAGTGGTTGGAAATAATGTGAACAACAACTTTTTTTTTAATGCTACAATATAGTGATCTTTCTCTATCATCTCTCCAATCATGTACTAAAAAATAATAAAAACAAATATTTATATTGAAATTGAATTTTAAAAAAATTAAGAGATCAAATGCGTATAATTTAAAAAGTTAAAGGAGCAAACTAAACTTTCAACGAGAATTTTGAACCCAATATCTATTTTTGATGTTTCTTTGACAATGGTCCTCCTCCTTTCAATCTTATCCTCAATTAACAAATTTAAATTAATTTTTCTTTAATTTAACTCTAAACGAATGCAATCGTGTAAAAAAGTGTTTGAGAATTAAATTAAAAAAAATAATTTTTTTAACAGTGAATCCGTTGTGAAATGCGTGAGCATAAACCATGCAAATTCTACCGTCATTCACGACAAAAGCTAGGTCTCTTTTTCTTCCTAATTTTTCTCAACTTGCATGAGTTTCTCCATGGTGGAATTAGGTGTGGACATATAGCTTAAAGCCAAAATTATAAAATCTAACGCCGGAAAAAGCCGAGTCACAGTTCAGGTCAATCTTAAAAACAATTAAAACAAATAGATGACATGTTTATTAAATTAAAAAAAAAAAAGAATCAACTTTCGTCAGGGCCTAAATCACCTGAATCACCTAATTTTTTTCAAATCTCTACTTTTTTTTCCAAGCCGAACTAATTTATATCTAACTTGACTGGTCAAGAAATCATTGTCAAAAGGCAACGCCCTTTGCTAGATGCGTCAGCAAGCCATTGTCTAGATTTTGGCCGCAAAGAAAAGAGCCGCTGCCTCGTAAGGATGTCAGTCATGACTTATCTTATACATGTATAAGCCTACAAAATGGAATTTTGAACTCTTAAATTAAACGTTTGATTATTAAGTATCTAATGTCGTGTTAAAAGCTATTATAATTCAAAAAATTAAAACGTTAAGTGAAACTTAATGTATAATTATATACTAATTATTTCATGTAATGAGGGAAAAAATAATTAAGATGTGAGCGTGGCAATATACGATATGTGAATATTAACCTATTCGTTGAAACTAATTGATAAGAAATAGCTTTTTTCACAAGGCAACGGTCAGATCAAGGAAGGTCACGAGGTTGGAAAAACTTCAAATTGAACTTGTTTTCCTGATAGTGGTTTAATGGGTTTTAGAGAATTTTATATAGATTGGCTGGATGAGTTTGTTTGTTTTTTAAAGATCTGTTTTCCTAAAAAATTATTATTGAAATGAGTTAATTCATTTCCAGTTTTATAATTTGAATAATAATTTGATTTTTTATTTAAATAATTTTATTTTTTAATATTTAAATAATTTAAAATAAGGTTTTATAAAAAAATTTCTTTTATTTTTATAAGTTTATTATAATCTCATTATCTAAATTAAAGGTTTAACAAGTTTATTTTTATTTAATACTTAGTTATTTTTATTTTTAATTTTATTTAGTTAAATTGGGTTATTTTTATTTTTAATTTTATATTTTTTATTTAATAAATTTTATTTTTTAATTTTATTATTTAATACTTGGTTAGTAATCTAACTTAGGTTGCAGGTTTAGTAGAATAATTTGAGTTGAATTAAGTTGTTTTTTTTAATTGAATATTTTTTTTAATTTATATTTTAATATTTAATTGATTAAAAATTAAAAATTATATATTTTTATTTTTATATAAAATTATTCTAGTTTTATAATACAAGTTGTGGGTACAGGAGCTGATACAATATTTTTTTATCTTAGTACTTTAAAAATTATATTGTCTTGAAATTATTTTTAGTTAAATTATATTTTTAATATTAATTGAATTTTTTTTGTAATTCTTTAAGTTGATGAAGTAAAATTACACATAATTTTTTATATTAAAAAATGCTATTTCTTACGTTAAAAAAAAGTTAATATGATTAGTAGCTTACGAGTAACCATAACTAATTGTTTACTACTATGGGGGAATGCGATACGTCTTTGATGCCTGTTGAAAACACTGGAATGATCTGGGGACCAGTATGAAAGGGAGAATGTCTGTGTGAAAGGAGGAAATTATTACACTTGTTCTGTCTTTGTCTTGTCATTATATTCTATCGACTGTGTTCCTTTATTTTCTTAATTTTCTACTGGAAATTAATATAGTTAATAATTGCAGACTAATTCGGGTTGATGACCTCATCTACCTTCTGACGTCACTCGTACTCCTTCATCTGTTTCGTCACAACACTCTGCTCCACGCAGCCAAACACCGACACCAGCAACGAAACCGACTAAACTTATATTTCAAAGGGTATGTCGGCTGCAATTTTTGTTTTTGTTTTTGGTTTCTTCAAGTGTTTTTATTTTTTAAAAAAAATATTAAATTTATTTTTCAATATTTTTTAATGATTTTAATATGCTAATACTAAAAATTTAAAAATCTACAAATAATTATTTTAATATATTTTTAAAAAACACTTCTACACCATACTCCATAATCCCAAAAACAGACAAAAATACAATTCAAATCCAGAGCTCCAATCGACACCCATTTTTCAAACGATTTGTTTTCATCCTCTTCTTTTCCGTCAGATTCATAGGACGACAAAGAAATATTTGGGTCACCTGTGATCAAAATATTCTTGAAGAGGAAAAGAATTCTAGCAGAAACTCAGGCTCAAAGGATTCTTTGGCCAGATTTGAGTGGTTTTGATAAATGTTTTCGGGTTTTTAGTATCAATTTAGATTGGTTAGATCCTCAAATTACAATGTTTCTAATAAAAACAGTCGGATTCGAAGAAAATGAATTAATGAAATAGTATTTTTAACACCAGAATTGCATGGATCTTGTGGCAATGAAACGATGTCAATATGTAGTTACAAAGAACCAGGTGCACAGGATCAATGAAAACATACTTAGTAGGGGACTCGTGATACAATTACACAATCCACGAGTTTTATGGTTGATTAACGTTAGTAATTATGAGATTAACGTTAGTAATCGGTCATTATCCAGGCATAGGGTCCGAACTATATATATCCCCCTTAAGTCGGGAGAATCAGTGGGTAACATGAACGAGAGTCGTCACTATAATTTGATATGGCATGGCACCTGGGAGGATATTTCAATTCGTTACAAAATCTAAATTCAAGCTCATGGTTTTCGATATAATGTTCTCGAATCCAATACCATGTAAAAAGTTGTATTTCATAAACTAACTCAAGCAAGAGGGATTGGTGAAGTAAAGTTGTTTGTTTCATATGAAGTTTATGTAACATGTGTTCCAAATGAATGAAATAATCAGTTTTTAAACTTTTTAATTAAATATAAATGTTAAGATTTTATTGGTAAATTAAATTTGAAAAGTAGTTTTTATTTGATAACTATATATTTAATGAAAATATAATATATAAGGAATTTATTCAAAAACAAGTGCGTTTTCTTTCCTGTAATTGTATGTTTCATTCAATAAAACACATGTAAAAATAATTAAAGATCAAAGAGAAACACAGTTTTCTTCATTAAATTACATTTAGAACATTTATATATATGACTGTTCATGTTTACAATAATAAAACAAAAACAAGTGTAAGTAAACAAGCAGCCATGTATTATTAAACTTGCATGTCAAAACAAGCGGCGATGTATTATTATCAATATTGAATGTCAAAACAAGCGGTACGGTCATGTGTACTTGATTTTGCATGATTGAATGCATTATTCATTCTTGCTGCCACTTATGACCTTTGATCTTTATTCTTGACAATTAATTTCTATGGTTTCAACGATTCCCGTAAATATCAATTGTATGCCAAAGTGGAGGAGCGTCCTCAAAAACATCATTCTTTTGTCCAAATTTATATTCATGATTACATGTTAGGACATTTATGTTATGTGCGAACTAGTATTACATTTGTAATTTGCAATTTATATTATGAATGTCTTGTTTATCATCAAAAGTAATTAAATTCCCAAGGCAAATAAATTTTGAATTACTAAACCGATGTTTATTATTACAAGATATCTTATGCTTATTTAAATAATAGTTTTTTTATTATTATTATCTGGGTATTTTCATATTTTTTAAAAGGATAAAACTAGTTAAATTTGGATTCATGACTACCTTTCCTAATAAATACATTTCTTGAAAATCAAACTTATAAATAAAGGTATAGCAATATATTAACTGCAAGACCAACATTTTATTAGTTATTTAAATATTGATTAGTTGTTTTTATAATTAACTAATATAATTGTTAATAATTAAAATACACTACTATATATTTTTTATTTTATATATATATATATAATCAAATCTTATTAGTTATCAGCATCATTATTATTTTTTCTCAATTCATGCCCGTTGACTATTAGAAATGATATGGAGAAGGATTGAAGGGAGGGTGTCAGGGCGTGAAAGGAGGAAGTACAAGATTTTTATTACACTTGGGGTCTTCGTGGATGTGAAGTTTTCTAAACTGAAGACGACTATATATTTGAGTGGATGAAATTCTAAAGAATAGTTAGAATGGCTTGTCTTTAAGTAACACAAAATTCTAAGGAGTAGTTAGAATGGATCGCCGTCCAGTTGTTGCTTAACGTAACTGGTACCTCCATGAGAAATCCGCTGTGTATAATTTAAAAGGTTTCACTGTGAAAGCCTCTATTATTCATCAACTCTTATATTTTGTTGTGGATAGGTTGTATACAATTTTTTTTTATCAGTTTTTAAAAAAAAATTAAATGTTTGAAATTAAAGAAATATACATTTAATCTTCTCAGTTATGATAGTAGTTGAAATATAAAAGAAATGCCAGGTGACGTATTATTTATCTTATTTAAAAAAAATAACAGAGCAAATGACTGTGATTCATTAAAATTATATTTAAAAAAAAAATAGAGTTGCATTTAGATTTTTTTAAATGGGCTGGGCCCAACAATGTCTAGTTTTTTTTTTTGTTATTTTACCTTCTTATTTAAAGAATAACTTGCTTTCTTTATGTGTTTTTCATAAAATATTTTTAATTTATTTTTAAATTAATATCCCTTTTTAAATAACTTGCCTTATAATTTTTTTGTACTTAGCCTTTTGTAAATATTGGCTGTTGTTTTTTAATTATTTTTTTATATTTATTTAAAAAAAAAATTATTTAATTCATCTATAATTTATTTTTCTGTTTTATACATTTGTACTTTATTTTTAAAATAAAAAAAATTATTTTTAGAAGGTATTTCCAATTACTTTTTTCTTCGATCTTATTCTATCAATTTTATATATGTGTTTATTTACACGATCATTTTATCAAATAAAAAAGTAAATTTAATAAATAGAGTTATTGAACATAAATGAGTAAATGAATTATATTATAAAATTAAATATTTTAATTTATATTTGTTTCTCGAGTTTTCATATGTGTATTTAGTTATAATTAATAATATTTTTATTTATTAATATATGATTTTTAATTTATTTAATTAGAATTGTTCATGGATTTGTTTATTTATACTTCTTGTTTTTATGGAAAAATAATGTTGAAAAAGCTTATATATTCATTTTTGGTTAAAAAAATTAACTAATCAATAACATAACACAAGTGAGATAGCTGGTTATAATTTAATTATTTTGTTTCTTTTTATGATTTCATAAGTTTTTTATTTTTTTGTTTTGAAAATTATGAGGTAGTCTTTCATGGAAGTTACCTCTTAATTAATTAATTTGAAAGATTCTTAAATTGTATTTTTCAAACATGAAAGAATTAAATAATAATTGACTCTCTCAATGTCTTATCAAAGCTATGACGAGGGCTAATCTAAGGTCATTATAGACCGAAAGTTTGTTAAGAGATGACTATAACCTAGTCCTTCAGGATGTTAATAATTAATTCTTTTATGATAGTAGAAATTGCCTGTTTATCTTTATATTTTTAAATTCATTTTTCTTAATAAGAATAATTTTAATGGCGAAAGCAATTTAGAAATTGCATGTTTATCTTTATATTTTTAAATCAAATTTTCTTAATAGAATAATTTTAATGATAAAAGCAATTTAGAAATTGCATGTTTATCTTTATATTTTTAAATCAATTTTGTAAGCATCTTCAATAACGAAAACCACTTAAAAAATAAATTATTAATATAAATTTTAATGTAAATATAATTAATAGTTTTACTTTTTTTAGAAAAGGCATTAAAAAAGTTTAATTGATGAAAGAATTTTTTTTAAATAATTTTTTTTATGCTTTTGGTCCTTGTAATACATACTTAGGAATGATTATATATATATATAAGATTTTTTTTGGACGATGTATTTTCTACTAATAAAGACTATATTAACAAATAAAAATTAATTTGAGGAGAAAAATTTAAAATTAGATATCTAATGACTTAATTAGATTTGTTCAAGGTTTATTTGAATTTTAAGGGCTTCATTACAAGAAAATTTAATTTTTAAAAGTCCATTTACACTTTAAATCGAAGAAATTAAAGTCTGGGGGTTGAATTATAATTTTTAAGAGTTAATTCAGTCAAATCAAATGTTTGGTTTTATAGATATTAAATATATATATATATATATATATTTAAAACTTAAAACACCATATATCTTTAACCCATGTAATGAGCTTTTAGCTAATGACTTCCAAACCAGTTGGTCTTAGGGCATTAGGTGTTAAGACACCCCTATGAGTTTAGTAACTTGGGTCGCAGATACTGATATGTAGATGGTGCAATTTTGGATTCCCTTAAGATTTTCTACTCAACCCATGTAACAAGTGTTAGACCAATAGCTCTCAAGTCAGTTAACTTTAGGGTATTAGATGTTAAAACACCCCTTTGGGCTTAATTGCTTAGATTAGGGAGACTACAAAACCAAACTTATCTATATTTTTATTATCATCATTTTATTGATTTATTTATTTTGTCTTTTTTTAATTATATACTATCTCTTTTTCGTTAGTTGTTACCTTTAACAAAAGAACATAAATAATATAATAATCCAATATGCAACCTACAATCATATGTTAAAGTGTGTGTGTGTGTAAACTAAGGTTTAAGAATACATGAGTAGAATTAACTGATAGTAATGTGAGAGTTTGTAAACCTGAATATTTCAAGAAGTATTATAATAGACTTTATTAAGAATGGTTACTAAGATGTGCCTCAAGAATCATAAAAAGATCTCCTTTACTCTGCCATCATAGTAACAATAATTTTGCATATACTTTATGAAATAGAAAACACAATTAATTTTTTTTTAGCTACTTACCTCTCCCCCTACCAAAACGAGACATTGTCCTCAATGTTCTAAGGTAGAAAGATAGAGTATAGAAGATATCACCTGAAATAACGAACACTAACAAACCTGAAATACATTGAAACAAATATAAAAAACAATAAAACACAATAATAAAAGAAAAAGACACAAAGATTCACAAATAAAGGCCCAAATCCAATCTAAGCTTTTTACGGTTTTTCTTAGTTGGCTAATTTATGCGACTCATTGAGAGATCAATTACATAATGAAATATTATTGTTGGTCAATCAATTGTTTAGTAGCAGCAGCAGAGATTATGATTTGTCATGCAGAAGATGTTAAAAATTCCTGTTCTACAGCATGATCAAGAAAAGACAACAACTTATCATAATAACCATTAACATTTAACAAACCTATAGGTTTACAGTGAATGTGTAGTTGGGCCCAAGAGAAAATATGAAAGATCTTTTTCAATGTGCCTAGACCACTTGGTAAAGCAATGAAGGCATCAACATGGTTAAACATTGCATTTATTCGAGTAGGCATTGTGGAGACCTGTAGTTCCTCTCCAATTGTTTTTCCAATGATGTCCCCTTATGCTAAAGCTTTAGGGATGACCCCTAAAACTTGACTACCTTCTAAAAATGCAGCTATTGACACACCTTTTATTAACCTAGATTGCCTTCCCTATACACTAAATGAATATTTCTCTTAGCTAGCACCTCACTAAGATGATTTGTTAATTCTAAAAACTCCTTTTCTTTCCCAAGACTAGATCTACCGAAAACACAAATATTTCTTATGTGATGGCTTGAGGAACTTGTCATTTCTATACATTTATATATTTGTTGAATGTATGGGTTGAGTAGAAATGAAAGAAAGAAAGAGAGGATTTTATAGATGAGAAATTAAAAAGGCAATCATACCACCCATATGTAGGTCAGCTAGAGTCTTACACACACACATACACACACACTCTCTCTCTATTTATTTATTTATTTTTGAAAAATCATGTGTATATACAAGTAGTTGTGATTGTGGCACACATCTTCCTTTGGTTTTACGTTCAAGAACGGCTTAAACTCCCTCTATAGGTCGGGGATAGGCTTTCTATCCAGTTTTCTTAAAAACTGGCAAACAAGATCTTTTTTAGTTAGATTCCCAAGACTATGCCAAGCATGTTCTTTATGAAAATGGTTTGTAATTCATGAATTGCACGATGCTTATCTCGACTATGATGAGACTTAAGAGTTAATAGAAGATTATCTAAAGACTCTATGTGTTTTGAAATAAATCCCATCTTTTAACAATTTTCACAGGTTTTGCGGAATGTATGTGATTCCTTGAATTTGATGGGCCAGTAAAATCCATTTTGTAAGATTTCTACAATCCTTTTTTTTATGAGAAATGATCTCCACGTGCCTTAGAGTGACAAAATTTAATGACATTACTTACCTCATTGTCAGGAATGAATGTTTGAAATATTTGATTAGAATAATATTTAAATAAGGGTCATCCCAATAAAATGTTTGCTCGTTGCTCAAAATTTTCTTTTGTCTTCGGCACTCTAGTGAGCTGAGAAAAATCCTGAAGTAAGAAAATTGATATTTTTAGCAAACCAAGGGATTGAACTAAAAGAAAGTACAGATTCATTAGGAAAATAATCATCGATTAGTGTCATGTTGGGTGTCGAATCTATTGTTACTTTTGATAAAAGATCGACATCAACATTTTCGGTGCCTTTTTCATCCTCGATTTCTTCCTAATTGGTCATAGCATGAGGAAATAGAAGTGCTGGTAGGGAATCAGTCATTTCTTTGCAAATTTCAGATTCAACCCCTTCCTTACCCTCAGAGATTGACTTATCATCTTTCTTAGAAGGTTCAAGAGTGGGTTTTTCAATAACCTTATCATTGCAAAGAGTAGTGATTGATTTGACTTGATCCATGTGTTGACTTCCAAAACTACTTGTATTTGCATTGTATTGCCCCTTGAAATTTTACTGTGGTTAAGATGGAAACTTACCTTTCTCTTGAAAACAAAGAGCAGATGTGAATTTTACAAGAGTATCTTTAAAATCTGTTATGCTTTGAGCAAGTTGAGTGTTGATTGTCTCTTGTGTTTCAATGAATGCATAAAAAGTTTCCTCAAAATTTCTTCTAAGAGGTGGAGCATAAGAAGGTGTATATCCATGAAAATTTTGAAAATTATGATGTGCTTGAAATTGTGGTGGTGAAGTTTATGCATTGTCACTCTTCCAACTAAAATTTTGGTGATTTCTCCAACTAGGGTTGTATATTTGCGAGTATAGGTTATGGTTGGCCCTTTAGAAACTTTTTAAAGCATATGCTTGTTCATGGAGACATTCCTTAAAAGAAGGCAAGGTTGGACAATTATTGGTTGAGTGTTTATTTGTTTAACATATTTGACACATAATGTTTTCAACAAATTTTAATTGACCATTCATTTTCAATTCTAGCACCTCGACTTTTCTAGCTAAAGATGCAAACTTGGCTTGAAGGTCATAATCTTTCTTAAGGTTGTACATACCTCCACTAGATTTATGAGGTTGAGTTTTACTCAGTGCCTTATAAGTACCCGTGGTGTCCCAATTTTAAGCATTTTCAACTAATAAGTCTAAGCACTCCACTACTTCACTAAGGTCTTTATCTTCAAAAGTTTCATTACATATCAATTCAACTATTTGCCTATCTTTAAGTGTTAACACTTCATAAAAATGTGAAACTAATCTCTATGTTTCAAAACCATGATGAGGGCAAGTATTTAGCAAGTCTCAATACCTATCCCAACATTGATAAAATGTTTCTCGTAATTTTTGAGTGAAAGTAGTGATTTGTCTTTTGAAAGAATTCGTTCTGTCAGATGAGAAAAACTTCTTTAAAAACTGTTGTTGCATTTCATCCCAAACACGAATGGATCCTGGTCTCAAATTTTGTAGCCATGTTTTAGCTTTATCTTTTAATGAAAAAGGAAAAAGCTTTAATCTGATAGTGTTCATGCTACAATTTGAATCATTATATGTGTTATACACCTCCTCAAATTCCCTTAAATGCAAGTATGGATTTTCTAATTCTAAGCTATTAAAGAAGGTAAAAGTTGAATAATGTCTGGTTTAAAATAAAAATGAGATGCGTCAAGAGAAAAAACTATGCATGATGGTGCACTTGTTCTTGTAGGATTCAGGTGGTCTCTAAGTGTTCTAACACTGTTATTCTCATTATAAAATGATTGATTATCTTCTTCGGCCATATTTTCTAAAAATGATGAGTATACCCTACAAAGTCTACCATTTAATGTACGCGACCACACTCTCATGCACGTGTAGGAGTAGAATAAAAAAAAGAAGAAAACAAAAGAAGAAGATACAAAAGAAAAGAAACAAAGTTATATACAAGAAAAGTGAGCAGAGAAAAGAAACTAAATACTATAATTTTCACAAGAAGTTACCTCCTCAGCAACGGCGTCAAAAACTTGACTTGACTAGAAGATTGATGTCTTCTTTCAAAAACATGTTAGTATCAAACTTTCAGATCTATGTTGAGTTTATAATATACTTATTCTTACACCATTAGTGTAACCTTTTCACTTTCACATAATAAACTTAGCTAAACAAAATGAAAGAAAAAAACATAAAAAAACAAAATAAAAACATAAATAAAATAAAAGTTAACTGAGTAAAGGAAAGAAAATGAAAGGCATAAACTTGATATTAATAAAAGTAAAACTTAAGCAATACAAATAGAGAAAGAATAACATAATCTTGATCTAGAAACTAAGATGTCTAAATGTATGATAAATGCCTCTTTTTATAAGCCAAAATTAAAAACTGTTGATTTGATGACTGTTTTATGTTTGGGTGCCCAACTCTTGACTTGGTGACAATCCTTATCTTCTCTTGTTTGTATAAAATGTTATTGATAACGTCACAATTAGAGCCACTTGAAAACATGAAAGTTGTAGGAAATTATCTTAGCTTTCTTGTGTAAAAATTGAGGTCATTTGAACTTCTAAAACTCCAGATATCAGATACTAAACAGTGCTCAGGCTGGAAGACAGATTCAGAGTTCTTTATTGTTGCTACAATTTGGACTTGAAAATGGCTTTTTAAGTCTTGGGCTCCATATGAAAGTTGTAAGCTTATGTTTTACCTTTTCATCCATATAAAGTAGACCTAAATCTGATATCTATAACTTTAGATGTGACCCAATTACCGAACAATGTTTTGGTTTGAATTATACCGACATCTCTTTTCTAAGTGTGGCTATCTCTTTGTCCTTTCAATTTCAGTTCTTAAATTTATCAATCAATCCTTTCATTTATGTGATAGGCCTGCATTTAAAATGAACATTTATAATAAATTAAAGGTATATTATATTATTAGATATATTATTATAAAATATGCTTTAGTTAAGGAGTTATTGATACTTAAAGTACAAAATAATGACATAAAACCTTGATAAAAAGTGCACTTTTAAGTACTAATCATTATTATTGTTTAATTCTTACATTGATCCTCCATCTCAAGGTTATCATCAGCTTCTTCTTCTTTCTCTTTTTCTTCTTGTTCTTATTTTACTATTATTACTACTGCTACTATTACTATTACTATTACTATTACTATTACTATTACTATTACTATTACTATTACTATTACTATTACTATTACTATTACTATTATTGGTATTAGTATTCTTATTACTATTAATATTAGTATTGCTATTACTATTATTATTGTTGTTGTTGTTGTTGTTATTTATAATTTGTATAATTAACCTCCCTCTTGTTCGACCCCGATCTTACTAGGTTATTTATACTTGACACTCCTACACTTGGGAGAAGACATCAATCTTTTGGTCGTGTCAAGCTTTTGGTGCCGTTGCCGGGGAGATAACTTCTTATATAAATTGTAGTATTTATTTTATTTTCTCTTTTCACTTTTTTTGTATATAACTTTGTTTCTTTTGTTTTGTTTCTCTTTATTTTGTTTTCTTCCTCTTTCTTTTGTTTTCTTCTTCTTTTTATTTTATTCCTACATGTGCATGAGAGTGTGGTCAAGTACATTAAATGTTAGACTTTGTAGGATATCCTTATCATTTTCAAAAAATATGGTTGAAGAAGATAATCAATCAATTCTTAACAAGAATAATGAGAGTAATCTTGTTAAAATACTTAGAGACCACATAAATCCCACAAGAATAAGTGCACCATCATGTATAGTTTTTCCTCCTAATGCATCTCATTTTAATTTTAAACGAGGCATTATTCAACTTTTACCTTCTTTTCATGGCTTAAATTTAGAAAATCCATATTTGCATTTGAGGAGGTTTGTAATGCCTATAATGACTTAAATTATAGTATGAACACCATCAGATTAAAGCTTTTTCCTTTTTTTAGAAAAAGATAAAGCTAAAACATGACTATAAAATTTGAGACCTGGATCCATTTGTGCTTGGGATGAAATGCAACAATAGTTTTAAAAAAAGTTTTTTTCATCTCACAGAACAAACTCTTTCAAAAGACAAATTACCACGTTCACTCAAAAACGAGGAGAAACATTTTACCAATGTTGGGATAAGTATCGATACTTAATACTTGCCCTCATCATGATTTTGAAACATGGAGATTGGTTTCACAATTTTATAAAGGGTTAACACCTAAAGATAGGCAAATGATTGAATTGATGTGCAATGAAACTTTTAAAGATAACGACCCTGCTGAAGCAATAAAGTACTTAGACTTATCAGCTGAAAATGCTCAAAATTAGGATATTGCAGGTACTTATAAGATACCGAGTAAAACTCAACCTCATACATCTAGTGGAGGTATTTACAACCTTAGGGAAGATCATGACCTCCAAGCCAAGTTTGCATCTTTAGCTAGAAAAGTCGAGGCACTAAAATTGAAAAAGAGTGGTCAATTAAAATCTATTAAAAACATTGTGTGTCAAATATATGAAACAAATGAACATTAACCAATAACTGTCCATCATTGCTTTCTTTTAAGGAATGTCTCCATGAACAAGCCCATACTTTACATAGTTTCCAAAAGCCCAATCATAACCCATACTTGAAAACATATAACCTTGATCAGAGAAATCATCAAAATTTCAGTTGGAAGAGTGAGAATGCACAAACTTCACCACCACAATTTCAAGCACACTATAATTTCTAAAATTCCAATAGATATGCGCCTTCTTATGCTGCATCTTTTAAAAGAAATTTTATGGAAACTTTGTATACATTCATTGAAAAGTAAGAGTTAATTAACACTCAACTTGCTCAAAGTATAATAGATTTTAAAGATATTCTTGCGAAATTCACATTTGCTCTCAGTTTTTAAGAGAAAGGTAAGTTTTCATCTCAACTACAGCAAAATCTTAAGGGGCAATCCAATGCAAATGCAAATAGTTGTAGAAGTCAACATATAGATCAAGTCATCACTTTTTGCATTGGTAAGGTTATTCAAAAACCAATCCTTGAACCTTGTGAGAAAGATGATGAGCCAATCTCTAAGGGTAAGGAAGGGGTTAAATCTGAACATTGCAAATAAAAGATTGATTCCTCACCAACATTTTTATTTTCTCATGCTATGACCAATCAAGAAGAAATCAAGGATGAAAAAGGCTTAAAAAAATATTGATGCAGATCTTTTATCAAAAGTGACAACAGATTCGACACTCGACATCACACCAATAGATGATTTCTTTCCTGATAATTCACCACTTTCTCTTAGTTTAATGCCTTGGTTTGCCAAAAATATCAATTTTCTTGCTTTATGATTTTTTTCAGCTCACTAGAGTACTAAAGATAAAAGAAAATTTTTGAGCAACGTGCAAATTTTTTACCGGGATGACCCTTACTTATTCAATTATTGCCCTGATCAAATATTTCAATGATGCATTCCCGACAACGAGATAAGTAATGTTATTAAATTTTGTCACTCTAAGGCACGTGGGGATCATTTCTTATAAAAAAAAGACTATAGAAATCTTACAAAATGGATTTTACTAGCCCATAAAATTCAAGGAATCATATGCATTCCGCAAAACCTGTGAAAATTGTTAAAAGATGGGATTTATTTCAAAACACAGAGAGTCTTTAGATAATCTTCTATTGACTCTTAAGTCTCATCATAATCGAGATAAGTATCGTGCAATTCATGAATTATGAACCATTTTTATAAAGAACATGCTTGACATAGTCTTGGGAATCTGACCAAAAAAGACCCTGTTTGCAAGGTTTTAAGAAAACTGAATGGGAAGCTTATCCCTAACCCATAGAGGGTGTTTAAGTCATTCTTCAACGTAAAACCAAGGAAAGATGTGAGCCACAATCACAACCACCTATATATACACATGTTTTTTTTAATAAATAAAGAAAGAGAGAGAGAGTGTGTATGTGTGCGTGAGACTCCACCTAACCTATATATATGTGGTATGATTACCTTTTCAATTTCTCATCTATAAAATCTTCTCTTCCTTCTTTTCGTTTCTACTTAACTTATACATTTAACAAAAATAGAAGTATGTAAAAATGGCAAGTTCCTTAGTTAATCAAATAAGAAATGTTTGTGTTTTCAGTAGATCTAGTCCTGGGAAAGAAAAGAAGTTTTTAGAATTAGCAAATCATCTTAGTGACGTGTTAGCTAAGAGAAAGATTCATTTAGTGTATGGGGGAGGCAATCTGGGGTTAATGGGAGGTGTGTCAACAGCTGTATTTTTAGGAGGTAATCAAGTTTTGGGGGTCATCCTCCAAGCTTTAGCACAAGGAAACATCATTGGAAAGACAATTCGAGAGGAACTACAGGTCTCTACAATGTCTGTTCAAATAAATGCAATGTTTAACCATGTTGATGCCTTTATTGCCTTACTAGGTGGTTTAGGTACATTGGAAGAGATCTTTCAAATTTCCTCTTGGGCCTAACTAAACATTCACCATAAACTTATAGGTCTGTTAAATGCTAATGGTTATTATGATAAGTTATCTTTTCTTGAATATGTTGTGGAACCAGAATTTCTAACATCTTCTGTATGAAAAATCAAAATCTCTACAGCTACTGCTAAACAATTGATTGACCAACTATAATATTTCATTTCTATAATTGATCCCTCCATGAGTCGTATAAATTAGTCATCTAAGGAAAGCCGTAAAAAACTTAGATTGGATTTGAGTCTTTGTTTGTGAATTTTTATGTCTTTTTATTTTATTATTATGTTTTGTTATTTGTTATTTTTGTTTAAATGTGTTTCAAGTTTGTCAGCATTCGGTATTTTAGGTGATGTCTTCTGCACTTTATCTTTCTAGCTTAAGACATTGAGGACAATGTCTCGTTTTAGTTAGGGGGAATGGGTAGTAGTTGACAAAAAAAAAAACTAATTGTATTTTTTATTTCATAAAGTATATGCAAAATTATTGTTATTAGGATAATAGAGTAAAAAAGCTCTTTTATTGAAGTGACTCTTGAGATGCATCTTAGTAATCATTCTGAACAAAGTCTATCATAATACTTCTTGAAATATTCAAGTTTACAAACTCTCGCATTATTATCACATAATTCTACTCATATACTTATTTAACATGTATTCTTAAACTTTAATTTTTACACACATACTCTAACATATGATTGTGGGTTGCATATTGAATTATTATATTATTTATGTTCTTTTGTTAAAGGTAATAACTAAGTGAAATGGATAATATATAATTTGAAAAAAAAGCAAAAAAAAAAAAAGCAAAAGAAATTATGATACTAAAAATATTGATAAGTTTGGTTTCGTAACCTCCCTAACCTAAGCAATTAAGCCCGAGGGGTGTTTTAACACCTAATACCCTAAAGTCAACTAACTTAGGAGCTATTGGCCCAACGCTTGTTACATGGGTGAGAAGAAAAGCTTAAGGGAATTAGACATTATATTATCTACATATCAGTATCTACAACCCGAGTTACTAAGCTAGTAGGGGTGTCTCAACACTTAATGCCTTAAGACCAACTGGTTTGGGAGTCATTAGCTGAAAGCTCGTTACATGGGTGAAAGATGCATTGTGTTTTAAGTTATATGTATATATATTTAAAAAAATAAAAAAAGAAAAAAGAAAAAAATCTCAACCCAAGGAAGTTAACCTTAAACATTAAAACAAGAATTTTGTTTTCTTCTAATTAAAGACCCGTAACTATGGGTTGATATATTGAGTATAAAAGAAAGGTTTATTAATATCTTGTTTAAGAGGTATTGAGAAAATATATAAATTTAATGAGAGTTTGTTTATCTGGATAGATTAATAGAAGTTGAATGATGAATACCTTGCTGTATGGAATTTACAAATGGTTTTTCTATTTTAATGCTTTGATTACTAGGGACTTGTAATAAGCTGGTCAGGGGTATGATTAGTACTTAAAACTATATTTTTTATCAAGGTTTTATATCATCATTTTTCACTTGAAATATCAATAACTCCTTAACCAAAGCATGCTTTATAATAACATATCTAATAATATAAGATACCTATGGTAAATGTTTATTTTAAATGTAGGCTTATCATATAAATGAAAGGATTGATTGATGAATTTGAAAACTGAAAAAGAAAGGATAAAGAGATGGCCAAACTTCAAAAAGAGATGCTGGTGTAGTCCAAACCAGAACACTGTTTGATAATTGCAATAACAAAGAAGTCTGAATCTGTCCTCTAACCTGAGCACTGTTCAGTGTTTAACCCATATTTGGAGTTTTAGAAGTCCAAATGACCTAAATGTTCTACATAAGAACACTAAGATAATTTCCTACAACTTTCATGTTTTCAAGTGGTTTTAATTTTGATGTTATCAATGACGTTTTGAGAAGATAAGAGAAAATAAGGATTGTCATCAAGTCAAGAGTTGGTCACCCACTCATTAATTAGTCATCAAATCAATGGTTTCTAATTTTGGCCTATAAAAGGAAGCATTTGTCATGCATTTAGACATCTGGTCTTCAGATCAAGATCATGTTTTTGCTTTCTCTCTTTGTATTTTTTGTAATGTTTATGCTTTGCTTTCATTAATATCAAGTTTATGGCTTTCATTTCCTTTCATTTACTTAGTTAACTTTTAGCTTATTTATGTTCTTATATTGTTTATTTATTTTTCTTTCTTTCATTATGTTCAGCTAAGTTTATTATGTCAAGGTGAAAAGGTTACTCTAATGGTGTAAGAATAAGTATAATGTAAACTCGATATGAACTTTAATGTTTGATACTAATATGTTTTGTATATGTTATCTTGTTCACTCTTTAATACTTTGCTTGTTAAATGACTAATCTAGATTTATGTTATATAACATTTGGTACAACAAATGCTTGGCACTTTCATGACCCATAATGTATGGTATAACCAACACCTAAGCTATGAAAGGAATTTGATTTGTTGTTAACATAAGTTGTAATCATGAATGCCTAATGAGATTAACAAGTATTAATATTAATCGAATATGATGACTAATTTAATCATGTTAACAATTTATAATCTGATTGGAACCTCCTTTGTTTGTGGTTTCCAATTGAATAATAAGAGTTTATATACTTATTTGACATACCATCAGTGAATCCTCTAACCTTAACATTTGTTGTTATTACTATTTAATTCTTACATCGATCTTCCATCTTAGGGTTATCATCAACTTCTTCTTCTTTCTCTTATTCTTCTTCTTCTTATTCTACTACTACTACTACTGTTGTTGTTGTTGTTGCTGCTACTACTACTATTAATATTATTAATATTAGTGCTCTTATTACCATTACCATTACCATTACTATTACTATTATTATTGTTATTATTGTTGTTGTTGTTATTGTTGTTATTTATAATTTATACAATTAACCTCCTTATGCTTCGACCTCGGTCCTGCCGGGTTATTTATTACTTTGACTCTCCTGCACTTGGGAGAAGACATCAATCTTTTGGTCATGTCAGATCCTTTAACCTTGATATTTGTTGTTATCATTGTTTAATCCTCACTTTGATCTTCCACCTCAAAGTTCTCATCAACTTCTTCTTCTTTTTATTATTGTTATTATTATTATTATTATTATTATTATTATTATTATTATTATTATTTTTGTTATTGTTATTGTTATTGTTATTGTTATGGTTGTGGTTGTATTATTGTTATTTATAATTTGTACAATTAACCTCCTTGTGGTTCGATCGAAGTCATGCCAGGTTATTTATTATTTTGACACTCTTATCCTTGGGAGAAGATATCAATCTTTTGGTCATGTCAAGGTTTTGACGCTGTTGCCAAGGAGGTAAATTCTTGTATTAATTATAATTTTTATTTTATTTTATTTTTTTACTTTTCTTGTATCTGACTTTGTTTCTTTTGTTTTGTTTCTTCTTGTTTTATTTTCTTCATTCTTTTATTCTCTTCCTACATGTGTATGAGAGTGTGGTCATATACATTAAGTAGTAAACTTTATAAGGTATCCTCATTATTTTCAGAAAATATGACTGAAGAAGATAACTAGTCACTTTATAATGAGAATAACGAGAATAAATGTGTTAAAATACTTAAAGACTACATGAATTCCACAAGAACAAGTGCACCCCCATGCATAGTTTTCCTTTCTAATGCTTCTCATTTTAATTTTAAGCTAGACATTGTTAACTTTTACCTTCTTTTCATGTCTTAGATTTAGAAAATTCATACTTGCATTTAAGAGAATTTAAGAAGTTCTCCAACACATATAATAACTCAAATTGTAGCGTAAACACTATTAGATTAAAGCTTTTTACTTTTTCATTAAAAGATAAAGCTAAAACATGGCTATAAAATTTGAGACTTGAATCCATTAATGCTTGGGATGAAATGCAACAATAAATTTTAAAGACGTTTTTCACTTCTTATAAAACAAACTCTTTCAAAAGACAAATCACCACTTTCACTCAAAAACTATGAGAAATATTTTATCAATGTTGGGATAGGTATCAAAATTTGCTTAATACTTGGCCTCATTATGGTTTTGAAACATGGAGATTGATATCATCTTTTTATGAAAGGTTAACACCTAGAGATAAGCAAATGGTTGAACTAATGTGCAATGAAACTTTTAAAGATAAAGACCCTGATGAAGCAATGAAGTATTTAGACTTGTTAGTTGAAAATGCTCAAAATTGGGACACTGCAAGTACCTATGAGGCATCGCTTAAAACTCAACTAGTAGAGGTATGTACAAACTTAGGAAGGATTATCTCCAAGTCAAGTTTGCATCTTTAGGTAGAAAAGTTGAGGCACTAGAATTAAAAAAGAGTGGTAAATTAAAATTTGTTCCACATAATATGTGTTAAACTTGTCGAACAAATACACACTCAACCAATAACTGTCTAACTTTGCCTTCTTTTAGGGAATGTCTCCATGAACAAGCCTATGCTTTAAATAGTTATTAAAGGCCCAATTATAACCCATACTTACAAATATACAACCCTAGTTGGAGAAATCACCCAAATTTTAGTTGGAAGAGTGATAATAATAATGCACAAACTTCATAACCATCGTTTAAAGCAAACCATAATTTTTAAAATTCTCATGGATATGCATCTCCTTATGCTCCACCTCCTAGAAGAAATCTTGAGAAAACATTACATGTATTCATTGTAAAGCAAGAGACAAACAATACTTAACTTGTTTAAAGCATGACAGATTTTAAAGATCCTTTTACAAAATTGACATCTGCTCTTATTTTTTAAGAGAAAGGTAAGTTTTCATCTCAACCATAATAAAATTCCAACGGGCAATACAATATAAATGCAAGTAGTTCCAGAAGCCAACACATGGATCAAGTTAAATCAATCACTACTCTTTGTAGTGGTAAGGTTATCGAAAAACCCACTTATAAACCTTATAAGAAAGATGATGAGTCAATCTTTGAGGGTAGAGAAGGGGTTAAATATGAAAATTATATAAAAAAAGATTGATTCCCCGTCAGCACTTGCATTTCCTCATGTTATAACTAAACAAAGGAAGTCAATCACAACTCTAAAATCTTTGAAACTTTCAAACAAGTAAGGATCAATATACCTGTGCTGGATGTTATTATACAGGTTCCTTCTTATGCTAAATTTTTGAAAGATTTGTACACTGTGAAGAGAAAACTGAATATGAAACAGAAAGCCTTTTTAGTTGAACAAATAAGTGTCATACTTCAGAATAATAATGCTTTGAAATATAAAGACCCTAGTTTTCCAATAATTTCTTGCTTTATTTGAGAACATAAAATTAAAAGATCCTTACTTGATCTTGGAGCTAGTGTGAATTTACTTCCATATGTAGTTTTACAAAGTCTCAATCTAGATGAGTTAAAACCAACTTTTATAACTCTCTTACTTACTAATAGATCTATAAAAGTGCATAAAGGAATAGTTGAAGATGTGTTAGTACAAGTCAATAAATTTATTTATCTTGTGGATTTTGTTGTTTTGTACACACAACCTATTGAAGCATGTAATTCATTTCCTGTTATTTTAGGATGTCCGTTTCTTGCAACTTCTAATGCATTGATTAATTATAGGAATGGATTGATGAAGCTATCATTTGAAAACATGACATTAGATATGAATATTTTTAACATTTGTAAATAACCTAGAGATGATAATGATTCACAAGAAGTAGGTCTTATTGAAGAATTAGTTCATGATCAACTTGAATCTACTTTGAGTAAAATTGAATAGGATGAATCTAAAGATATGCAAATGATTTATTCATAGGAAGAAATCAGGGATGAAAAAGGTACTGAAAATATTGATACAGATCTTTTGTCAAAAGTGACAACAGATTCGACATCCGATATCACACCAATTGATGATTTATTTCTTAACTTATCCTTACTATCTATTGGTTCAATGCCTTGGATTGCTAAAAATATCAATTTTTTTACTTCAGAATTTTTGCCAACTCACTAAAGCACTAAAGATAAAAGAAAGTTTTTTAACGACATGCAAAACTCTTACTGGGATGAACCTTACTTATTCAAATATTTCAAAGATGCATTGCAGACAATAAGGTAAGTAGTGTCATAAAATTTTATCATTTTAAGGCATATGAGGGTCATTTCTCATAAAAAAAGATGACTATAAAAATCTTACAATGTGGATTTTATTGGCCCACCATGAATAAAGATATACATGCATTTTATAAAGTTTGTGAAAATTATCAAAAGTCAAGATTTAATTCAAAACACAAGGAATCAATAGATAATCTTCTATTGACTTTTGAGATGTATCCTAGTAGAGATATGCATTGTGCATTTCATGACTTATGACCCCATTTTCATAAAGAACATGCTTGACATAATCTTGAGAATCTTATTATAAAAGATCTTGTTTGCTAGTTTTTTTAAAAAACTGAATGAGAAAGCTATTTCTGACCCATAAAGGGCAATTAAGCCGTTCTTGGACGTAAAACCAAGGGAAGGTATAAGCCACAATCAAAACTACTTAAACATACATATTTTAATATAATATAAATAAATAAAAAGAGTGAGACTACAACTGACCTACATATAGGAGGTATGATTGAATTTTTAATTTCTCATCTATAAAATCTTCTTTTCTTTCTCTTTATTTCTACTCAACTCATACATTTAAGAAATGTAGAAGTGTGTAGAAATGACAGGTTCCTCAAATCATTACATAAGAAATAATTATGTTTTCAGTGGATCTAGTCCTAGGAAGGAAATAAAGTTTTTAGAATCAGCAAATCATCTTTGTCAGGTACTAGTTAAGAGAAAGATCTATTTAGTACATGGGGAAGGTAGTTTTGGGTTAATGGTGGGAGTGTCAATAGCTGTATTTTTAGAAGGTAGTCAAATTTTATGGGTTATTCCTAGAGCTTTAGCAAATTGGGATATTATTGGAAAAATAATTAGAGAGAAACTACAAGTCTCCATAATTTTTAATTGAGTGAATGTAATGTTTAAACACGTTGATGCCTTCATTACCTTACTTGATGGTTTGGGCACATTGGAAGAGATCTTTCATATTTCCTCTTGGGCCTAACTGCATATATATATATATATATCATAAACCTATAGATTTGCTCAATGTTAATGGTTTTTATGATAAATTATTGTCTTTTCTTGATCATGCTATGAAATAGGAATTTCTAACATTTTCGGCATGACGAAGTATAATCTTTGCTGCTACTGCTGAACAATTAGTTGACCAACTACAATCTTTCATTCATGTAATTGATCTCTATATAAGTGGCATAAATTGGTCAACTAAGAAAAGTTGTAAAAAGCTTAGATTGAATTTGAGCATAATATTTGTGTTTTGTTATTTCTTATATTTGTTTATATGTGTTTTAGGTTTGTCAGTAATTATTATTTCAGTTGATGTCTTTTATACTCTATCTTTCTACCTTAGAATATTGAGGACAATGTCTCATTTTGGTTGAGAGGAGAGGGTAGTAGTTGGTATTAACCAAAAACTAATTTTTCTATTTCATAAACCATTTGCAAAATTGTTGCTACTAAGATAGTAGAGTAAAGAAAAAATTTTGTTGACTCTTGAGACATATATTGGTAAATATTTTTAAATAGTTATTTGTAATATTCATAACAAGTTCTATCAGAATACTTTTTTAAATATTCAAGTTTACAAACTCTTGCATCGTTATAATTTAATTTTGCTCATATACTTATTTAACAAGTATTTTTAAACCTTTTTTTTCATGCACACTTTATAGGTTATAGATTGGATTATTATATTATTTAAGTTCTTTTATTAAAGGTAACAACTAAGAAAAATGGATAGTATATAATTTGTAAAAAATAAATGAATTTTTTTAAATAAATAAAAACGTAGATAAGTTTGGTTTCATAACATCCTTAACCTAAGCAATAAGCCTAAAAGGATGTTTTAACAACTAATACCCTAAAGTCAACTAACATGGAAGCTATTGGCCCAACACTTGTTACATGAGTTGATGAGAAAAGTTTAAAGGAATCAAACATTGCAATATCTGCATATCAGTATCTATAACTCAAGTTATTAAGCTCAAAGGGTTGTCTCAACACCTAATGCACTAAGACCAATTGGCTTGGGAGTTATTAGACAAAAACTCGTTACATGGGTTAAAGATGCATTGTGTTATTTGTATATATATTAAAAAAATATATAAAAAAAGAAAAAAGAAAAAGAATAAATAAAAGATAATAATCCCACCCCAAGGAAATTAACCTTAAACATTAGAACACAATTTTGTTTTCTTCTAAGTAAAGCCCCATAACTATGTGTTGATATATTAAGCATAAAAGAAAGGTTTATTAATATCTTATTTAAAAGATATTGAGCAGATATATAAATTTAATGAGAGTTTGTTTATCTAGATAGATTAATAGAAATTGAATGATGAATGCCTTACTTTGTGGAATTTATGAATTATTTTTCTATTTCAATACTTTGATTGCTAGGGATTAGTAATAATCTAGTTGGGAGATGTGATTAATACTTAAAAGTGTATTTTTATTAAGGTTTTATATTAGCATTTTGCACTTGAAGTATCAATAACTCCTTCATTAAAATATGTTTTATAATAACACATTTAATACTGTAGATCCTGGATTTAGGTCTGTTTTATATTGATAGAAAGCTAAGACATAGGCCTAAAACATTCATAGGAAAGGAAAGACTTAATTATACTGTTTGGAAGTCCAAATCTTAGCAACAATGGAGAAGTTCGAATCTGTCCTACAGCCCAAATACTGTTTAGTGTTTAATCCATATCTCGAGTTCTAGAAATTTAAATGACCTTAATTATTTTTCCTAGAAAGCTTAGATAATTTCTTATTTATTATTTAAGTTTGTTCAAATTTTGACATTAGCATGATGTTTTTTGTAGACAAGAAGATAAAGTTGTCACTAAGTTAAGATATAGCTACCCATTCAATAATTAGTCATCAAATCAATAGTTTCTAATTTTGACCTATAAAAGGAGGCATTTGTCATGTATTTAGAGATCTTCATTTTCAAATCAAGATCATATTCTTGCTCTATCTTTATTGTAATGCTTAACTTTTGCTTATATTAATCTCTTGTTTATTCTTCTTATTTTCTTTCCTTAGTTAACTTTTATCTTATTTATGTTCTTATCTTATTTATTTATATTTCTCCCTTTTATTATGTTTAGTTAAGTTTATTATGTCAAGGTGAAGAGGTTACACTAATAGTGTAAAAATAAGTTTAGTATAATCTTAACTTGGACCTTAATGTTTGATACTAACATATTTTGTTTGTTATCTTGTTCATATTTAATACTTTACTTGTTAAATAGTTAATCTAAATTAATATTTTATAACCTTGGTACAAAAAATACTTGGCACTTTCATAGCAAAAATAATATGGTATAACCAACACCTGTACTATGAAAGTAGCTTAATTTGTTATTAACATAAGTTATAATCATGAATATGATGTAACCATATTATTTGATAGTTTCACTCATACTTACCTACTTTTTTGTCCATGTTTTATATGTAAAATGCCTTGATATTCTTTGTTTTATGTTTTGAAGGCACATTTGGATGAAAAAAGCAAAAAGGAGTAAATTGGAGATAATTGGTAGATTTGATGTTCAATCGATGTTTTGTGTAGAGCGTGAGTTCTAGAGATCAAAATGAAGTGATTCAAGTGGCATTAAAAAGCTAACATCCATAACTTTCTAGAAATGTAATGCAAGAAAAATAAAAAGAGAAAGATCATGAAAATCACATCCTTCAAAGTCAAATCTCACATTCTGCCACTACTGACCTTTGTCTATTCAGAATTCAATATCTGGAGCTATAGAAGTCCAATTTATGTAAACTGAATGTTTTTAGATTCCTGACTCAAAGGTCTATTAACATCCAAATTTTAGCAAAAAAAGATGTTAGATAAGGGAGATATGATTTTTCAAAGATGACAACTGAATTCTGCCAGCAATCAGGTTGCATGAAGAAATGAGTCCAAATTATGTTTTGAAGCTTCTAAACTGTCATCCAAGTTTTTATATTAGCAATTTAGCTCCTCTAAGTCAGAGATTGAATATTCATGCAAGACTATTTCTCTTTTTTAGGAAAAATAGTTATTGAAGTACTTAAATGTCAATTGTCAACTTAAAGGAGGACTACTTTGTAAATTAGGAACTAGGGTTTCATAGCATATAAAAAGAAAGAGAGAGGGGAGAGAAGGGAGGTAGCAGCTAGAAGTTAAGAAACATAAATTCTCTCCTTTAAAAACCTAAAAAAAAAAAGATCATGCTCTCTTCATTCTTTAAGAGTAGTTGTTTAATAGTTATGCAAGGCTAAGCTCTTTTCTTGGTTGCAAGGACACAACAATCCTTCGGATTTCAAGAACGGTGAGATTTGTTCTTCCTTTTATTTTTAGTTTATATTATGAATGACTATGATTTTTTTCCTATGCATATTTTCTATGATTGTTGTTGATAATTGCTAGAGTGGAACTCTAAGTTATTATTATGAACAATTTATTGCTAAGTTTGATATTAAAACCGGAGTTGTGATGTATGAACTTGTAAAACAACTAAGTTTGATAATTATGGTGGAACTACATTATTAAACTTAGGGAGAAGACTCAAATATCTAGTTCTTATTAATGTAGACATTGTGATTGTTTGTTGGTTAGGGTTAGTTATACAGCGGATTCGTTAATTAACCAACATTAAAAAAAGATAAAAATTCAAAATATAAATTATAGTTTTGTTTCAAGGATCGGTTCTAATTTCTGTTGGTGGATGTGTGCTTGTAACCAAGGTTTGTTTTCTTGATAAATTTCAATTTCAATTGATTTTGTTTGCTAGTTTAATTTCTTTCATAGTTTAGATCATCACAAATCAAAACCCTTCAATTATATAATGTATAATATAAAAATCTGAACTAAATCTTCCTTGTGGGATTGACCTCTTGCTTACTCTATACTATCTTGTGTGTTGTGTTTTAAGCTAGGATCATTAATTTGTGTGACCACGACATCGTAATAGAATACCTGACAACATTTATAAATATTAGTATTATTTGACTAGGATAACTATTGTAATCATGTTAACAATTTATGATCTGATTAGAACCTCCTTTGTGTGTAGTTTCCGATTGAGAAAAAAAAAATTATACTATACTTATTTGAAATACCATTAATAGATTCTCTAATCTTGATAATTGTTTTTATCATTGTTTAATTCTTATATCATCACATATCAAAGCTCTTTTTATTACTATTACTACAACTACTACTAGTATTACTAGTATTATTGTTGTTCTCATTGTTGTTATTGTATTATTATTATTTATAATTTATATAGTTAACCTCCCTATGGTTCAACCATGGTCTTGCCAGGTTATTTATTACATTGACACTCCTATACTTAGGACAAGACATCAATCTTTTGATCGTGTCAGTTTTCTTCCAAGTGGAAGAGTGTCAAACTAATAAATAATCCAACAAGAGTGAGATCAAACCACAAGGAGGTTACCTATATAAATGATAAATATCGCCAACAACAATAGTAATAGTAGTAAGAAGAAAAAGAAGAAGAAGAAGTTAAAGAGGACATTAAAATTATAAGATTAATGTGAGGATTAAACATTGATAAAAACAATTATCAAGTTTAAAGGATCCACTAATGGTATTTCAAACAAATATAGTATAAACTCTTATTAGTCAGTTGAAAACCACACACAAAGGAGGTTTCAATTGAATTATAAATGGTTTACATGATTACATTAGTTATCTTATTTGAATAATGCTAATACTTGTAAATGTTGTCAGGTATTTATAATTATAACTTATATTAACAATAAATCAAGTTTCTTTTATAGCACAAGTGTTGATTATACCATACGGTTGGGATTTGAAAGTGCCAAATATTTGTTTGTACCAAGTTCTATATAACATAAATCTAGATTAACCATTTAACAAGCAAAGTATTAAGAGTGAACAAGATAACAAATACAAATCATGTTAGTATCAAACATGTTGAGTTTATACTATTCTTATTCTTACATCATTAATGTGAACTTTTCACCTTGAAATGATAAACTTAGCTAAACATAATAAAAAAGATAAATATAAATAAACAAGATAAGAACATAAATAAGATAAAAGTTAACTAAGCAAAAGAAAGGAAATAAAAAGAATAAACAAGAAATTAATATAAGCAAAACTTAAGCATTACAATAAAGAGAGAGCAAAAATATATTTTGATTTGAAAACCAAGATGCATAAATGCATAACAAATGCCTCCTTTTGGTAGGCTAAAATTGGTAACTATTCATTTGATGACTAATTGTTGAGTGGGTGACCAATTCTTGACTTAATGATAATCCTTATCTTCTTATCTGCTAAAATCAACATTACTAATGTTAGAATTCAAACAGACTTGAATCATGAAAGTTCTAGGAAATTATCTCAGCTTTTCAGGAAAAAAATTAAGGTCATTTGGACTTTTAAAACTTAAGATATGGGCTGAACACTAAACATTGTATGAGCTATAAGATAAATTTTAACTTCTTTTTTGATGCTAAGATTTGAACTTTCAAATAGCAGAATTGAGTTTTGGATAACCATGAATGTTTTAGGCCTATGTTTTAGCTTTCCATCCATATAGAATCAACACAAATCCAAGTTCTATAACTCTAGATATGACTTAATGACTGAATAATGTTACAATTTGGACTGCACTAGTATCTCTTTTTCAAGCTTAGCCCTCTCTTCATCTTCTTAATTTCAGTAGTTAAAGTCATCAATCAATCATTTCATTTATATGATAGGCTTGCATTAATATGAACATTTACCATAAATTAAAGGTATCTTATAATATTAGACATGATATTATAAAATATATTATAGTCCAGTTATTGATATTTGAAGTGTAAAAATAATGATATAAAACCTTAATAAAAATATACTTTTAAATACTAGTCACATTCCACATCCCAGGTCATATAGTGTATGAAGGATGAATGAGAATGGAGAAATTCAGGTGATAAAGCAAGTCCATATATCTTTTTCCATTAAAACCTATCATGATAAGGTTTTGTGTGACGTTGCGTCAATGTCAGCTAGCCATTTATTCTTGGGTCATCTATGGCAGTTTGATAAAGATGTCACTTACAATGGATGAAAGAACACTTATTCTTTTATATTGAATGAAAATAAGGTGAGCTTGTTACCACTAAGTTCTTAACAGGTTATAGAGGATAAGATACAAAGCCAATAAAAGGAGGTGAAATCACATTAGCTTTAATAGGGCTTGTTTTCATGATCTAAGTAAAGTAATTACTACAAGTAGAAGGATGGGACTTACCAAGACAGATTAAGGAATTACATGAAGAATTTGAAGATGTGTTTCCAGATGAATTACCTAAAGGGTTACCACATATTTATGGAATTAAGCATCAAATTGATTTGGTGTCGAGAGGTTCACTTCCTAAAAGACAAGCATATAAATGTAATCCAAATGAAGCAAAAGAGATTCAAAGCCAGGTTGGTGAGATATTGGAGAAGGGCTATGTGCGAGAATCAGTTAGTCCATATTCCGTACCTACTTTACTTATACAGAAGAAAGATAGTATCATAAAGATGTGTATGGATAATCATGTTATTAACAAAATAACAGTTAAGTATTGATTTTCTATACCCAGACTTAATGATTTGCTTGATAAGTTGCATGGTGTTGTATTGTTTTATAAAGTTGATTTGATGAGTGGTTATCACCAAATTAGAATGAAAGAGGGAGATGAATGGAAAACAACATTTAAAACTAAACAGGGGTTATATGAATGGATGGTAATTCTGTTTGGGCTATCCAATGCACCTACTACATTTATAAGGCTTATGAATCATGTTTAAAGGAAGTATATTAGGCCATTTGTTATAGTATATTTTAATGATATCCTAATGTATAATAAGACCTTTAATGAACATATAAAGCATCATAGAGTTGTGTTTAAAACTTTGCAAGATTCTAAGTTGTATGTGCAACTCACAAAGTGTTACTTTTATGAAGAAAATGTTATGTTTCTTGGATATATTATCTCTAGTAAGGGAGTTAAGATTGATGAGGAGAAAATTGAGGCAATTTAGGACTGCCTAAAACCTACTAGAATCACTAATATGAGGAGTTTCTATGGTTTAGCTTCTTTCTATAGGTGATTTGTGAAAGACTTTAGCTTTGTTGTTGCTCCTATGATAGAATGCTTGAAAAAAAGGAACAAGTTTAGACGGAGTGAAGATGCGCAAAAAGCTTTTGATCTAATTAAGGAAAAGTTATGTACTACTCTAGTTTTAGCACTTCCAGACTTTGCTAAAACATTCAAAATAAAGTGTGATGCTTCCGAAGTTGGGATTGGGGCTGTTTTGATGCAAGAAAAGAGGTTGATTGCATTCTTCAATGGAAAGTTAAATGGAGCACATTTGAACTACTCTATTTATGACGAGGAGTTCCATGCTTTGATTTGGGCTCTAGAGGTATGGCAACTGATTGATACTTAAAAATGTATTTTTATCATAATTTTATATCATCATTTTGCACTTGAAGTATCAATAACTCCATAACTAAAGCATGTTTTATAATAATATATCTAATAATATAAGATACCTTTAATTTATGGTAAATTTCAATTTTAAATGCAGGCCTATCACGTAAATGAAAGAATTGAAATTGAAAGGATAGAGAGATGGCTAAACTTAGAAAAGAGATGTCGGTGTAGTCCAAACTGGAACACTGTTCAGTAATTGGATCATATCTAGAGCTGTAAATCTCATATTTAGGTCTACTTTATATAGATGGAAAGGTAAGACATAGGCCTACAACTTTCATATGGAGCCAAGATCTAAAAAACCATTTTCAAGTTCAAATTGGAACAACAACAAAGAAGTCTGAATCTATCCTTCAACCATTTTCAACTTTATCATTCTAAAGCATGTGAAAGTTATCTCTCATAAAAAAAGACAGTTGGAAAAATCTTTCAAAATGGATTTTATTGGCCCACTATGTTCAAGGACACGTATGCATTCTGTAAAAATTATGAAAATTGTCAAAAAGTTGATGCTGGCCAAAACATTTTTTTTATAATTCTCAACTGTATTCATTTCTTAGAGAGCAAAGATCAAGATGGAACAATCCTTATAGGGCTTATGATATTGAGAATTCAATGAATGATAATGTTTTTAAGGAAAATGGACATCGTTTGAAAGCTTACTTTGATAATTTTCCTAGTAAAAATGAATCAACTAGTTTGAATGATCTTGTAGATAAAGGTTGATTATTTTGTTTTTCTTACATTGTTTTTGTGTTTCTTTTTGAGTGATTTTTGCTAGTTTTTTTCACCCCGGTTAAATGGCGGACAACGGTACTCCGTGACTTAAGACGATTCTTTCAGTTTTCTATAATAACTGATATCTATGTATATATTTGTGCAATTCTTTAAATCTCTCTTCCAATTCTTATTTGATAATGGACATTAATCTTGAAAAATTAAAAAAGTATTTTCCTGCTCTACCTCAGAATGCGATTACAAAAATTTACCGTGCTAGATGTGCAAGGTTGAGGTTGTTAATGAATCATGGAATTCCTGAAGATATCCATTGGTTGATTGAAGTAAAGGTCCGATTATCAGATGAGTCCTTTAATTCCTTCATTTCACACATGCCTAGAACAGGTAAAAGCACTTTTATAAAGAAATGTCGTACAAAATGATTGAAAGTCTATCATTGATGTGCCAGATGAACTTGTAATCATATTGTTGTTCTTTAGGAATGGTATCTATAAACCGTGAAGATAAAATACAATTCATTAAGGATGGCCTAAGTAAGGAGTCTTTAGATAATCTTCTAGTGACTCTTGAGACGCATCCTAGTGGAGATGTGCATCATGCAATTCATGATTTATGGCCCCATTTTCATAAAGAACATGATCGACTTAGTCTTGGGAATCTGACTAAAAAAGACCCTATTTGCCAGTTTTTAAGAAAACTAGATGGGAAGCCTATCCTCGACCTATAGAGGGTGTTTAAGCCGTTCTTGGACATAAAACCAACGAAAGATATGAGCCACAATCACAACTACTTGTACATACGCATGCTTTTTCAAAAATAAATAAAGAGAGAGTGTGTGTGTGAGACTCTAGCTGACCTACATATAGGTGGTATGATTGCCCTTTTAATTTCTCATCTATAAAATCTTCTATTTCTTCCCTTCATTTCCACTCAACCCATACATTCATCAAATATAGAAGTGTGTTGAAATAACAAGTTCCTCAAGTCATCAAATAAAAAGTATTTATGCTTTCAGTGGATCTAGTACTGGGAAAGAAAAAGCGTTTTTAAAATTAGCAAATTATCTTGGTCAAGTGCTAGCTAAGAGAATGATTCATTTAGTGTATGGGAAAACAGTCTTGGGTTAATGAGAGGTGTGTCAATAGCTGCATTTTTAGGAGGTAGTCAAGTTTTAAGGGTCGTTCCCGAAGCTTTGGCACAAAGGGATATCATTGGAAAAATAATTGGAGAGGAACTACAGGTCTCCATAATGTCTGCTCGAATGAATGCAATGTTTAACCATGCTGATGCCTTCATTACCTTACTAGATGGTCTAGGCATATTGGAAGAGATCTTTCATATTTCCTCTTGGGGCCAACTGCACATTCACCATAAACTCATAGGTTTGTTAAATGTTAATGGTTATAATGATAAGTTGTTGTCTTTTCTTAATCATGCTGTGGAACAAGAATTTCTAACATCTTCTGCACGACAAATCATAATCTCTGTTGCTATTGCTGAACAATTGAGTGACCAACTACAATCTTTCATTCCTATAATTGATCCTTTTATAAGTCGCATAAATTGTTCAACTAAGGAAAGCCGTAAAAAGCTTAGATTGGATTTGAGCCTTCATTTGTGAATCTTTTTGTCTTTTGGTTTTATTATTGTGTTTTGTTGTTTCTTATATTTGTTTTAGTGTGTTTCAAGTTTGCTAGTGTTCATTATTTCAGGTGATATCTTGTATACTTCATCTTTCTACCTTTAAACATTGAGGACAATGTGTTGTTTTGGTTGGGGGAAGAGGGTAGTAGCTAAAAAAAAACTCTGTTTTCTATTTCATAAAGCATGTGCACAATTGTTGTTACAATGATGACAGAGTAAGGAGAACTTTTTATGAATCTTAACACGCATCTTAATAATCATTCATAACAAGGTCTATCATAATACTTCTTGAAATATTCAAATTTACAAACTCTTGCATTGTTATCACTTAATTCTGCTCATATACTTATTTAACATGTATTCTTAAACCTTAATTTACACACACACACTTTAACATATGATTATGGGTTGCATATTGAATTATTATATTATTTATATTTTTTTGTTAAAGGTAACAACTAAGGGAAAGGGATAGTATATAATTAAAAAAAACATACAGAAAAATGATAATAACAAAAATATAGATAAGATTGATTTTGTAGTGTCCCTAACCTAAGCAATTAAGCCCAAAGGGGTGTTTTAACACCTAATACCCTAAAGTCAACTGACTTGGGAGCTATTGGCCCAACGCTTATTACATGGGTTGAGGAGAAAAGCTTAAGGGAATCAAACATTGCACTATCTACATATCAATATCTGCGACCAGAGTTACTAAGCTTGTAAGGGTGTCTGAACACCAAATGCCCTAAGACCAACTGGTTTGGGAGTCATTCGCTGAAAGCTCATTACATGGATTAAAAATGCATGGTGTTTTAAATTATATATATATATATATTAAAAAAAAAGAAGACAAAAATAACAATCCTAACCCAAAGAAGTTAACCTTAAACATTAGAACAAAAATTTTGTTTTATTTCAAGAAAAGCCCTATAATTATGTGTTGATACATTGAACAGAAAAAAAAGATTTATGAATATCTTGTTAAGAGGTATTGAGCAAGTATATAAATTTAATGAGAGTTTGTTTATTTGGATAGATTAATGGAAGTTAAATGATGACTACCTTGCTTTGCGAAATTTGCAAAGCATTTTTCTATTTTAACGCTTTGATTAGTAGGGACTAGTAATAAGCTAGTTGGGGGGTGATTGATACTTAAAAGTGTATTTTTATCAAGGTTTTATATCATCATTTTGCACTTGAAGTATCAATAACTCCTTAACTAAAACATGTTTTATAATAATATATCTAATAATATAAGATACCTTTAATTTATGGTAAATGTTAATTTTAAATACAGGCCTATCATGTAAATGAAAGGATTGATTGATGAATTTAAGAACTAAAATTGAAAGGACAGAGAGATGGCTAAACTTAGAAAAGAGATGTCGGTGTAGTCCAAACTGGAACACTATTCAGTAATTGGATCATATCTAGAGCTATAAATCTCATATTTAGGTCTACTTTATATAGATGGAAAGGTAAGACATAGGCCTACAACTTTCATATGGAGCCAAGATCTAAAAAGCTATTTTCAAGTTTAAATTGGAGTAACAACAAAAAAGTTTGAATCTGTCCTCTAGCCCAAGCACTGTTCAGTATTTGACCCATATCTAGAGTTCTAGAAGTCAAAATGATTTGAATTGTTCACACAAGAAAGCTGAGATAATTGCCTACAACTTTCATGTTTCAAGTGGTTCCAATTTTATCGTTATCAATAACATTTTGGGCAGACAAAAAAAAATAAGTGGTGGCCACCTACTTATCATCAATTAGTCATCAACAATAGTTCCCAATTTTAGCCTATAAAAGGAGGCATTTGCCATGCATTTAGGCTTCTCGGTGTCTAGATCTAGATCATGCTCTTGCTTTCATTAATATCAAGTTTATGCCTTTCATTTCCTTTTATTTACTTAGTTGACTTTTATCTTATTTATGTTCTTATTTTGTTTATTTATTTTTCTTTCTTTCATTATGTTCAGCTAAGTTTATTATGTCAAGGTGAAAAGGTTACTCTAATGGTGTAAGAATAAGTATAATGTAAACTCGATATGGACTTTAATGTTTGATACTAATATGTTTTGTATATGTTATCTTGTTCACTCTTTAATTCTTTGCTTGTTAAATGACTAATCTTGATTTATGTTGTATAACACTTGGTATAACAAATGCTTGGCACTTTCATAATCCATACTACATGATATAAGAAAGGAACTTGATTTGTTGTTAACATAAGTTATACTCATGAATGCTTGATGAAATTTACAAGTATTAACATTAATTGAATAAGATGACTAATGTAATCATGTTAACAATCTATAATCCGATTGGAACCTTCTTTGTATATGGTTTCCAATTGAACAATAAAAGTTTATACTATACTTGTTTGACATAACATTAGTGGAACCTCTAACCTTGATAATTGTTATTATCATTGTTTAATCCTTACATTGATATTCCATCTCAAAGTTCTCATCTTCTTTTTCTTCTTCTCCATCTCTTTCTTTATTACTACTATTTCTATTAGTATTGTTGTTATTGTCGTTTATAATTTTCATTTATAATTTGTATAATTAACCTCCCTATAGTTTGACCCCGATTTTGCCGGGTTATTTATTACTTTGATGCTCCTACACTTGGGAGAAGACATTGATCTTTTAGTCGTATCAGCGGCACTAGTTGTTGCCTAAGGAATTTGTTATACATATTGATCATGAATTCTTAAAATAAAGCAAGATAAATCAGAGACATGCTAAATAGATGGAGTTTATGGAGTCATTTCCTTATGTCATAAAGTGCAAAAAAGGGCAAGTTAATGTGGTTGCTAATGCTCTTTCTAGGAGTTATGCATTAATCTTTATGTTGATGCAAGACTGATAGGTTTTGAACAAGTAAAAAATCAGTATACGAATGATTCCTATTTTGCTAATATGGTTGTCGAATGTGGAAAGGGAGCTTGTGATGGGTTCTTTATGTATGAAGCTTATTAGTTTAAAATGGGAAGAATGTATATTCCTTCAGGTATGTTATGGAAGTTGCTTGTGCGAGAGGCTCATAGTGGTGGTCTCAGTGGTCATTTTGGGGAGGAGAAGACTTTTGAGTTGCTGAAAGATTTTGTTTTTGGCCTAGCATGTTACGGGATGTGCATAAAGTGATTAAGAGATGTGTTATTTGCAAGAAAGCTAAGGGTAAAGAGAATGCAATTGAGTTGTATATGTCGTTTTCCATTCTAGAGCAACCATAGATTAATGTTACCATGGACTTTGTACTTGGGTTACCAAAATAACAGCGTGTGTCGCGAGGTGCGAGCCAGCATGACATCGTCTAGCGACAATAAAGGCTTTTTGTTGTGCCTACGGTGTGGGGTGTTATGTGTTGGAAAAGGGTTTTGGATTTAATCATAAAATTATGATTAATGTTTAGGAGTCGTCATCTAGTATTATGGTTATTAGAAACCTATGGTCTGCGAGAGTTTAAGGGACTAGTTGTGCAAAGGGAAGACACATCACCCTTAGTGCATCCTACTTAAGATAAACTACAATATTGTTTGATAGTTTTTTTTAGTCGAGTATCTATTGGTTTTTTCTAAGGCTCAAGACAGATTTATCTTCATGAGAGAGTTTCTACTTTATTGAGTTAAATCCTAAGCATTTTAAAGTCTAAATTTTAGCAACGCATTTATTTACATCTTGTATCTTTAATACCTGAGGGTGTACTTCATCGTGTAATTTTACACCTCATAAATATTAAAGTTTACATATGGATTCTAAAAAAAAGGATTGGAAAAAAGATTTTTGATGTGTTGGCCAAATTCTAATGGATAATCATAAACTGGTTATAATATCTATTTTTAGATTTTTTTTCATGAAAAATATGTAATTGTTTTTTATGAAAAATATGCTTGGAAAAATTTCAAGATTTGGCTATATGCAACAAATATGTTTTTTAAAAAATAGAAATTGATTTAAAATGTTTTTGAATTTTTTTATAATTTTGGAGCAAATCGGGTATTTTAATACTGGATTTGTATTTTATAGTATAAATATACAACCCGATATTATTCAAAATTGATAGAAAAATATATGAGAAAATCACATTTTAAAAAAAAATAATTTTGAAATTTATTTATTTATTTTTTATTATAACACTCACACACACACATATGTATAATTCACATCTTACATAAACAGTAGGATGTGAATTATATTTCACGCCTACTATTCATATAGTGATAAGTAGGGAGGGGCGAAAGGAAGAAGAAGGAAAGGAAAGGAGGCTCACCTGGCCAAAGGGGTCGTGGTAGTTGTGATGAGGTGGTTCGGTTGATGGCTTAGGGATGTCGATTTAGGTGATAGTGGTTGGAGTTAGTTGTGTGAAGAAGAAAAAAAGTTATAGAGAAGAGAGAAAGGTTGGAAAGAGAAGAGAGAGAAGGTCACAATGGTTGCTTGGTGGCCAGTTGGTGGTAGAAACGATGAGGGGATGTCATAAGGACGGTGGTTGAGGCTGTGATAAATGGTGGTTGGCGGCAGAGGAAGAAAAGAAAGAAGAAAACCCACGCGGGAGGGGTTACATAGAGGAGAGAGAAACTAACAATGGCTCTTGGTGGTTGACGGGCGGTTGTGTTGGCTTCTTACGGTGGAGATAATGGTGAGAAAACCAATGATAGGGATAGTGGTGGCTGAAGGCCATGGTGGAGTGAGAAAGAGAAGAAAATTTACAGAAACCAGCGGAAAAATTGGTTTTTTAGTTGACTTTGGACCCGAATTTCTCCCCTCTCAGGCTATGGAATCCACCTCTATTTATACGCAGTGGAAGAGGGAAATCTTGTCTATAATGGAGAAAAATTTCAGTCCTTAATTTAGTTGGGAAGGATCCCAACCATTGGCTTAAAATAGGTATCATGAGTTGCAAAAATTACAGACAAAAGCTGATTGAGTTGGCCTCTTTATACTGTCACCTAAGATGATACATTGTCATTTAGCTTGAATTGATCAAATGGGGATGTAGATAAAGTGCACGATTTGTAAAGTTTGGTGGATGTTAGGTACATTAAATGTTGCTGCAAAGTAGGTAACTGAATCAGCTTTTTCAGAGAAAAAAATGACAAAAAATGAATAGTATCGATTCTGTTTTTGCCAAATTTTATTTTAGTCCTTCCTCTTTCAATTTCTTTTAATTGAACCCTAATTGACCCTAAATTTTTTTATTTTATGCAATTAAACTCCTAATTTCAATCAATTAACTTGGTAAAAATAAAATTTGATCTCTTAAAATTTCAATCTTCTTAATTAAACCAAAATTAGACTTCCAAACTTAATTTTTCACCAATTAAACCCAAAATAAAATTAATTTGACCCATTTAAAGTATAATTAAGTCCTTGCACTTAATTAAATCCTTCAATTGGACCCAAATTAATTCTTAAACATAATTAAAATTTAATTTGGCCCATGATTAAATCAATTTGGCTTATTAAAAATTTAATTATGTCAGTGGACTTAAGTTTTATGCAAATTCATTCAATAATCGTTCAATTTGAGCTTGAATTTGCATTTTTCTCTATTTTTAGGCATAATGGGATGTAACTAGGCCTTGAATTTCCTCAAAAAAATTATAGCTTGATTTGTTTCTATTTTTGTAGCCCTCCTTTATCTGCTTTCTCCACATCATCAACCTTTATTTTATTTTTTAATTTTTTTGAAAAAAAAATTATTTTTATGGAATAACACAAAATTGAGTTATGATAGTGTGGAAAAGATTCAATAATGGTTGTGGTTGATTGATTCTCCAAAATATCCCATTTCATTCCTTGTAACAAAACTGATGATGTATTACATATTGATGATTTGTTCTTTTAAGAGATTGTTTATTTGCATGGAGTTCCTAAAAGCATTGTCTTTAATCATGATACAAAGTTCTTAAAACACTTTTGCAAGACTCTTTGGAGAAAGCTTGGAATAAAGTTACTTTTTAGTATGGCATATCAACCACAAACTGATGAACAAACTAAGGTAGCAAACCAAACTTTATCTTTTTTGTTATAAGCTATTATACATAAGAATTTGAAGAGTTAGGATACTTGTTTACCTATTGTGGAGTTTGCATATAATCATAATGTGCATGAGGCTATAAATTTTCACCATTTGAGGTTGTGTATGGCTTTAATCCTTGTATTCCTATTGATATTGTTCATATTCCAATTTATAAGAGGACATTTATGGATGAAATTAGAAAGTCATAATTGATGATGAAACTACATGAGCAAGTTCAATTACATATTAAGAGGAAAACAACAAAGTATGTTATACAAGCTAACAAATGGAGGAAAATGGTTAGGTTTGAACCTGGAGATCTCATTTAGATTCATATTAGCAAGGCAGATTTCCAAGCAAACATAAGTCCAAGTTGATGCCAAGAGTTGATGGTCCATTTTGGATTATAGAGAAGGTGAATGACAAGCATATAAGATAGATCTTCCTGGTGATTACCGTGTATCAACTATTTTTAATGTGAAAGACTTGACTCCATACATGGATGATATTAATGATACTGATTTGAGGACAAATCATTCTTAACCTGGGGCTGATGATGTGTATCATGGAGATTATAATCCATCTATCTCATAGAGTTGAACATGATCTATGAAAAGATTTAGATGGCCCAATAACAAGAGAGAGTAAAACAACTTCAAAGGGATTTAATGAGTCAAATTGGAATGATTGAAGCTGCTTTGGAGTTAAAAGCTAGCAATCTATTCGAAATTAGTTCAGAGGTTCTTATTTGCCTATAATTGAAACTTTGACATGGGAAAAACCTTAATGGTTCTTTTGATGTTGGGCTATTTGAGTTTGGAATGATAATGCTAATAAGTGAAGAAATTGATGTTGTTTATGGTCAAAATAGTAGATGAATTTGAGCCTAATTTTAAAGTCATCCATTGCATGTGAAAACTAATCTAGGTGGCTTTCAAGTTCAAAACGTGATCTTTCTAGAATGTCTAACCATGATTGCAATAGGCTTTTGTGCAAGAAGTTGTAGCCATTTTAAATTTGGTCTATTTATGTTTAATCAAAGTTAGAAAACGAGTACTAGTTAAATTTGTCTAGTTACTATCAAAGTCCAATTTTTAGACTTGATTTTTATCATGTTGAATTTTCTAACTATGAAAGGATGTTCCAATTATAAATATAATATCAAAATATATAATAAACACTTTTGGCTAAGGTTTGAAACTTAACTTAGATAATTAAAAATTGTTCTTCCACATTGATTATGTGAAGAGCCTTACTTGACTTATCACTCTTTAATTACAAAGAGTGTGGTGTTGAAATCCTAAATTGATCTTTGTGGCATGCAGATTGACTTATCAAAGCATCATTCTAGTCTATCCTTAATCTTATTTATCTTAAAATCACTATAATCTACCCTAAACACCAAAAGAAAAACAATCAACCAGACCCATCCTTCATCCATTTTTATCAGATTTATTGTTGCTAATTTTTGAGTCATTCACAACAAATCAAGAAATCAATAAGGGAGTGGGAGTCTATAAGTTGCAAGGATACGATGTGGATGGTTTGAGTCAGATGGCTACTTCTAGAGGGAGTTATTGTACTTTCAATTAAGCCTCTAATTATGTTAATTTAGCCTTTCCAAGTTTCAATCGTGTCTCTAATCTTTCAATCTTTGTAAATTGATCTAAATTAGATCTGTAAACTTTTTTATTTATTCAATTAAGTTGTTAATTAAGCCAATTAAAACCATTAAAAGTTTTAATAAGTCCCTAAACTCAAATAATTATTCTAATTTTAGCCAAATTGACTTTCCAGTTTAATTTTGCTTTTCATTAAACCCTAGATTAAATCAATTAGGCTCATCAAGAGTTCAATTAAGTCCTTGAACTTAATTATTTTTCAAGTTTTCCCTTATTCTTCAATATCATTCTTTAATTTGATCCTATATTCTCATTGTTTTTGTTTTCAATTCAGCCCTGCATTGTTGCAATTGAATTTCCAACCTTTTCCATTTGGTTCAATTTGGTCCTTTAACTTTTAATTTGAATTATTAACTCCTCTTTTCTTTTCTTTTTCTTTTTTTTTGAAAAAGACAACGTCAACATCAATTCAATTTGAAAAATTAATCAATGATTTTGGAATTGACATGTTCATATATGAATGCATTGAAAATACATTTTTAAATTTTTAATCCTTTTGAAAACACTAAAAATGGCAAAAATAATGCAAATACATCAAGAACATATATTTTTTTAATTGTTTTATTTTTTGGTTTGTTATAATTTAAAAAAATTAGATTATGAAAAAGGTAAGGTCTCTCTCTATAGGTATCTTGCTTAGTCAACAAAAGTATACTCTTAGTATTCATCACTAAGCATACATGTCTTCTTGTCAACTAGTTGATACTCAATTATCTTCCTCCTCAAAATTATCAACGGTGTCTGGTGCTTTGTGCTCTGACTTTACTTGGTTTAGACAAATTATTGATGTTTTACAGTATTTTACTTCTACCAAGCCTAATATATGTTATGTCATGAATAAGATGTGTCAAATTATGGATGCTCTCACTTAGGATCATTGGATGCTATTATACATCTTTTATGTTATCTTCAAGCTATGACTTCATATGATTTACACAACACTAGAGATTCATCCTTTTCTTTCCATGGCTTCAGTAATGCTAATTAGGCAAGCTGTGTTGATAACTTTAAATTTATTAGTGGGGTCATCTTGTGTATCTAGATAATATTACTGTTTCATGAAAGTTTGGTAAACAACAAATTATTACTTAGTTCTTCACTAATGGTACTTGAGATTTATAAATTTGTTTTTTATTGTTAGAACTTCAGCTTTCCTATCCTTTTATTACTACATTGTGATGTGATAATTTAAAGGCTATTTATTTATATGTAAATCTAAATTTTTATTCTTATACTAAACATGTTAAGGTTAATTATTATTTCATTCACAGAAAAGTTGCTAAGAAAAAAATTCATGTTTGGCTCATCAGGATTAGTTAGCTGATATCCTAGCTAAACCACTTCTTTATGCTTTCTTTGCTCATCTTCAATCCAGGTACATAGAAAGTCTGTTTGCTAGGACAATTACCTTGTATTTGTGCATGCCTTATATATATATCTATCTTATATAGTGTTGTTAACATGGATAGTGCATTCATTATATTATTATTATTATTATTTTACACAAACCTAATTACAATTGTAAGCACCTATCATTATGCATACAAACCTATTTCTCTCAGTTATCTTAACTAGTTAAAGCCATGCTACAGATTCATGAACATTGTGTGTTTAATAATGCAATGCAAATGTTTTTGTAGAAGTGTATTTAGGCTGAAAAATTTGATGCTTTCCGAATGATTCCGGCAAAATGTGTTCTGAACAGCACTTTCAAACGAAGTACAAACACATTGCGTAATTATCTGCTACCTCGTTTTATTCCATCATGCGTGGTTTGCTTGAAAACCACTGATTTTAGACCCTTCCTTAGCTGATTGATGAGTTAAATAGACTCCGCTTCCTCTATGGCATGGAAACTGGATTGATCTTAGATAGCCAAGCAATAAGTCTGATTCAAAAGTCCAGTCTATCTCTTGTTTTGAGGGAGATGCTACACTAATCTCCGTATCTTTCTTGACTGCAGACTTCGACTTCGTCAGATTTCTCGATCCTTCTTGTTATTGAAAAATTGCAAGTGAAATGACCTTTCGTGGTCTCTTCTGACTCCAATTCTTGGTCTTCCTTGTTTTCCTAAGGATGAACCGCCTACATTTCACTTTGAAAAACCTTGTTGTGGTCTTTGTCAAAGAGTCAGTGTTCGGCTTATAGTTGGAAAAACCTCGGAGTCTGATTCAAAAGTCATTACCTATGTCAGCAAAATTCTCGTGAAGAATTTTTGCCCAGAAAACAGCTTGATGGATAGTCAAACAGTAGATACTATCCCAATCAGGCTTGCAATAATTTGAAAAACAAGTTATTTCTAGCTGGCAAAATGAATCAAAGTTCAAAGCACAACATAAAACATCGAACGCCACAAAGGACGCTACCCGAAATGGAGGAGATGGTGGCAATACTAGAGGGCGTGAGACTGTGAGACTATTTCTAAAGTGAGAGTTACATACCATTTCTACAACTCCGATTAACATACCAGACGTGTAGAATTTTATAATTATATTATTTAATTAAAATAAAATAAAAAATTAGACTTGTTTTTGTAATTTTAATCTCATACACCTCTTTTATTTTTTTAATCTTTTTATACAAAAAGAGTTACAGATGTCTAATTATTATATAATTAAATAAAAAATAATTTTAAAACTAAAAATTAATAAAATCTAATGGAATATATGATTTAGATTGCAAGTTTGCAGGTTAATTCAGATTTACTTGAGCTTTTAATTTGATTTTTTATTAATTTTATCTTTATAATTAATTAAAAATTAAGTTTTATAATTTATTTTATTTTTTTTATAAAATTATCATGGTTTTATTACTCAGGTCATAGTTTTAATTGATTAGCTCGGGTTAACTCAAATCAATTTAATATACTACCACCCCAATATTAAAAAAATTAAACAATGTCATTCAATATATTACTCTTTTAATAATTAAAAAAGATGTTGTCCTAAATTGAGTTTTGAAATCATGATTTTTTTCTTAAAAAATATATTAATGAGTAATGCCTGAATATTTTTTATGTTAGAAAAATGTATTCTAACTCATGGTGTGATCTAATACTAAAAGTAACATGCTAGCTTATTTTTAATACAATTATAAAACTCAATTCAAATATTGTTTCAAAATAAGACAAGTTTTGATTTATAGGTCGAGAGAATTAATATGTATTGATCTAAAATATATATATTAAAAAAAAAGGGATGAGTTTTACTCAAGATTGATGAGATATCCAAGTTTTTAACTAAATGATGATAAGTTATTTTCATTTTTTTTTGTAACCTAGATTAATTTAAGTTACGAGTAAACGAGTATAAAGTAATCTCCATATGCCGGGCAGGATTTGCAGCCGGTGCCCCTTTCACTTTCTTCTACTATAGATATTTCAAAACCATTCCTTAGCCAGTGCTACTAAACATGGCTTGTACAATAATTTGACCGATCAAATCATAGTTATCAGATTTGATTTGAATAAAAGTTTATATCACTAAATCACCTAATCAACCCATTAAATTAATGATAAACCATATTTATTTATTTATTTATTTTCAAAGTAAGCTGTTGACACAAGTTTATGCCATGTACTAGCGTCTCCAGCTTTGCAAATTAAGTTTAAATAACTGGGTTCAAATTTCACAACCGGCCGCCCTCCTTCGCCCTCTCTTCTCCTCTCTCTCTCTCTCTCTGTGTCTTGTCTCTGATAGTTTAGAAATATTGCTGGATGTGAAACATCTTTGATGCCTGTTGACTAATACGAATGATATGGACCAAGATGAAAGGGAGAGTGAATACAATTATTACACTTCGTTCTTCTTTTCTTCTTTCTCTTTCTCTGTTCATTGTATCATCGTTCTTTCTTTTCTTTTTTCCTTTTCTTTTCTAATTCACTACTGCAAATTAATTCGGCTTGATGGCAGTGAAAGGATGTGAATGTGTGGCTACATGGAACCAGGGGCACATGGTCCATGAAAACATATTAAGTAGGGACTCGTGGTACAATTACAAAATTCACCAGTTTTTATTGTTTATTTCTCCAATGAAATAAAAGTCATCCCTAGTATAATCATTCAAAAGAAATTCATCATTGTTTCTTTTAATGGACACTATGTTATATCATAGAGTTAATAATTAGGAGATTAAAGTTAGAAATCAGTAATCATTAAAGCAAGCAAAGGGACCGAAATGAATGATAGTTGTCACTATAAGCCCAGCTAGACGGATGATAGCGGATGAAATTTAAAATATTTTGATATGGCATGATACTTGGAGGATATTCCAATTCATTACAAAATCTAAATTCAAGCTGACAGTTTTCGATGTATTAACGTTCTCGAATCCAATGCCAAGTATGAAGTTGTATTTCATAAACTAACTGAAGCAAGAGGGATGTGTGCTGTAAAGTTGTTTGTTCCACAAGAAAAGTTCAAGGTTGAAAGTTGATCGTGAAGCAAGAACATATTCCTGTCGAATTTACATGATATAAATGTCTAGCTAGTTGGTTTTGTTCTCGTTGCTCGATCACCATCAATCAAAAGGAAGAAAGCTGCCACAATTGTAGAGACGTGGGTTTGGGACCATGACATAGAATTTATAACCATGCACGGGAATGGAACAGAAAATGGGATAGAATAATGCTCATTGTACTTCAAGGATCTGCTTTTACATTTGATTTGATTTGATTTGTACTGCTACGACCTCCCTTGCTTCTTTGATCTCTTCTTTTCTTTCTCTCTCCATTTATACTTTAATAAAAACGTTACGGCAATTGCAAAAATAGTGGGAACGAAAGCTAGATGATTTAGTGTAAACTGGAAACCAATTGAAGAAACACTTATAGTCGAAGACCGTCCTTAAGGAAGAACATGCATTTTTATGTAATTAAGAAAAAGGGGAAAAACATGCATGCTTTCGCTACCGGCCTGATCTAGAACATGTTTTTACTTTCCATTGTAGGTGATCTTCCCACTTGTCCATTTACATAGATTGACTCAAGCACACATATAGAGACATGTTAAATTATAATAATAAAAAAAAAATATTGAAAAAAAATGGCGTTGATCTTATTTGAGCTTTGTTGTATTCTTAGCTCGAATGTGTTTTTTTTTTATTAATATGGATGTCCGAGTCAACCTGCGTGTACTATAATTAATTTTACAAGTTCTAAAGTTAATAATCATGTAAACCTTCAATAATTATTATATAAGCAACTAAGAACTTGAATCTAAGATCATAGAAGGAAGAAACCCCTTGATTTCAAGTTCTTATCACTTAACCATCACTTAAATGGTTAGCTCTATTTATTTCTTCAATAACCGAATAGCAGCATTAACTCGTCCATCGTATAGCCGACTATGTATATTTATGACATCCTATTTATATTATTTTTTTAGAATTAATAAGAAAAACTAAATAAAAAGAGAGAAAGCAATCAAGAAGAAGAAAAAAATTAATTGAGAAAGTAGTAGTTAAAAAAAAATCAAATAGAGAACGAATTGTAAAAGAATGATGGAGAGAGATATGAATCATAATGAAATATTAAAGGGAGATAAATAATGGAGCGAAGTTAAGGTAAAAATGTGAAAAAGGAACAAATGAGAGGATGCGAGAGGGAGGAATTTTTGGAACTAAAAGAGATATAAATGGAAATCCTTGAATCACAATATCTACCTATAATAAAACTAAATAATATCGAGAGAAGGCAATAAAGAAGAAAAAAAAGACTTCTAAAATAAGAAATTTGTAAAAAAGAAAAGGTAAAGAATAAAAAAATTAAAACAAAACTATTAAATATTATCATTATAAGATTCAATTTGGATCAATTAAAGCTTGTAAAACAAAAATTTTGAAACAATATCATTTTAGTTTTTTTCTTAATAACATTGTTCTAAAAAAAATATATGTTGTCTCAACTGATGCTAGATTACATTAATAAAAAAAATATTTTTTAGCTGTAATTTTATTGAGAACAAAAAAAAAGGAAAAATTTTGCATGGAACATTTAAATTTTTGAGTAAAAATAACCTTTTATGTATATTTATTTTATAGTTATCTCCTAACTTTTTTAAAAAAAAATTAAACATCCCAATGTAAAACAAGAAAAGAAATTAAAAAAACTAATTTTTTTAAATTATTACTATTAAATTAATTTTTTAAGTATTTTAGAAATAAATTTTCAAATAAAGGAAATCACAAAAGTAGTTTTGTTCATTATTCCCAACAATATTACCAATAATTACTAAATTAAAAAAATTAATTATTTTTCATTGATAATCCATCATAAATAAAGTTTACAAGAAAATATTTTTTTATTCTTCATAAATAAATAAATAAATAAAATATTATTTAGTCTTTTTTCATATGTCATTTATGTTCAAAAAAATATTTTGTTTCCATCTGCCTTACATGAAAATAATAACAAAATGTTTTGCCATATATAATGGTTTTTTGGAAATGAAGACCTTGGCTAGCAAATCCTCGCACGAGTATGGTGTCATAGTGATTGTATTTCTGAATCTGATTTAAGTATGAAAAGAATAAGAAATTGTAGTCATTTAGGATTTAAAAGTTTGGAGTTAGTACCTAGTGTTTTTTTATTACTATGAAACCTAATTGGTCTATAGAGTTTAGATAAAGAGACTAATTGTTTATAAAAACAAAATCATTCTTAATGCATCCTACCTAAAATAATATGCATTGTGTATTTGTTTGATTATTATTAAGACTATGTTGTGTTTTTCTAATCATTAATTTATTTATTGGTTAAAGCAAATATAACTCAATAAAATGAATCATGACTTTATATGTTAAGCCTAGCTCTTCTAAAGGTAATTAATATGTTACGTTATTTTTATTTCTTTTAACATCGGCAACACATATTACATGTAGGTTCATAATTCTAAAAAATTAAGAGTAAACAAAAGGAGAAAAAGTGTAGGGTTTTTATTTATTATATACTTAATTTGTCACTATTTAATGTTAGAAATATCTCTATCATATAAGTTCATAAATCCTAAAATATTAAAAATAAACTCTCTTTTTTTGTGGTACTTAATTTAGATCAAGTTCCTAATAAGTTAATAAACTTGTTATTAAGTAATTAAGGAAGCAAAATATAAAAACTATTTTGTTGTTTAGTTTTTGATATTTTTAAGAAATGTTAAATCATGCAATATCTTTTTTTTTCATATTTTTTATTAAACATGAATTTTCAGAGAAACTTAACCATGATGTAAGTTTAAATAATGAATTCAAACCATTAACTAGTTTTAAGTTAAACATGAAGGTAATTGTTTCTAATCTTTTTTTTTCTAATGCAGCTAAAAAAAGATAAAAAATTATGCAAAGACACATTTACACCCATCCTCTTTTCACTAATTTACTTTCATACCCTCCAATCACACCTATTTATAATTATCATTATATGATTAATGATGATCATAATCAAACACATAAAAAACCATCCAAAATTTAAAGTAGACCTTCTAAAAGAGGCTAGATAAGATCTGCACTATCAAAGTATGGTAGAGGAGCTATTGGCCTCAAGGATGATGTTGAAGCATTGTAAAAGTGTGTGTATCCATGCATCTCTTTCATTGTTGGCATATGGAACCATACATTGCTACTTGTTAGTGGGAGTAACCTAGCAGATTTGAAGTGTCTCCTTTCCCTCATCACTTTTAGAATGGCGATGAACTTAATTGTTACCTACAAAAGAAAAAAAATATACAAACAAAGCTTCAGTTGATTTCTTCATTTCTCTACATGTATGTTTCTCCCTCTCCCTTAGAACTGCCTTATTTAGGTCAATCTCTTCCTCCTCTATCGAGTGTTATAGGGAAAAGGTTTAAGAGAGATGGTGCGGTTACTAGGTTCTGGTTTAGTTTATAAGGGAGAAAAAGAGACTGACTTTAATTTATAGAGACTACTAAAAACATCATAGATGACTAAAGTTGTTGTTAATGATAAGGCTATCACTAGTGGTGTTGATAATGATTTATTAGTAATGATAATGAGAGGGATAATAGATATATGGTTGATGTTGAGAGGAGATGATGAGTTTATGGATGGTATTTGGAGGAGATGATAGGTTATGGTTGGTTGTTTATTTAGGTTATTGTAGATAGGTCATAACATTTGGTGAAGAGGAATGTGTTGATCTATTGGGTTTAGAGGAGAATGGATTAGGGACAAAAGAAGAGATAATGGGTATTTGTGGGTGAAAGGGATTGCTATGTTTTTTTTTCTTGTTGGAGAAATTATACATAATGATATGAAAATTATAAGATTTTCTTTTTAGGCAACCAGGGAAAATGTAATGAATGTTTTCTTTAAAATGTTAGAGATAGTGGAGACAAGGATGGCAAAATGAGATGGAGATAAAGAGATCATGAAGGAGAGAGCTATTATTGGAAAAATGATAGAGCTATATTATCTTAGTTTATGATTTCTATTTTTTTTCCTCATGTTTCTTTTGATTCCCCAACTTGGTATGTTTTATATGGAATTTGAGAAGAATTGGGACTTTTAATAGGTAGCTCAATTACAACTATTAACTCCTATACTAATTATCTCTACCTTTGAACCAAATACATCCAATTTTGTACCTAAACAACTAATTTAGGGGGTGTGCATTTTTAGCTTGTTTTTCAATTATTGTAGGGTTGTAAGTTATAGGTTTTGGTTTATCATGGGTGTCTGCTTTCAAGAGCAAGAGAGTATGCTTTTTTCATCTTAAATTCAGCATAAAGTGAGAAGCTCAAAAAGAATAAAGGTTCTCTTTTGCTAGCAAACCCATGCACCTTACTGTTCAATATGTTTGACTGATTTGGCAAGTCTCTTTGTATAGGTTTGTTGAGGGCTTTGGACCGTAAGATGGGTAAAACCTATGCTAAGATGGTTGTATATAATCAAGGCTATTGGATGAGTTTTGTTTTTGTCTTTTTTGTATATTTTTTATTTTCTTTTTATTTTTTTAAAGCATCATCAATGTTAACTTGATGAAAAAAATAATAAAAGATTTTGAAATGAACAAATTAACAAATAAACGCATTAATATGTATGTATGTATTTTTAATTTTAGATTCATTCAAAAAGACATTGAAAATAATGCAAATGTGTTAAAAATACATTTTTAGACATTGTTTTGTTTTGTTTTGCTATTTTTGGATTTTTTGAAAAATACTTTGAAATTAAAGGTCAAATTTTGGTTATGATATTTACCCTCTCTTTACAATAATTATTGTATATAGTTTTATAAGAGACTTTAGAAGGTATATATATATAAAAAAAAAAAAAAGAAATGGTGTGAAAGCCTTTTTAGGAGAAAAATCCACTAGGAGTTTTGGTATTAACAAATAAAGAGATAGTTATCCTTATAAATGTTTTAAAATTCAATTATTTTGGAAATAAAGGGTTTTCTCTTTGTTCTCAAAGGTATTATGGTGATTCAGGCAACCGACTTGTTATGTAAAAAATATCTAGTATTTTTCATGAATGGTCTATATTTGGGTAACCTACTCATGGTTTGTAATCGAGTGACATGCTTGTGGTCCGTGTTTAGATGATCTCTTTATTGGGTGAAACATATGTAGGACTTTTTACAAGTGGTCTATGTTTAGATAACCTACATGTGGTTTATGATCGACTAACCTACCCATGATTTATGTTCGAGTGACCTACATCTGGTCTGTATTAGATGACTTGCCTATGGTCTGTGTTTATGTGACCTGGTTTGTGATCGGGTGACTCACCTATTATAAAAAATATCTAGGATTTTCACAAATGAAATAATTAATTTTGATTAATGATGATTTTTTATAATAATGTCTTAGATTTTTCCAATGAGATGCCTTACCTTTCTTTTCTAATATGGTCTCTTTTAAATTTTCTTACGATAATCCATATTGGATTTCTTATCATCAAACAGTGCCTTGTTAGGTCCTCATTTGCCAAAGTCTTATTGAACTCTTTCATTGTTAAAACTTTATTGGGTTTTTAATTAACTAGATTAATCAATACTTAAAAGTATATTTTTATCAAGCTTTTATATCATCATATTGCACTTAAAGTATCATTATGTTATCTACCTTAAGCATATTTTATAATAACAAGTTTAATAATATAAGTGACATGACCAAAATATTAATATCTTCTCCCAAGCGTAGGAGTATCAAAGTAATAAATAATTTGACAAAACCAAAATCGAACCACAAGGAGGTTAATTGTATAAATTATAATAATAAAAACAAAAATAAGAATAATAATAAGTTAAAGAGTACTTTAAGATATAAGATTAATGTGAGAATTAAACAATGATTAAAAAAAATATTAAGGTTAAAGGATCCACTAATTATATTTCAAACAAGTATAATATAATCTATTTTTATTACTTAACTAGAAACCACATATAAAAGATGTACCAATTGAATTATAAATTGTTAACATGATTACATTAGTTATCTTATTTGAATAAAGATAATACTTATAAATAATATCAGGTATTCATGATTATAACTTATATTAACAACAAATCAAGTTCCTTTCACAACACAAGTATAGGTTATATCATATGATTGGGCTATGAAAGTACCAATTATTTGTTGTACAATATAAATCTAGATTAACCATTTAACAAGTAAAGTATTAAAAGTGAATAATATAACAAATACAAAACATGTTAGTATCAAATATTAAAGTCTATATTGAGTTTGTATTATATTTATTCTTACACTATTAGTGTAACTTTTCCACCTTGACATAATAAACTTAGCTAAACATAATAAAGAAGAGAAACATAAATAAACAACATAAAAACATAAGTATAGTAAAGGAAATAAAAAGTATAAACAAGAGATTAAGAAAAATATAACATGAAATAAAACTAAATATTATAAAAATATAAAGAAAGAGAGCTAGAGCATGATCATCATCTGAATACCAAGATATCTGCATGCAAGGCAAATGCCTCATATTATAAGCTAAAATTAAAAACTATTGATTTGTTGATTAATTGTTGAATAGGTGGTCACATCTTAACTTAGTGACAATCCTTATTTTCTTGTATAAACAAAACACCATTGTGAACATTAGAATTTGAATAGACTTAATTCATGAAAGTTCTAAGAAATTATCTTAGTTTTTTTTAAAAAAAATATTAAGGTCATTAGAGGTTTAGGACTCAAGATATGTGTTGAATACTAAACAATTTCTAGGCTTTAGGAAAGATTCAGACTTCTTTGTTGTTGCTAAGATTTGGACTTCCAAATAGCATAATTGAGTCTTGTATTCCACATGAATATTTTAGGCCTATGTCTTATCTTTCTAGCCATATAAATCAAATTGAAATCCAAGATCTATAGCTCTAGATATGACTCAATGACTGAATAATGTTTGGACTGAACCAACATCTTTTTTTTAAGCTTCACCCTTTCTTTGTCTTCTCAATTTCAGGACTTGAACTCATCAATCAATCCTTTGATTTATATGATAGGCTTGAATTTAAGATGGATATTTACCATAAATTAAAAACATCTTATATTATTAGATATTTTATTATAAAATGTGCTCTAGTTAAAGAGTTATTGATACTTTTGATGATAAAAAACCTTGATAAAAATAAACTTTAAGTATTAATCAATAAGATAGCTTTAATTTATGGTAAAGTCTCATTTTAAATGTAGGCATATTTCATAATTCAAAGGATTAATTGATATGATTAACTATTGAAAGTGAAAAGACAAAAAAAAAAACTTAGAAAATATATGTTAGTTTAGTCCAAACTGAAACACTATTCAGTCATTAAGTCATATCTAAAGTTGTAGAACTCGGATATGGGTCTACTCTATATGGATGGAAAGCTAAGACATAAGCCTAAAACTTTCATAAGAGTTCAAGATTCAAAAAGATCGTTTTCAGGTTTAAATTATAGTAATAACAGAGAAGTTGAAGTCTGTCCTACAACCCAAACATTGTTCAATGTTCAACCCATATCTTGACTTTTAGAAGTCCAAACGACCATATTTATTTTTTGTTGGAAAGTTGAGATAATTTTCTAGAACTTTTATGGAGAAAATCTATTTAAATTTTGATGTTAGCAATAATGTTTTATTTAGACAAGAAGATAAGGATTGTCACTAGGTAAAGATGTGGCCACCCAGTCAACAAATTAATAGTTCTAAATTTTAACCTATAAAAGAAGTCATTTTTCATGCATTTAGGCATCTTAGATTTCAAATCAAGATCATATTTTTGCTCTCTTTCTTTATATTTTTATAATGCTTATGTTTTGCTTTTATTAATCTCTTGTTTATACTTTTCATTTCCTTTCCTTTACTTAGTTAAACTTATATCTTATTTATGTTCTTATCTTATTTATTTGTGTTTCTTTTTTTATTATGTTTAATTAAGCTTATTATGTCAAGTTGAAAAGGTTACACTAATGGTGTAAGAATAAGTATAGTATAAACTCAACATGGACGTTAACGTTTAATAGTAACATATTTTGTATTTGTTATCTTGTTCACTTTTAATATTTTATTTGTTAAATGGTTAATCTATATTTATATTGTATAACTCTTGGTACACCAAATACTTGGCACTTTCATAGCCCAACTGTATGGTATAACCGACTCTTGTGCTATAAAAGAAACTTGATTTGTTGTTAATGTGAGTTATAATCATAAATACCACACAATATTTACAAGTATTAACATTATTTAAATAAGATAACTAATGTAATTAACATGATCAAAAGATTGATTTCTTCTCCAAAGTGTAAGACTGTTGAAGTAATAGATAACTTGGCAAGTTTAAGGTCGAACCACAAGGAGGTAAATTGTATTAATTATAAACAACAACAATAATAATAGTGGTGGTGGTGTTGGTGGTAATAGTAAAAAAAAAAAAGATGTTGATCAGAACTTTGAGATAGAAGATCAATGTGAGGATCAAACAATGATAAAAATAAATGTCAAGGTCAGAAAATTCACTAATGGTATTTCAAAGTATAGTATAAACTCTTTTTTATTACTTAATTGTAAACCACATACAAAGAAAGTTCCAATTGGATTATAAATTATTAACATGACTACATTACATTAGTTATCTTATTTGAATAATGTTAATACTTGTAAATATTGTCAGGTATTCATGATTATCACTTATGTTAACAATAAATCAAGTTTTTTTCATAGCACAAATATCGGTTATACCATACGGTTGGGCTATGAAAGTGTCAAAGATTTATTGTACTAAGTGTTATCCAACACAAATCTAGATTAATCATTTAACAAACAAAGGATTAAAAGTGAACAAGATAACACATAAAAAATATGTTAGTATCAAATATAACAGTTCATATTGAGTTTACAGTATATTTATTCTTACCCAATTAGTGTAACCTTCTCACTTTGATATAATAAACTTAATTAGGCATAATAAAATAGAAAAAACATAAATAAACAAGATAAGAATAGAAGTATAGTAAATAAAATGAAAAGCATAAACAAGAGATTAAGAAAAATATAACATGAAACAAAACTTCAATATTACAAAAATATAAAGAAAGAGAGCTAGAGCATGATCATGATCTGAATACCAAGATATCTACATGCAAGGCAAATACCTTATATTATAAGTCAAAGTTGAGAACTATTGATTTGATAACTAATTGTTGAGTGGGTGGTCAACTCTTAAATTGTGACAATTCTTATCTTCATGTCTATCAAAAACGTCATTACTAACATCAAAATTCAAACCTAAATTAAGAACTTGAGATATGGGTTAAACACTAAAGAATATCTAGGCTGGAAGATAGATTTAAACTTCTTCGTTGTTATTAAGATTTGGACTTCCAAAGAACAGAATTAAGTCTTACCTTTTGCATGAAAGTTTTAGGCCTATATCTTAGCTTTCTATCTATAAAAAGCAGATATAAATCTAAGTGCTAAAACTCCAGTTATGATTTAATTATCGAATAATGTTTCAATTTGAACTGAACCAGCATCTCTTTTCTAAGTTTCACCTTCTCTTTGTCTTCTCAATTTTAGTAGTTGAACTCATCAATCAATTCTTTGATTTTTATGATAGGTTTACATTTAAGATGAATATTTATCATAAATTAAAGGTACCTTATTGTATCAGATTTGTTATTATAGAACATACTTTAGTTGAGTTATTGATACTTTAAATGCAAAATATTGATATAAAACCTTGATGAAAATGCACTTTTAAGTACTGATTAGAAATCATGTTAACAATTCATAATTCAATTATAACTTTTAGTGCAAAATATTTATACTATACTTGTTTGAAATACCATTAGTGGGTCCTCTAACCTTGACAATCATTTTATTCTTGTTTAATCCTTACATTAATTTTACATCTTAAATCCTCTTCAATTCATCATCATCATTATCATTATTATTATTATTATTATTATTATTATTATTATTATTATTATTATTATTATAGTTAGCATCCATGTAGTTCGACCCCGGTCTTGTCATGCTATTTATTACTCTAACACTCCTGCATTTCAGAGAAGACATCAAACCTTTGGTCATGTCAAGTTTTTGACAACATTGCTAGGAAGGTAAATTCTTGTATAAATTATAATTTTTATTTATTTTCTCCTTTTACTTTTCTTTTATCTAACTTTCTTTTTGTTTTGTTTTCTTCTTCCTTTTATTATCTTTCTACATATGTGACACGACAAAAAGATTGATGTCTTCTCCCAAGTGTAGGAGTGTCGAAGTAATAAATAACCCGGCAAGACCGGGGTCGAACCACAGGGAGGTTATTGTACAAATTATAAACAACAATAATACAACAACAACAACAATAACAACAACAACAATAATAATAGTAATGCTAATAGTAATACTAGTAATAGTAGTAGTAGTAATAATAGTAGTAGTAGTAGTAATAAAGAAAGAGAAGAAGATGAAGATGATGATGATGATGAGAATATTAAAGTAAAGATTAAACAATGATAATAATAAATGTCAAGGTTAGATGTTCCATTAATGGTATGTCAAATAAGTATAGTATAAACTCTTATTGTTCAATTGGAATCCACACATAAAGGAGGTTCTAATCAGATTATAGATTGTTAACATGATTACATTAGTCATCTTATTCAATTAATGCTAATACTTGTAAATTTTTGTCAAGCATTCATGATTATAACTTATGTTAACAACAAATCAAGTTCCTTTCATAGCTCAGGTGTCGGTTATACCATACATTATGAGCTATGAAAGTGTCAAGCATTTGTTGTACCAATTATTATACAACATAAATAAAGATTAGTCATTTAACAAGCAAAGTATTAAAGAGTGAACAAGATAACAAATATAAAACATGTTAGTATTAAACATTAAAGTCCATATTAAGTTTATACCATGCTTATTCTTACACCATTAGTGTAACCTTTTCGCCTTGACATAATTAATTTAGCTAGACATAATGGAAGAAAGAAAAATGGATAAACAAAATAAGAACATAAATAAGATAAGAGTTAACAAAGCAAAGGAAAGGAAATGAAAGGCATAAACTTGATATTAATGAAAACAAAGCATAAAGAATACAAAGAGAGAAAACAAGAGCATGATCTTGATCTAGACACCAAGATGCCTAAATGCATGGCAAATGCCTCCTTTTATAGGCCAAAATTGGGAACTATTGATTTGATGACTAATTGATGAGTAGATGGTCAACCCTTGACTTGGTGGCAATCCTTATCTTCTTTTGTCTGCCCAAAACGTCATTGATGACATCAAAATTAGAGCCACTTAAAAACTTGAAAGCTCTAGGCAATTGTCTCAGCTTTCTTGTGTAAAAAATTCAGCTCATTTCGACTTCTAGAACTCCAAATATGGCTAAAATACTGAACAGTGCTCGGGCTGGAGGACAGATTTGGGCTTCTTTGTTGTTGCAACAATTTGGACTTGAAAATGGCGTTTTTAGATCTTGGGCTCCATAGCAAAGTTGTAGGCCTATGTCTTACCTTTCCATCCATATAAAGTAGACCTAAATCTGAGATCTATAGCTCCAGATATGACCCAATTACTGAACAGTGTTCCGGTTTGGATTGCATCGACATCTCTTTTCTAAGTTTGATCATCTCTTTGCCTTTGCAATTGAAGTTCTTAAAGTCATCAATCAATCCTTTCATTTATGTGATAGGTCTGCATTTAAAATGGACATTTACCCACAAATTAAAGGTATCTTATATTATTAGATAGATTATTATAAAACATACTTTAGTTAAGGAGTTATTGATACTTTAAGTGCAAAATGATGATAGAAAACCATGATAAAAATGCACTTTTGAGTACTAATCACACCCCCTAACTTGCTTATTACTATTCCCTAGTAATCAAAGTGTTAAAATAGAAAAACAATTTGCAAATTCCACAAAGCAAGGTATTCATCATTTAACTTCCATTACTTTATCCAGATAAACAAACTCTTGTTAGATTTATATATCTGCTCAATACCTCTTAATAAGATATTCATAAACCTTTCTTTTGTGCTCAATGTATCAACACAAAATTATGGGGCTTTTCTTGGAAGAAAACAAAATTTTTGTTCTAGTGTTTAAGGTTAACTTCCTTGGGTTGGGATTATTATTTTTGTCTTTTTTTTTTTAATATACAATAATTTAAAACACCATGCATCTTTAACCCGTGTAACGAGTTTTCACCTAATAACTCCCAGACCAGTTAGTCTTAGGGCATTAGGTGTTAAGACACCCCTATAAGCTTAGTAACTCGGGTCGCAAATACTGATATGTAGATAGTGCAATGTTTGATTCCCTTAAGCTTTTCTCCTCAACCCATGTAACAAGCGTTGGGTCAATAGCTCCCAAGTCAGTTGACTTTAGGGTATTAGGTGTTAAAACACCCCTTCGGACTTAATTGCTTAGGTTAGGGAGGCTATGAAACCAAACTTATCTACATTTTTATTATTATCATTCATTTTTTTTTCTTTTTCTCTTTTTTTTTTTCATTTTCTTTTAATTATATACTATCCATTTCCCTTAGTTGTTACCTTTAACAAAAGAACATAAATAATGTAATAATCCAATATGCAACCCACAATTATATGTTGAAGTGTGTGTGTGTAAATTAAGGTTTAAGAATACATGTTAAACAAGTATATGAGCAGACTTAAGTGATAACAATGCAAGAGTTTGTAAATCTGAATATTTCAAGAAGTATTATGATAGACCTTGTTATGAATGGTTACTAAGATGCGTCTCAAGAGTCACTTTAACAAAAGAGCTCCTTTACTTCGTCATCCTAATAACAACCATTTTGCACATGCTTTATGAAATAGAAAACATAGTTTTTTTTTTAACTACTACCCTCTTCCTTCAACTAAAAGAAGACGTTGTCCTCAATGTTTAAAGGTAGAAAGATAGAGTATAAAAGATATCACCTGAAATAACGAACACTAACAAACCTGAAACACACTGAAACAAATATAAGTAATAACAAAACACAATAATAAAACCAAAAGACACAATGATTCACAAATAAAGGCTCAAATCCAATCTAAGCTTTTTACGGCTTTCCTTGGTTGACCAATTTATGCGACTCATGGAAGGATCAATTACAGGAATGAAAGATTATAGTTGGTCAATCAATTGTTCAGCGGTAGTAGCAGAGATCATGATTTGTCGTGCAGAAGATGTTAGAAATTCCTGTTCCATAGCGTGATCAAGAAAAGACAACAACTTATCATAATAACCATTAACATTTAACAAACCTATGGGTTTATGGTGAATGTGCAGTTGGGCCCACGACAACAAAATCCACAGGATAAATGAATTTATCGACTTGTACTAACACATCTTCAATTATTCCTCTAGGCACTTTTACAGATCTATCAGCAAGTAAAAGAGTTATAGAAGTTGGTTTTAACTCACCTAGATTGAGACTCTGAAAAAACTTAACATGGATGTAAATTCACACTAGCACCAAGATCAAGTAGGGCTCTTTCAATTTTATGCTCTCCAATAAAGCAAGAAATTGTAGGACAACCAGGGTCTTTATATTTTAAAGCATTATTGTTATGAAGAATAGCACTTACTTGTTCGGCTAGAAAGGCTTTCTTTTTCTCATTTAGTTTCCTCTTCACGGTGCATAGATCTTTCAAAAATTTAGCATAGGAAGGAATCTGTTTAATAGCATCGAGCAAAGGTATATTGATTCTTACCGGTTTGAAAATTTCAAAGATTTCAGAGTTATGATTGACTTTCCTTTGTTTGGTCATAGCTTGAGGAAATGGAAGTGCTGGTGGAGAATTAGTCTTTTCTTTCCAATTTTCAAGTTCAACCTCTTCCTTACCCTCAAAGATTGACTCATCATCTTTCTCATAAGGTTCAAGAGAGGATTTTTGAATAACCTTACCACTGCGAAAAGTAGTGATTGATTTGACTTGATCCATGTGCTGGCTTCCGGAACTACTTGCATTTGCATTGTATTGCCTCTTGGGATTTTGTTGTGGTTGAGATGGAAACTTACCTTTCTCTTAGAAACTGAGAGCAGATGTTAATTTTGCAAGAGTATCTTTAAAATCTGTCATGTTTTGAGCAAGTTGAGTATTAATTGTCTCTTGCTTTTCAATGAATGCATGCAATGTTTCCTCAAGATTTCTTCTAGAAGGTGAAGCATAAGGAGGTGCATATCCATGAGAATTTTGGAAATTATGGTGTGCTTGAAATGTTGGTTGTGAAGTTTGTGCATCACTCTTCCAGCTAAAATTTGAATGATTTCTCCAACCAGGGTTGTATGTTTGTGAGTATGTGTTGTGGTTGGCCCTTTGAAAATTGTTTAAAGCATGGGATTGTTCATGGAGACATTCCTTAAAAGAAGGCAAGGTTAGACAGTTATCAGTTGAGTGTTTATTTGTTTCACATCTTTGACATGCAATGTTTTAACAGATTTTAATTGACCACTCTTTTTCAATTTTAGTGCCTCGACTTTTCTAGCTAAAGATGCAAACTTGGCTTGAAGGTCATGATCTTCCCTAAGGTTGTACATACCTCCAATAGATATATGAGGTTGAGTTTTACTCGGTGCCTTATAAGTACCTGCGATGTCCTAATTTTGAGTATTTTCAGCTAACAAGTCTAAGTACTCCATTGCTTCATCAGGGTCTTTGTCTTCAAAAGTTCCATTGCACATCAATTCAACCATTTGCCTATCTTTAGATGTTAACCCTTCATAAAAATGTGAAATCAATCTTCATGTTTCAAAACTATGATGAGGACAAGTACTAAGCAAGTCTCAATACCTATCCCAACATTGGTAAAATGTTTCTCCTGGTTTTTGAGTGAAAGTGGTGATTTGTCTTTTGAAAGAGTTTGTTCTATGAGA